>BMAU01017631.1:0-600000 GCA_019973935.1 Trichonephila clavipes | reverse complement strand
AGAAAGAAAACTGAAGGCATATTTAAATTCTAATAAATTAGAACAATTGGAAAATTAACATGCTGATAAATTGGCAAAAAAATAGAGGAAATTACTTAAACCATTTAAAAAATGAACACATTCCATATAAAAATGTAATTATTCTCGTTGAATTTATGTTGTGCTGCGCTGGAACTAATTCAGCAGTTAAAAGAGTTTTACTTCAGTTGGTAATGATTTTTGTGAAATGACGACTAGTGAGAAATCAAAATTAAATATTAATACTTTATCTACAGTACTTACCGTAAAAATCAGTATGAAGGACATTTTTTTGCCCGAATTTTCCGATATATCAGAAAATGATATGTTGCCAATAAAAATTCATTCATTGAAAAAATACTCGCTTAAAATAATAATTAAACAAATGTAAGCGTAATTAGCGTATTTTTGTTTGAATTAATAAAAACGCTTCTCAGATATTTAAGTTGCAACTTTTTCTTAAATGTTTCGTCCTCCTTTTCATTGTAAAAAAAAATGGCCACCTTATATGTGTGACGGTAGGCAAATAAATTAAGAAGTGGATAGTGATGGCGTTCAAGGACTGTTAGATTCTCACAATCAGGAACTGACAATGAATGAGCTCATAGAAATATATGACAAGTGCAAGACAATAATGAACTTGAGCCATTAGAACCCGTTTAATCAGCAGATTGAATGACGGTTGAGAATTGGACTGAATGCCTCAGTTTCATTGATAAAGGGTTAAAAATATTATAAAATACAGATTCCAACGAAGAGCGTACATTTTCAATAAAACGAGAAATAAAAAAAAAATTATTAGCACCATGCTAGAATTTTGCGAGAGAAAATAAAATGACTTAGCCAGCAGACGAATTTGTTAAATTTTATGAAACCTTCGACATCAAAATAACTTCGATTTGCGATTTTGTATTTGTGTTACCTACGATTTTACGAAACATTTTTTTTTCTATTATTTTCTTTCGTTTCCGGCTCCAAAACAAAATAATTTATAAGTAAAGAGTGTTTTTTTTCCAGATATGGAAGTTTAAGTTGGCATTACTTTCCAAGATGGCGACCGATTTAATAGCTGTCAAGTGATTTATTCTCAGTTTGGTTTGGCAATTCATCCAAACGATCATCGAGCAAGGCATAGATTCGTCGAATGGGCCCAAAACGAGATTGCCGTTGTTCCCGATTTTCATAAGCGAATTTTGTTGAGCGATGAAGCGCACTTCTGGTTGAATGGCTACGTCAACAAACAAAACTGCCGCATTTGGAGTGAAGCTAATCCACAAGTGTATGTCGAAACACCGTTACATCTAGAAAAACTGACTGTTTGGTGCGCTTTATGGGCTGGTGGAATCCTTCTTCAAAAACAATGAAGGCCACACCGTTACAGTCAATGGTGATCGGTATAGAGCCATGATTACTAACTTTTCATTCCTGAATTGAACAATCATGATGTCCAGGAACTGTGGTTCCAACAAGACGGCGCAACATGTCACACAGCTCGTACCAGAATCGATTTATTGAAAGACACGTTTGGTGACCGCCTAATTTCACGTTTTGGACCTGTGAATTGGCCTCCAAGATCTTGTGATTTAACACCGCTAGACTATTTTCTGTGGGGCTATGTAAAGTCATTGGTCTATGCGGATAAGCCACAAACGCTTGACCCTTTGGAAGACAACATTCGCGGTGTTATTGCCGATATACGACCACAAATGTTGGAAAAAGGCATCGAACATTGACGTCCAGATTGACTACGTCCGAGCCAGCCGTGGCAGTCCTATGCCAGAAATCATATTTAAAATGTAATGCCACAAGATTATCCTTCGAATAAAAAAAATCATGTCAATCGAATAATGCATCGTTGCTTTATTGCAATTTAAATTTCTATACCTCTAAAAAAACACCCTTTATTTACATGCTATATCCTACCCCAACTTACCTGAATTCAATTAACGCGGTTGGCACTCCGTCCCACCTAGTAGGTTAACGGAGAATATTAGGACCACCCTGCAAACTTAGGTTTTGGGCCCCAAGCCCAAATACGTACTTAGCGTCAGTCAAGCTTTGGGCCCCTAGAAACTCTGTTCCCTCCCGAAATGCGGGAGTTGCAGAGGTGTACGTTACGCCACTGGTCCCACCTATCCCGGAAGTTCCGGGTGTTATTGTTCTTAAGGTATCCGACTACGTTCGGAACCACGATTTTACAAAAGCGTATAAATGGATAATTTTCATGATATTTAGAGTCACTCAGATTAGAATACATGCATAAAACTGTTTTAAGGGCATTTTGACAAAAAAAATTTATTTAAATATTTTTTTGTTAGTTAATTTTGGCAAAAAATTAACTTAGAATAATCCTTTTTCCAAATGTTCTCCTTTTGTGAAAAATGCTTCTATTATAATAATATTTTGCTTGTATATAGCTTAGACCTCTCTACAGAGGCTCAACTAGAATTTTTGAAACATTCACATTATTTTCAGAGTTACCACCCATTGAAATAATTATTGGCGTTTTTTTCTTAAAATTGCTCCCCTATGTTGTCGTAAAATATGAATGAACCCACTTCTGAGTTAGATATTTCAAAAATTCTGGTTGAGCCTCTGTAGAGAGTTTTGAGCTATATACAGGCAAAATATTATTATAAAAGAAGCGTTTTTCACAAAAGGAGAACATTTGGAAAAAAAGATTATATTCTAAGTTAATTTTTTACCAAAATGTTATACTTAAATACATTTTTTTGACAAAATGTCCCCTTAAAACAATTTTATGTATATATTCTGATCTAAGTGACACTAAATATCATGAAAATTATCCATTTATGCGCTTTTCAAAATCACGCTTCCGAAAGTAGTCGGATACCTTAAGGTATCCGACTACGTTTGGAACCGTGACTTTGCAAAAGCGTATAAATGGATAATATTTATGATATTTAGTGTCACTTAGATTAGAAAACGTATATAAAATTGTTTTGAGAATAGTATTACAATGAAGAATTATTTAAGTAAAGACCAAAAAAAGACCAATTTTCAAAAAATTCTCCTTTTATGAAAAATGCTTCTGTTACAATAATATTTTGCCTGTGTATAGTTCAGTCCTCTGTACAGAGGCTCAACAAGAATTTTGGAAACATGTGACTCAAAAGTAGATTTATCCGTATTTTACAACAACAGATAGGAAAATTTTCAGAAAAAAACGCCGATAATTTTTTCAATGGGTGGTAACTCTGAAAATACCGTGAATGTTTCAAAAGTCCTAGTTCAGACTCTCTGGAGAAGTCTTTACTTTATCTAAGCAAAATATTATTACTATAGAAGCATTTCTTATTAACGGAGAACGTTTTGAAAAAGGTTATTCTAAATTTTTTTTTGCCAAAATATTGTATTTAAATAATTTATTTTTGTCATAGTGTCCTTAGAGTAATTTTATACATGTATTCTAATCTAAGTGACACTAAATATCATGAAAATTATCCATTTATGCGCTTTTTCAAAATCATGGTTCAAAACGGAGTGGGATACCTTAATTCTTGAAAAAAATTATTACATTTCCCATATTGATTGTTATACATTCCTTTGGACAAAATAAACACTTCACTACATATTTTCTGTAAACTAATCGGTTTGCTTATTGTAAACTCATGTATTTATCAAAGTATATGTATACACCATGAGCTGGTTGTATTTAAAAGTATGTTGTAATATTTAAAATGCACTTCTCACATACGCTGTAAAAATGATCTCACTTGAATATTTTTGAAATTTAAATACTGTAAAATCCAGCCTATAACGCGCACTTTTTATACAGAAAATAAGATCGAAATTTTCTGTACGGTACGGTTTCATACCTTTATCTCAAATATGGCTGAGGAGTTTGTGTGTGTGTGCGTATATGTATGCAGACACAAATTGAAGTATGGTGTAACACTAATTCTTATATTGTAATGGAAGCAGTGATATTATCAGCGTTTTTGGATTATATTTTCATTTTCATTTCTTCTCAAGTGACAAATTGCACATTGCCCTGTTTGTTTTTCGAATATTTTCAAGAATCGTAAATTCCTGCCTTCAATGAAAAATTCCCGCCTTTATCACTAAGAAAATCCTGGATGAGAAGTATTTCATACCAAGGATAAACTGCTTCTCTTAATAATCGTACTATAAGAATTAAAAGAGCCGTGGGTAGCCTGATGGTTAGAGCATCGGACTCCAGACCGGAAGGCCTGTGTTCGATGCCCGATGTTACCAAATACCCTCCGAGTACTCACGGAGTACGTGCTCGTTAAATCAGTAGGTCCGAAAGTCTTGTGGGCTGAATCCCGAGTGCAGGGGACTGGAGAATATTTCTCTCCTCTCCAGTCCCATGGCAAAATTGTGAAAGTGGAGATAGGTGGTGTCGCCATCTATAGTCTCTTCGGGGAATTTCACCGAGCTAATTCGTACTGTCACCTGTATGGTGCTTAAGGCCTAGGCCAACGACAGGCGTACTTCTAGCCCCTTGCCAAGATGAATTTCGTGGGCCTCGTTCTGACTACGTCAGACAGGTGGCATTAGCCACAACAACAACACAACTACATAAGAATTAAAAATATGTGAAAATCAAAGATAGAAAAAAGAAAAGATCAGTACCCGTACACCGTACGGGCAAATCGATTGTGGCCAGCTTTCGGTAGCCCGTACGATGTACGGGCAAATCAATTAAAGGGCTAAGAAATCCTTATGTGACGGAGAAAAACATAACTTTATAAGTTCAAACAATTTATTTGAATATGCGAGTTTTATGTCAACTCCTGACAAAACTCAAATTTTGCAACACAATGTAATGACCTAGATAATAGACCTAGAATAAGAACCACGTGCGTGCACAATGCATTCATTGAACAAATGAATGTGGGATTTTTAAAAAAAATAAACTGTAAGCTATATACTGAGACTAATACATCCCCAGGAGGTGTCGTTTTAGTTATTCGCTCATCGTTCTATTAGATATGCTTATTCGTCACTGTAACCTTATATCTGTGGCTCAAATCGACAACAGATCATTATATTGACATCCTGTGACTAAATGGTAACTGGATAGATATGTATTAAATTCTAGAGGTGTGATGATAAATACGAGTCTTTTGCAGCCTTGGGTTCTGATGACCCATCTGCTTTTAATTGATGCAAAATCATTATGTAAATCATTATGCAACATTTCAACAACAGAGAAATGTGTTGATCACTAGGATATATCAATTTTTTTTTATTTCATGGTAATTTGTAAACGAATTTTTATAGATACATTTTTTTGTGGTTTTGAATATTTGCTTTTTGTGGCTGAACGAGGGAGTAACTAAAATTGTTCTACGATTATTAGGTGGCCGCGGTAGCCTAGTGGTCGATGTAACGGACTCGTGACCTGAGTGTCATGAGTTTGAACCTGAACCACTTAAGACCGGAAGGGTAGAGGGGCTGATGGCCATTAAATCTGTACGGGTTAAAACGTCCACCCGTGGTGTGGTGTGGAAGTAAAGAGAGAGGGTTGCCAGCCAAAGTTTCGTCCTCCTCACTCGACCATGGATCAAAATTGCTAGATCCATCGCCAAAAGCTCACGTATAGCTGAAAAAAAGTGACGTTAATATTCACTCACTCTACTACTATTAGTATAAATGAGTTCAAATTAAAATATGACGAAAATACCTAAGATAGTATCTCAAACACTCTTCCCTCCAAATAAAGTAGAGCCTAAATTACGTTGGGTTTCAGATGGCGAAGGTGTTACAACAACCTGCTAGAGGTTGTTGGTGTTTGGGGGTTCGAGCAAAAATCAGCCATGACAAGTTTTAAACTCAAACTTATTTATCCCTTTTTCTTAATCAACACAACTAAAGGTAGTGAATGCACTTAGTAAACAATTGGAAGAGCAATCGCCCAGCTTAAGGCTACTAATAAGTATAATTTACTCAACTTACTCTTGGTGCATTCTTGACTTCTACGTTAGAATTCGCTATAAATATCTTTCTTAATTATGCGACCTCCGGTCGTAAATCTAGTCCACAATTTTACCTCTTTTATTCTCCAATTATCAAGAATCGACCATCTCTCGACTAACATCGGTTACCTAAATGCCAACGCTTAAATAGAAAAACTCATTTGAATAAATCAAGTCTTTTTCTTCATCGTAATGTTTTTAATGAAGCTTACAGTTCAAAAGAATAATTTTATCCCGGTGGATTAATTGAAAGTTCGCAAATAGACCCGTTACAGTGTGTTTATTAATGGCGCACTTAAAACTTCCGGAGGGCTATTGGTGAAGGGTCTCATAGTTTTTAACTCAGTTAAGTTACTAGGAAAACACTTAAGCTGGCATTCCCCTCTCCAAACTTCCACACCAAGCTAACGTGAGGCATTTGGGTCTCGTGAATCAGCCCCTCCAAATGGGTATATTCAGTGGCATTGAGGCTTGAAGCGATGACTTGAAAATGCTAGCCATGAGTTCCCGATAAAAGTACCCTGCTACTGTGTCCACTGGGCAAGCTAAAATGAAGCTAGAGTTGCTGCAACAAGCTAGAAAAGTTGACAGTCTGTATCGGTGGTCCTCCACCACCGAGCCACGGACCGGTACTGGTCCGTGAATCAAATGGTACCGGGCTGCCCGAAAAACATTAAATTAATTCTATTATATTTATTTCGGTTTTGTGCAACACTTTCCATTAAATTCTCGTTATATTCCATTTTAAATAACTTTATATGCATTTTTGGGGTGTAACTGTATTTTATTCAAAAGATATATTTAAATAGAATTAAATTGAAATTAATTAATCACAGAGAACAATCTAAAATATAAACAATCAACGTCACCCCCCTTCACTCAGAGGACCGCGATAAGATTATCAGACACTGCCCGATACGCGGCGATAAAAAGGTTGGGAAACACTGGTCTACGTTGAAAATACGCTGTTAGGCATTAAAAGGTTGTATGTAATATTTGTATAGATTTGTTTATATATACAGGATAAACACAAAGGAATGATCCGATATTAAATATTTATCTTTCCGAAATTGTTACACATATTACAATAAGGGGGATATGCGAAACTGAAAAAAAATTTACCACGGTTTTTTACACTGGTTACCAGCGATGCAAAACAAAGCAAGCAGCATCAGGAACATGGACAGTGTGATACTGCAAAATGTGTGAAGGAATTGGATTACAGATTATATGTTAGTCGTGTAACAACAGGGTCATACATCAAACATTTGTGACTGAAAATAAAATTTGGTTTATTTTTCTTATTTCCGTGTATCATTCATTTTAACATGTATAATAGTTTCGAAGACATAAATACCGTTAAGTCCAGCGTGTAATACGCACCTATAATTTCAAGCTACATTTTTTTAATTGTAAGGTATATTCGCCATATAACGCGAACGTCTTTTTTTACGAAGAAACCTGAAATGTACGAACGTAATGCTCTTATGTTTTGAAGTCCTTTATTCGAGGTTTTATCCCAGGCTTTTGAAACAATATAGTATAATTCTAGAATAGTTCCTATCCTTTATTATTTTTTAAGTGGACATAGTACGATTCAATTGACATAAATCGGTCAAAAAAACCAAATATAATTTTTTTAGTCTAAATTATTTTTATATACCTTTTTATAACCCCACAAAATTTGAAAGCTCTAAACTTAAAAAACGAAGAATTATGAGAGCTTTTACGTTCGTTTTTATTCACATCTCTATGGCAAATCAAAACTTGAAACTTATTTATCTCAGAAAGGTAAAATAACTAGTTTGTTTTCATTTAAAATGCTAAAGCTTTTTTTCTATTGTTCCTATAATGCTTTGAATTTTTTTTACCAATTGATAATAGTACATGTAACAAAAGTTGTTATGCATTTCTGTGTGTGTATGTGGGAATCAAAGCATTACTTATTTTCTTAAAAATAATTGAACTCGGAATTTATACATTTTTTACATAATTTTTAATTAGCATTCATAAGAAGAAGTATTGTACAAAAATCAATCATGTTATCACAAAACCCATACCAACATTTGTTTTACATAGTAAATTTTTGTTGGAGGAGTAGCATTTTAAAATCCTTTCACAAATTTTAATTTTTTTCCTGAAAAAATTAAATGGCTAGCTTTTTATAAATTTTGAGCACAAAAACGGTTTTACATAGGAGACAACCAAAAAAATTTTGAAAATCCTTAAGTTAAAAAATTTTGTGTAAATCGTACCATGTCCCCTTAAATAAACAGTATTTCGATAAATAATAAATAATTTTTTATGCTAATTTCTCTTTATATTTTTAAAGCTTTCATTTTTATACTCGGTGCGTGGCGTAACGGAGAATATTAGGGCTCACCCACAAAGTTAGGTTTTGGGCCCCATGCCAGATCTTACAAAGGATTGCAAGAAAATAACATAAGGCTTTGGTCCCCTAAAATGCTATTTCCCCACCTTCCCGCGATGCGGAGGTATACGTTACGCCACTGTCCGTACAAAATTACGTACCTGTAAATTTAGTTTTTTGTGTGTGTGTATGCTGAAAGTGCTTGTTATACGTCAAATTTTACGGTACTTGAATAACGGTCATACATTAGTCTGTGCGCTCTCTCTCTATCCCTGCAAAATATTACGTCTAGGCTATTTTAAGAGTGTTTTACTGTTGTTTTTGTGACTAATGCCATCTGACTGACGAAGTCAGATCGAGGGCCGCGAAATTCATTGCGACTAAGTGCTAGAATTTTTACGCCTGTCGTTAGCCTTGAGCACCATGCAGGTGACATTACGATTTTGCTCGGTTCCACCCCAATTTAGAGGGAGAAAACCATGGGGGTGGCCAGGGCCTCCCACCTCTCTTCCCCTTCCACCAACCACACGAGAGGACTTGCGGCTGGACGGCTATTTAGAGTACCCCCAAAGGCACTATACATTTACAGACATCCATGTCTTCTCCGGGATTCGAACCCAGTCCCTACGGAACCGCAGTCAGCGACGCTAACCACTATACCGGTTGGGCGACTAGTGTTTACTGATTAATTCAAGTCATTTCTGATATAATTACTAATCAAGGCATGGTTATCAAATAGGTAACTCATTAATTAAAATACGCTGTGAGTGAATAAAATATAATTTGCTAATATTTAAATTTGTATGTTCAATATCTCTCTCTCCCTCTCACTATATATATATATATATATATACACATATAGATAGATAGATATCTTGTTCAAAGTTTCAATCGTTAATAAAATACTTTCTATTCATCCATTCAAACCCAGTGGCTGAATGGTTAGTGCATCGCGCTTCCACACCACAGTGGGTCGATAAATGAGTACCAAACTTGCAATACTTAACACTGGGGTTTCGCGTCAGACTGACCACCAGGTCGGAACATTTGCTAATGCACCTCCGGGCCCAACGTCGCAAATACTGAGTTGGACCCAGTAGGCCTTGGTCCTCATGGGTTGTTGCGCCACTGAGTTAAGTATTCATCCATTGAAGTTCAAATACATTTCTTAAAACTTGTAGTGAATGGCACTTGATGTTAATACAGTTTTTTCAAATATTAATTCATTAATTAAATTAAAAAATGAATAAATAGTGTCAAAAATAATAGTCCAATAGCATATATAGAAATGAAAATCGTTCGTTGTGTCCCTGTAGCGCCATGGATAGCGTGTTGGACTTTTAATCCAAAGATCGAGGGTTCGAATCTCACCACGGATGGTCTAATTTTTGGGAATGTGACTTATTTTTTACTATACTACTTTATTAGAATAATTAAATGTAATTAATGAATAAAAATAACAAAAACAAACAAAATAGTCCAACACCCTATATAGAAAGGAAAATGGAAAATCGCCAGGAAAATCGCTTTCTCTGTTTTATCACTTTATGTTGTCATTCTGTCATATGTACTATATACATATTTATATTAATTGCAATTATTTAATAAGAAGTACTTAAAACAAATTTTTTCTTTGTTCACTTATAAGTAGGAATTGACTTAAAAATAAATCTTTTTTATATTGTTTGTTTTATTGTATAAACTTACGCATGACAGATTTCATTCGTTATTATAAGTACAAAATAGAATCAATGATGCATATTAAAAGACAAAAATATTCTAATTGTAATATTTTATTTTAAGGATTAATAAATATATCAATAAAATTGTTTATTAGCGAGTCGAAAAGATAATCATTCTTGTCGAAATGTAACAATTTTTTTCAAAAAAGAAAAATGAATCAAATTGTTAATTTTTTTTCTTGATTTAGTACAATGACCATTGTTTTAGATTCGGGTTAAAATAAAACTAAAATTTAACTGATTTTAAATGAATATGTTACATGTATTTTTCTCATTATATATGTCTTTTTTATTGTGACCTGGTTTTCTAACACTTTTGCATGTTTTCACTTTATTGTTCCTAAAATGAACATTTGATCAAATTTGCTCTTTTTAAGTTTTGTTATACACTTCCAAATTCTTCGCGAAATAAATCGAATTCAAAAATTGGTATAGAATATGATTCTTAATAAATTACATAACTCTTAATAAACTAATACGTATAAAGTAAGAAAAACCATTAAAAAAATAAACACATACATTAAAATGCTTGTTATATTATACACAGAAAATATTTTTTGTTACTACAAATGTTTGCTTATGTTTAAAACACACACACAAGTAACATAAAAATTTTTTCTAAGATCAATTCCTACTTCGTTAGAAGAACTTACTGGCGCTATCTGTTGCCGATAAATCTAACGTCGTTAGAAATAAAACAGAATAAATTTAAAATTAAAAAATAAAATATAATTAATATGAATTAAAAATTTGAAAAAACTGTGTATCAAGAGTCATCCACTACAAGATTAAAAAATGTGCTTGAACTTCAATGGATGAATAAAAAAGTATTTTATTAACGATTGAAAATTTGAAAGATATATATATATATATGTGGGAGACAACAAGGGGTCCAAGACGTGTTTGTCTTACTTCACATTTATTTTAAAACTTTAACAAAAATTAATTAAAAAGGTAGTTGTTTTTACAGATAAGTTTGACGATGATATTCAGAAGGTAACGCCTGCTCGCGCACCTCTCGCGTTCTCCTTTTTCTCTCTAATGTCCAAGAGTTTTTGTTTCTCTTCCACTAGTTCAGAAGTTTTAGTTCCAGTTTCAATTCATTGCGCCTGCGCGCGAAGACTGCTTGGTTTTGGCTGCATGCTACAACGGCCATTCTGACCGTACGCTGTCCGCAGCGGTATTTCCATGGAGACCAGAGGAGAATCTGAAACATACAAAAAAAAAAAAAAAACGGAACAGACAAGGACTATACGACAAATATATAGAGATTAAACATATCATAATTTTTCTGAACTAGACAGTTTCTCCATCATGTGAAGGCACCTCTTCGACATCCGGAAGGTTCCACAGGAAAACATTGTGTTTCACAGGCATAAGAACGTCTTTTTTAACAAGTTGATCTTTGGTTGAACGCATCGATATTTTCCTCTGTAGAGTTCTGGACGTCTGTTCAAAACGATTTCTCTTTTTCCTTCGTTTCCACTGCCAAGGCTCAAAGATCCTTCGGAGCAACACAAACCGATGATGTTTACTCTTCATAGGTAAAGGGTTAGGTGAGCGGGAGATAAATTCCACGGAACTCGTTTTCATGGCACCATTGGCTTTCTTACACAATACTATATCAGAACATTTTTCTCTTACAATACTCAATTTTAACTTAGTACTCTTAATTTTATTACATTTATAATCCTTAATTAGAGAACTCAAATCATTTCTAGTATTAAAGTTTTTAACATGTGGCAAATTATAACTAGAGTTTTCTATCACATTTGAAACAGAAACATTTGGAAAAGAAACACCAGAATCTGCACTCAAAGAGGATCCACTTTCACTCAATAAAACATCGCTCTTTGCGTGGCCTAGTTTCTTTATTTCAGAATATACACTGGGATGTATAATAAATTCTTCGGTCAAGGTCGGTGATATCCCCGTTCGCACTCTTATACCGGGAAAGTGTTGATCAAGAGAAATATTTATGGGTTTAACTTCTACCATACACTGTTCGCCAAAACATGAACTTAATGTTATTATTTCTTCGGAAGGTGTTTGCACTCTAATTAGTGAGGAATTTAAAGCTGGGATCTGGCAACCTGAATCGATCAAGGCTGTTACGGGCTGATTTTCCACAAAAATGTTTACATATTGAAGATTTGTGCATTCATCGCTATTTTGTTTTTCGCTCTCGATTTTCAAAGTATTCACGTTTATTCTATTATGGATGTGGTCGTTGGATTCTTTAGGTTTAAAACGCTTCTCACAGTCTCTTGCGCAATGAGATGAATCACCGCATATAAAGCAATTTTTATTTTCTCTTTCAAGATATTGGGGATAGTTCTCTTTAATCTTTGGTTTAAAGTTTTGTGATCTATTCTTAAAGGGGTCTTGGGTATATCCATAAGTAATAGGAATTTCCTTATGTGATCCGCTTCTAGATGAAATATAAATATCACACTCTTTAGCTAAATCAATAGGCCTAAACCAATCTTCTGCTTCTCGAATGCCAATATGGGTTGCAGTTTCCTTATTTAAAGTTTCAAATAATTTATCAGAAATTATAAGATCACATAGAGATTCAAAGGAATTAACTTTTCTTAACGAACAATAATATTGGAAGTTTGCCGTCAATCTTGCAGCAAATTGGATGTATGTCTCGCCTGATGATTTTACAGCATTTTTAAATGAGTTTAAACACTCGCGAGGGGTTAATTGGAATTCTCTGAGTACTATAGATTTTAGTTTTTCATAGTCATTTAATTCCTGTTCTTTAATATACAGTAAGACGTTATGAGCTCTTTCGCCCAAAAGATTTATTAAAATTTCAGATTTATATTCATCATTTATTTTCTTGGTTAAAAATGCGCGTTCTAATGATTGAAAGAACAGATTAAAATTTTCAGATCTGGTGGGAACAGGAAGAGATAAAGTTTTTATACTTTTTATCATATTTTCTATGTTAGTTTCGAACTGTTTATCTTCGACTTTAGCTGCAGGATTTAAACTTAATGCTTTATTTTTAGCCATTTGAAGTTCGATTTCTTTTTCTAATTTTGCTAACTGAAGTTCCGCGAGCTCAATTTTCTGTTTTTCTAAAGTTACCTCTCTTTCGTTTTGCGATACTCTCTCATCTATACAGTTTTGAATTAAAGTTTTAACGAAATCTGGATCACTTTCAAATGTACTACTGTTCTCAATTTTAGTCTTTAGTTTAACTATAGTGTCAGTACTCTCCACAGTACCGTCTAGATTCTCAACAACTCTTATGAGATCCTCTTTAAGAGCGTTTTTATACATTTTAGAAAAATATGGGAAGGTCCTACCTTTTTTTTTTCTGGCTCCCTTGTTGCTCGCACGTACGATGTGTCCAATAAAAACGTTGATTCCACTGATTTCACCTCTTCGCAGGTAATATCTTGAAATTGTAGTTCCGGCCTCTACACAGGCGGATTATTCACACTGAGTTAGTTCCAACCTCTACACAGGCGGGATTTTGAGGGTTCGTTGAAAAATACACCTCTACACAGGTTATTTTGTTATTTGTTCCGACCTCTACACAGGCGGAATGAAGTTGAAAAATTCAACCTCTACACAGGTTGAACGTAGTTTTCGAAAAATGGCGGAGCTTCTCCTCACGGACGCTTTGGTTCATTGTCCAGACTTTGGTTCAAAATCGAAATTTTATCGATCGCGGCCGAGCCCCCATAATTTGTGGGAGACAACAAGGGGTCCAAGACGTGTTTGTCTTACTTCACATTTATTTTAAAACTTTAACAAAAATTAATTAAAAAGGTAGTTGTTTTTACAGATAAGTTTGACGATGATATTCAGAAGGTAACGCCTGCTCGCGCACCTCTCGCGTTCTCCTTTTTCTCTCTAATGTCCAAGAGTTTTTGTTTCTCTTCCACTAGTTCAGAAGTTTTAGTTCCAGTTTCAATTCATTGCGCCTGCGCGCGAAGACTGCTTGGTTTTGGCTGCATGCTACATATATATATAGGGAGACAGTGAACTAATAGTAGAAATTGAAAAAGGAATACCATTGATTTCATCTCGTAGTAAAACGCGTGAATTCATTGAATAATTTGTTTTCTGTTATGTAAATATTTCTGCATTAATAACAATGGAATAATATAGTATGTTAAATTCTATAATTTACAGTTAAATAGTATGAAAGCAAACACGAGAGAAATGGAAAATTACATAACTTTTAAATGGCATCACTCAATTGTGACGTAATACAGTGGCCATTGGAATAAATTAATGATGGTCACATGATAAATGTGTGGCCACGGTAGCCGAGTGGTCAAGGTATCGGATCGTGGCTAGTCTTGTCACGAGTTCGAGCCCAGTACCACTAAAGACCCACCGTGTAGGGCAGCGATGCACGATAAATCTGTCGAGAGCTCAAACGTCCTCCCGTTGGTGTGGTGTGATAGATAAGAGAGGAAGTGCCAGCTCAGGTGTCGTCCACGTCACTTGACCAAGGTTCAAAATTACGTGGTCTGTCGCCAAAAGCCCTCATGTAGCTAAACAGTGCGACGTTAATATTCATTCACTCACTCACTCGCATGATAAATGTAATCACGAGCTTTTCATTGAATTCAGAAACTGACATTAAACTCATACTTTTTGTTTTACTTACAAAATTTAGTTAAAATATCAAATTTGATAAAATTGAGTAAAATGTTTAAATACTAAAATTCTTCCATTTAGATTTTCCAAAATTTAAAAAAAAATCTTTTATTATGCGAGAATTTTTAAATGAAGTGCATTTTATTTATTAATATGGGTTATCATTGTTGAAAAATAGCGACTTTTTAAAATAAAGTTTCTGAAAAAAGCAAAAGATGGCAACAGCAAAGTGAATGAACGGATTGGCTGGAAACACTTGAATGTAATTATATGACTAAAGCGTCACATGAATTTAATCAACTGTCGCTGCCTCTCAGCCTTAAATCACGGTTAAATGTTGAAGACAAGTCAGTCAATACCGTAATATTTGAAAATTTTCAGCAAGCCCCAGTTTTAAAGTTCTGTTAAGGTTGCATCACGAAAAGTACCAAACCTGGTACGTTTCTACATATAGACAAAAAGATCAATATTAATATCTTGAGTGGTAATCTATAAATATAAAAGAGAAAAGAGACTCACTCACTCTTCACGAGATCTCCAGAACGTTTGACTTTCACATATAAAATTTAGCAGGCACATTTCTTTTGTTCTCTTGAAATTTACTAAAAACGGATCTTCAAGGAAGATTGCGGTGATGTGTTATAGGTAAAAACTCCCGTTTTGAGCAATTAGATTTGGAGATTGAAATTTGACAAATATGTTTGTTTTTTGTTCCGTAAAGATCCACTAAGAACGGATTTTCCGATAATTGCCCCCTCCCCCTGAAGGGTGGTTGCGGGGTGTTATGGGCAAACATATTTCCGCTCTTGAACTATTACACCTGAAGACTTGAAATTTGAGACATGAGGTTTTTTTTTGTTGTTGTTGAATAGAGATTTGCTAAGAATAAGTTTTGCAGAAATAGATTACGAAGGGCAGGAGTGTCATAGACAAAATTTCCGTGCCTGATCTATTAGATTTAAGACTTGCAAACTTGAAATTTGGAATTTTCTTCCTTTTGTGTTGAGTAGAGATCAGCTAAGAATAATTTTTTTTTAATCTAAGGAACACAAGAGAGGTTGTGGAAACATTCCAGATAAAGAAAATTCACATTTTTCAGTTACTTCTGTGTTAGCTCACACTCTCTCTATATTTATTTATTTATCTCGGTGGAAGTTTCAATCGTTAATAAAATACATTTTAAAGCGCTCCATTAAGCTGAAATTTTATATACACGATTATTTTGGATGACAATACAGTAATTTAACTACCGTAACATTCGGCATACAAAGCGCACTTTTAACACAAAAAATAAGATCTAAATTTAAGGGGGCACGTTGTACGCCGGGTATATAAAAATGAGAGCTTTAAAAATAATAAGTAAGATGAGCATAGAAAAAACTAAGCTTTCTACATAGATCGGAATACTGTTTATTTAAAATAAATAACATGTCTAATG
The DNA here is from genome assembly GCA_019973935.1 of Trichonephila clavipes. Lineage (NCBI taxonomy): Eukaryota > Metazoa > Arthropoda > Arachnida > Araneae > Nephilidae > Trichonephila > Trichonephila clavipes. Next base: position 583,836 of record BMAU01017631.1, on the reverse strand, counting down.
AACTTAAAGAGTGTTGTAGTTCTAATAGTATATTATTTTTTCATATTCTGGAGATATATCTCGGATAAATAACTTCAAAACATAACAAAATTACACCCGTATATTTCTGGTTCCTTTGTAAAACAGGGGGTGCGCGTTATACGGCGAATATAACTAAAAATAAAAAAATGCAGCTTGAAAGTATGCGTGCTCGTTATACACCGGTGCGTGTTATACGCCGGATTTTACGGTATAATTAATAAAAATTATTAATTAAAACTAATTATTTAAAGAATTAAAAATACAGCCCACGTTGGCGACTTGTGTCAAAACTTGAAAAGTTTTTTTTCCCTCACGTTTTAAAACATTCAGTTGAACTGAAATTTTATAGACAAGATTGTTTTGGATGACAATACGATACTTAAATGATAATTAATAAAAATGAATTACCACTTTTTGTTGTGATTCTGTCCTATCATAGGCGCACATAGGGGGGGGGTCCTGGGGGTTCGGACCCCACCCCCCAAAGCCTTTGATTTTTTTTCCGATTGATTATTATTCTAAGTATATAGTAAGCAAAATTTAATTAATTACTTGTTATTAATGATTAATTTTATTAATTAATGCTAATTATTTATTCAAAAATTAGTTTTTTACTGTGTTTTGTTCCCCCAAATCGACAAAATCAAAAGGAGCATGATACAAGAATGGTGAACTTTCGACCCCAGCGCCCCCCTTGAAAAATTCCTGTGTGCGCTACTGGTCCTATGTATATACGTATTTATATTAATTGTAACTCTTTAATAAAAAGCAACTAAAATAAAAATTTTCTTTGTTGATGTAAGTAGGAATTGAATTAGAATTTTTTTTTTACATTACTTGTTTTTGGTAAACAGTTATAAATTAAAATTTTGGAAAAGATGTTATTTCTCTTAAGTAGATATCCGTTAAAAACAAGTTTTCCTTGAAAACTTCTCCCATGGAGTAGTCTGAAATACGGGGTATATCGTTTAAAAAAATTCCTATTCTTAAATTATTAGATCTAAGACGTAATATTTTGCAAGCATGTTTCTTTTGTTTATTAGAAATTCGCTAAAAATGAGTTTTGTAAAAATAACTCCGAAGACTATATTACAGAAGCATAAAAGTTAAATTTTTTTTCGTTTCAGAAATTCCATGTCCTGTATTTTTAAAATCAAGAGGCGAAATCTACAGAGATATTTATCAATACATGAAAAGCCTAGTGCTTACTTAAATAAGAACGTTAGAAGCAATATATATATATAGCTTTACAATATAATAAAAAATCCAGCCAAACGGGTGGGTAATGGCTAATAATATGTATCAAAATGTATATGAAGGACCAAAGCGACTCGCGTTCATCTATTCATTTACTCAGAAACTCATCACAATATTTTCAGAACTATTAGACCTATAGATTTGAAATTTGGTACGGGTGTTCCTTTCAAAGAGTAGAGATCCATTAAGAAAAGGTTATGCGAAAATCCACTCTCAAGGGAGCTTGCGAGGGGTTAAGGTATCCGACTACCCAAAAATCATGATTTTTTTCAAAAAGTGACAAATCTTTTTTCATAATTTTATTTTAAAGGCCATCTTATTAGATTTATAAAAATATCAATTTTTTTATTTTCCATTCACTAGAACAAAAACTATAAGTGTTTTAGTAAAAGCAGATGCCATAACTTTACATAAGATGTCAAACTTTAAAATGCATTTTACTCGAAATGTGTTTTTTTCGAAAAATTCAAACGAGGACAGCGATGGCTCAAAGAGTTTTTAAAATAATTTGCTGAAGTTTTGTGTATATGTTCTGTATAACAGTGGAAGTGTTTTAACCTTCAGATTTATCAATCAGTGTTTTATTACAAAATTTACAGCTCTTTATGTGAATATAATCACTGTTTTATTAAGCAATTTCATATAATAGCTAAGATAAAGTGTGCTCTAGTTTTTGTAAAAATTAAAATATCTCATTATCCTGAAGGTCATTTTTTCAAAAAAGAATAGCGAAGTTATACATCAAAATTGAAAACTTGAGAATTTGTTCAATTATTATTTGTACAGAGCGGGCCCCGTTTATGTAATGTTTTGTCAATTTTTACCCATTTTAGTAGTAATAATTTGTTTTTCTCTTCTTAATTTTAGCCTTTTTTTTCTTAAAATGTACTAAATAAATCTAAAAACCTCAAAAAAATCTTATCTCCATTTAAAATAAAAAAACGTTTTCACAAGTAAGACACTATAGATAAATATTCCAATTTTGAAGTATTACTTGGAATTTAGCAATCATGATCTTTTGATTGCGTAGAGATCTGCTACAAAAAGGATATTACGAAAATTGATTCCCTCCCACCAAGAACGTTATGAGGGGTTGAAATTGCATGATAAATAAATAATCCCGTTTTTGAGCTATTAGACCTACTGATTTTAAATATAGGTGACGTGTTCCTTTCATGGAGTAGAGATTCGCTAAGTAAGAGTTTTGCAAAAATCGACTCCCTAGCAGGGTTTACAAGGGCGTTTAGTATAAAGTAATTCGGAAGAAGACGCCAGTTTGTTAAGAGTATTTTTATGCGTCGATAGATGGCAATTTTGAGCCACTTGAGTGAAAAGTCTCTTTCGACATGGAGTGTGGCTTGTGAATTTATCTAAATTAATCGGCTTTATTTTTCGATCTTGGGAGTATTTAAAGTGGTGAGTGTTACGTTGTTGTTGTTGTGGTTAATGCCACGTGTCTGACGTAGTCAGAACGAGGTTCACGAAATTCATCCCGGCAAGGGGCGCTAGAAGTACGCCTGTCGTTGGCCTTGGCCACCATACAGGTGCCAGTACGAATTGGCTCGGTGAAATTCCCCGAAGGGACGATAGATGGCGACACCACCTATCTCCACATTCACAATTTTGGCATGGAACTGGAGGGGAGGGAAATATTCTCCAGTCCCCTTCACTCGTGAATCAGCCCACAAGACTTTCGTACCCACTGATTTAATGAGCACGTACTCCGTGAAAGTGGTGAGTACAACATTCATAATATTCCGTTCCTCGTATTTAAAGTAAATAAACGTACTTGTTATTTTAAATAAAATATTAGCAATATGATTGAGTTACACATACGATGCATGTAGAAACGGCCATAACACTGCAGCAATAAGGATATAAGCGTATGTTGCATCTGCCCCCTATACTTGGGGAGGACGTCACATAGTTCAGAAATAAATGAAATGAAGTTCAAAAAAAATTTTCTTCCATTTTATAACACCGTATGTTATTGTATAAAATATAACTACAACTCATAACTAGGCTGTCAGGATGACACAGGGGATCTCCAAAGGACGAGGATGTGCAGGGCTGAAGTCGACTATTATTTCAGACTGCTGTTGACCGTTTTGTAGGAAAATTCGTTTTTAGCAAATTAATTATGAAAAAATTTAATTTTTTAGTTTGTTTTTCTATAGATATTGTTATTTCACATTTAATTAGGTAATGTTTGTCTTATTTTTTTATTTACTGTGGTGTTGTTGCATCTTACTCCATGACTGGTGGCATCTTCCCCGTATATATGGGAAAGATGCCACAATTTAATGAATTCCTTTCACGTTAAATTTCTCAGTTATTTTTAAACTAAGAAGAGAATTAACTTGTATACATAACAAACTAAATATTGAAAAAGAAAATGTGTTTTTTTCATGGTCTTGTTATTTCAATTTTCAATGTACTAATCGAAAAATTCTTAAATGGGGCAACTTCCTCCGATTTACCTTATATAAAAAATTTCCTTTTATGAACTACTAAACCTAACCTTGAAATTTGTAGAATATGTTACTTTTGCTAAGGAGAGATCAACTAAGAATTGGGTTTTCAAAAGTCAACCTACAAGGGGTTACGGGTGCGTTATAGATTTTTAAAAAATCTCTTTTTTTTTCAATTATATCTACAGACTTGAAATATGACATATTGTTTTTTGTTCAGTGGAGATATACTAAGCGAGCCATTTTTGTTTAATTTACACAAGTAACTAATTAAAAATTTCTTTGTTCCATCAATCTCTCTATTGTTTTATTTTTCAATTCACCCAACACAAAGAACAATTATACTAGCTGGTACTCGTACATACCACATGATATGTTAATGAAAATAAAATCCTTCTTGATACCTGAGGAAGAAAATTTATAATTTGTTTTTAATTAATGCTTAATTTATTTCCAAAAGTGAGAAAACAGGAATTTTATTTTTAAAAAATTAACTGTTAGAACATTGAACACCAATGAAATAATGGCTAGATAGTTAAAGAAAAATTCTTATCTTAGAAATGATTTCTAGCAAGCATAACAAAAGCTTATCTGTGAAAAAGCAAACATAGATTAGTATATCAAGGATCATTTAATCCCGCATTTGTGTATTTTAGTTTCTGGAACTGTCGCGACAGCCAGGGATTAATGTTCCCAAATCTGGAATTCCAGTCTATCGTCTTGTACATCTGTGTAAATAGAATTACCGTCAGAACTTTTAAAGCTTTTTGTTAATTTTGTACAACTTACAGAGGATATTTGTGAGAGGATTTATAGATTCAACTATCATCAATACCAAATGGTTTACCCTTTTAAGAATGATTTACTTACATTTTTTCCCGTCAGCATTAAAGGATTGTTCCTATGAATTATTTTTATTTGTAACGTCCTTTCACATATTCTTTTACGGATCATTTAGAGCCGTGATGCTCAATATGTGGCCCACCGAGCTTTTTTAAGTGGCCTGGTCGTGGCCCATTGCTCTGAGAAATTTACTTATTTAAGAACATTGTATTAAAAATTTGGCGGGAAATTCTTTGTCAAGAAATCAACTATATCAATTTTGCTTTTTGCTGTCGGCATCGTACGGGTACTAATTGATATTCTTTTTCTATTTGGAACGGTTACGGTTAGTGATAACAGACAACAGTGGAGTAGCGACAATTTTATGGGAACTAATGTTTAACTATTTTTCATATCTTGCAAGCGAAAAATAATGGAAGAAAATATAACGTTTCAAGACGATTGGGAGGTTGACTATTTTAAAGTGAAAAACAAACATGGATCAGTAATTTTTCAATTTGTCAGGAAAGTGCTGTATTTAAAAAATACCAATAAACAGGAATCTTTCAATTACACTTTTCCTCGAAGATCTCTTTCAAGAGGTGATAAATAGAATCTTGAATAATCTTTGCTACAGCAACAAAGTGTTTTGTCAGTGGTAATATCACAGCGGTAAAAAAGACATCCAATGAAGTTTGTTATATTATTGCTAATCATATGAAACTGTTTACTGATGCAGATATTGTGTAGGAGAGTTTCTTACATGCTTTTAATTTAATGTTATTAATAAAAATGAAAAATATAAAACGTAATAAATAAAAAAATAATATTTATCAATTTTTGATGAAATTGCCAGTGTTATCTTGATCTTAAAGCATTTCTGCCCCCTCCCTCATTTATCTCCATTTTGCGCCTGCGTGAAATAACTAACTTATGTATACGGCCCGCGTGAAATAGCTGACATATGTTTGCGGCCCAGCATAATAAAAGGTTTATATATATATGTGGGAAGTGGGCGGTGCTACGCGCTGCTGTAAGCCCCCTAGCATCCCCCTCCCAGGTGGCTTCGAAAGGAAACGAGAGGGCAATGACTCTGACGGAAGAGGCAGCGAGAGAAGAGACATTAGAACAAGAGAGAAGAGTTTGAGAACGCAAAAGTGGCAGACGCACATCGGCAGAGCTTTAATAACTCTTAAAAAATAATGAAATCCAATTAAGCAATGACGCGCGTTTAAATGTTTCACTTATAATTCATTAATTGTTATTCTTCATTCTATTTATTCTTGTTTTAAAAATAAGCATATTATTCTGTCAAAAGAGTTTACGAATTCATCCCAGTAACAGTAAAAACAACAGTCTGTCAAGTCTACTGGGATCCAAGCGATTCCGCTCATCACTTGCGATGTTGCCGGCAATCGAAAAAAGGCGGTCACAAGGAACTAATGATCCCACGATACTCATATACATCAGGGCTATTGAGTGAACGTGATGATAGTTTTTTTTGTTCTTGCCAGTAAATAAACCCTTTAAAAACCAACACTGTAATGTAACAGGTTTTAAGGATGGCACATTCAACTAATTGTAAATAATTTGATGATTTTTACCAAAACGGGAAAAAATCGAATGTCGATTTTCTAGGATGAAATCGATTCAGTGTAATGAATCGATTTAAAAAAATGATTTTTCGATTAATATATCTCAGATCGCCATCCCTAGCCTACCTAATATAATTATATGCTTGCTGTTTTCTTAAAGGAAAGAGTAGTATTTAAAAAGTCTATAAGTAGAGAGAGCAAAGGTAGTCTTAGGGTTATTGAGGAACCTTTAAATCACTCAGCCATGGGTTGGGAGTCAGGGAAGTGCGTTTTCAGCCTGATATATAAAGGGGGTGGGGGATCGAAAGTTTAAGAATCGTTGCCTTAAGACAGTGGTTCTTAAACTTAAGATCACCGTAGCCCCCTTTTATATATCAATCTGACATCGAGGTCCTCCAAGATATTGAAAACTCCTCCTTAACTCCCAAGATACGACTTAGTGATTTATAGGTTCCTCAATAGGCATAAGACTGTCTTTGCTACTTATACAGATTTTTCAAATACTTTTTTTTACTTTAAGAAAGCAGTAAGCATGTAACTGTATATGTATATAAAATCGTACATAATTCTTTGTTTCAAATAATGTAGGTGCAAATAAATAATTAATACAGACGCAATTCAATTAGGAAATCAAGATGGATGCAATAGTTACTGTACTGGTGCGCTGTGTGAATTTAGTTCTTAATCTTTGCATTTGTGTTTCTGCTGTATAATTTTTGAAAATATTACTTTTTTCGTAATGGCTATGTAGTTGCTAACAATAACAAAAACTGAATTAATACTCTTGACCGAAATATATGTTCTGATAAATATTTTCATTGAGGACAATTTAGTGATCTAGTCTAGGATGACATATCTTTCAATTTTTCCTCGAGGTCTTTCAGAGTCTCTAAAAGATTGAAATCTTAACATTAGGTGAGATACTTTAGCGGATCCCCTAGAAAAGCACTGCAGACCCAAAGAGGTCCGTGGTCCTCGGTTTAAGAACCGCTGCTTTAAGGCATTATGAAGCAACCATTTTTATTTTGTTATATTCAAGTAGTTTTTGTTTCGAGTTTAATATTATGCTTAGAGATAAGAAAAAATATGCCAAATAAATTTTATAACACCGAAGTATTGGCTGTTTAAAATTTCTTGTTTGCGTAAAGGGAGTTGGAAACCTCTCTCTCTCTCTCTCTATACTGACAGTGTTAAATTGGCTGTTTCCGATGTACCTTTTCTCAAAATCTGTTATATATACATGCTTGAAACTTTTCATACAATCAAAATACACCTTTCTCATTATGCTGAAATGAGCTTTTAGCTAATTTTGAATTTTTCATAATTTGTAACATAGTGAAATTTTTGACCCATTTTTCACATAAAAAAATTGTAAACAATAAATTTTCGAGGTTTTTTTAGAAAAAGCTCATTTCAGTATATATTAGCTATCATTATAAATATATCATAAAAATTTTACATATCTGTGAACAGTAATTTCTCAGAAAAGGTACATCGAACATCAAAATTTAGATTTTGAGATAAATTGGTTTTAATGTATACAGTGAGACTTCTAATCGGCTAGGAAATAAAAAAATGAAATGCTCAATTTACAATAAAAGATACATGTTTTGGTTTATATCAGACCTTCAACTTATAAGCAAAAACGAAGTACTTTGCTTACATTTTTCGCCATTTAAATGGGCGTGGCCCAGTTTCAACGATTATTAAAAAATAGGTTTTAAGGGCTTCTATTTACCCTAGAGGTTAAAGTAATGTATTTTTAGAAAGTTTAAAATCTATACAAATTAAAAATGTAAAAATCTCAAATTGTCAAAAAATAACATTTTAGCTTTCCAACACACCGTAATAACCCATTCATTCAATTCTAAAATATTTACACAAAAATTAAATCTTTATGAAAATCAAACATTTTCAAAAAATCACATTTTTACTTCACAGCGAAGTAAAATCGTGAATCAGTAAAAGCGCCGAATCAGCCAGAAAACCAACACATTTCTTTTTCCCTCCTAATTTAAATAACAGAATTAGTTTTTATAATTTGGCAACAGTATTATTTTTGAATGAATATCTTCGGAAATTCTGCCTTGAGTTACTTTCCCCTCCAGCTATTCAGAATGTTGAATAACACATATGATTCCAGATAAAATGCGACAATAAAGCCTTCAAAGATTTTCAAAACCCTTTGATGTATTGTTAGAAATAAGCAAACTAAATAGACTCAGTGTTTGATTTTTAATAGAGCATTTTTGAAAATTTCAGTGTATTCCGAAAAATACTCGAATGCTTTTAAAGGCTAATAGTATTTGAGTATTTCTTGGAATGTTTACTTAATTTTACGTGAAAAGCTAACAAAGACATTATCGAAAGTATAAAACATTTAAAATTCGAAATTTTAAGGCTTTCAAACATCTGTAAAATAATTTTGGTATTTTACAATGAAAATAGTGAAATTCTCGAGGGATAATTTTTATGCATTTTACTCTTTCCTGGAAAATTATATGAATGAAAGGATTCAAATAGGGGTATTAGAATATATAAAACATTTTTAATCTATCATGCGTAATGTTATTCCAGCTTGATGGTACAAATTAAATATTTGTAGAGTTATACATGCTAATCAATATTCTTTGATATAATCTTTTTGTGCACATAAAATTCTTCCATATTATTGCTAAATCAAAACTCTTGGAAGAATATTTTAGAATAAATTCTTTAAACTTTGCAATGATTAAATTCCATTTCCCAGTAAATTGGATAAAAATATCAAACACTACAGATGTGAATAGCATTGTATTTTAAAGGAAATGAAGTTATAAAAATGAAAATCTACTTACATTATTTCTATGAAGAAGTGCAAATTGATTCCACGAGAAAAGGGAATAATGCTTTCGAGAATAATCATTTTCCTGTAATTGTAATAAATAGCAAGTTTTATGCTAGTAATATTATGTTATTTGAAATAATTATTAAATAAAATTATAAAATTATAAAAACTATAAAATTCTAAAATCGTGTTATAAAAGTATACAATAAGCTAATAAAATAACGGAAAATTAGATGTTAAATTGCATTAACTTTTAATGCAGCATTAAATAGGTTAGTGAATTATTGATGACACAATGACGAGGATGAGACTTGAGTTAGCACCCTTTCTTTGTACGTCCTCTCCACGCCCATGGGAGGACTTTTAGCCGTGACAGGTGGTCGTGGTAGCCTAGTGGTTATGATCACGGACTCGTGGGTGGCCGCGGTAGCCGAGTGGTCAAGGTATCGGATCGTGGATAGCCTTGTCACGAGATCGAGCCCAGCACCACTAATGACCCGTTCGTGTAGGGGCGCGATGCAAGTTACATCTGTCGAGAGCTCAAACGTCCTCCCGTTGTTGTGGTGCGGAAGTTAGGAGAGGGGGGTGCCAGCTTAGGTGTCGTCCACGTCACTTGACCATGGTTCAAAATGACGTGTTCCGTCGCCAAAAGCCCTCGTGTAGCTGAACAGTGTGACGTTAATATTCACTCACTCATTCACACGGACTCGTGGCCAGATAGTTTTGATTTCGAGCCTCGTGCCACAGAAGACACGCCATGTAGAAGTGCTGATGCACGTTATATCTGAAGAGGTTCAATGTCCTCCCGCTGGCGAGGTGTAGAAGTTCGGAGAAGGGAGTAAAACTCAGATGTCGTCCTCGTCACTTGACCATGGCTCAAAATTATGAGGTCTGTCGCCAATAACCCTCGTGTTGCTTTACACTTGGACATTAATATTCACTCATTCACTTGATCCTCGACAGATTTAACATGCCTCCGCCCTTCCACATGTTGGGTTTTCAGTGACACTATAACTCGAACCATGACACGCTGGCTTCGAGTCCGCAACTATAACCGCTATGCTTCCACCGCTACAGCGCGAAATGGGAATAATTTATTTATTTATCCAACGCCCGTGATTAGCTTCTTGACAATTTGATGCCGATACTCCCAGTAACCATGTCATCAGCCGGGTACTCAGCGAGTCCAGTGATTTGGGGCAGGTGGTGGCCATCCATTCTGGCATGGCCGCAGAGTGGGCAGGCCTCGTTAGCAGTCACGCCAAGCCAGTGGAGTTATACTCCCCAAAAGTTATGTCCAGTAGTTTGGCGAAAGCGGGCAACAGCCTCGGCTCTCTCCAGTGCCTCGGGATTGGGCCCACAGTGGCCAGAGTTTCCCATGGTTTTCCAAAACTCATCGTCTTTTGGGTCATGGCAATATATTTGTCAATGTCTGTGGAGATGATGTTCTTTGCTCTTCCGAGGGTCAAGGGGGCTTCCGTTTGAGTCGACTCCGCTCCCTGCTTGGATTTTTAGTCGGCTCTTTCATTGCCTGGGATCCCAACAGGGCTTGGGACCCACTGTAAGGCCGCAGTTCAACCATATGAGATGAACTCTACAATTTCAGTTCGGCACTGAATTGTGTTAAGGCAGTCAGTTGGTGTATTACTGCTTAAAGCAAAAATTACAGCTTGGGAGTCTATGAAGAAGACAATTTTTGCAGGAACTAGGCCAGTAGATAATAAATGCGTTGCAGCTTCACAGCCAGCCAATGGGAATAATATATGGTATTTATTTTCTTGAATAACATTTTGTGCAGCATAAAAAAAAATCGATATTACTAGCATTCAAATAATATCATTTTCATAAATTTCAGAAAAACATTTCTTTTCAGAATCCCGAAAACATTTAATACAACAAACGGTTTTTGATTTATATTTGAACTTTTATTCAATGATCGATAAAAAGAAACAGAAAGGTTTAAAATTCCTTACGGTGGGCATAAAATATTTCTGTGTAAAAAAATACTGTTTCGAATCCAGTTGCAAAGGAAGAAAAATATCATTTATAACAGAGATGTTTGGAAATGTATTTCATTTTCCTCAAATCTTTCATCATTCGAGCTCTTCTGTTACAATTATATGAATGATTCAATTTTTAAGAATTATGTTTATGTGTATTTTTATGAGAGTATATATATTTTTACGATATTCTTTGTTTTCATAATAATTTATATATTAAATATTATTGTTGTGAAAGATTCACGAAATCCTAAATATTTCTTACAGATTAAGATAAGATGGTAAGGATTTATACAAAAATATGCTTTTCTCATTCATCTCCAGTTGATATATAGTGGATTCAATAATAATTATTTTCTTGCTTCATAAAAATTACTCATAGATGCGTTTCATTAATCTTATTAAGGTTTTTTTTTCAGTGATTGTATCTATTCATGCTTCAAATTCATGGAATAAATTTTTTTAAGTGGCGGTTCTTTTCGGTACGTCTATTTTCAGAACATTTCACATACACCCATTTGTGAAAAATTGAACCTTATTGAAACTTAAGAGCCCAGCATTTACTTGAACAGGCTTAGGAATGAAAAGTAGGCTTAAACACATGTATATGTACATGAATGTCATGTATATGTACACGAATACATATATATGTAGCATATATACATATATATGTACATATATATGCATGTTGTTTTTTCCATTATGAAGGTTGTGGGTGTTGGAGTGATGAGGAATCATTTAGTTTTTGTAAACATCTTCCTAAGTAGCATTCAACATTTATTGAAGATCACACACACATATAAATACTACTGAACAACACCTAGAATTTCGGCATAACAGGAAGAAGGCCAGAGACAAAAAAAGGGCTGCAGCACTTTACACATCACGCAGACACAAAGAGCTTTTCCAGTATCTTGGGCTATTTATATGAAGCGGCAAGTCTTTGAATCCACGTGACTTCCGTGGACGGAGACTATGATTGGGGGAAGGATACCGTTCGAGGTAGATTCTGATGTAATCTTACTTTAGAAATGCAAGCTGTTAACTTTCAAGAGACACGGTTACAATTATCCCGTCATGTGGGTAAGCTAGTTAATTATTTACGCGCGAGTCCTGAAGGCTAGGACTATCACAAATTAAAAAGTTATTCAGAGAAATTACATTTGTGTGTTCGATATTTTTGAAATCATGAAAATCGTATAAAATTATATGAGAACTTGCGATACATTACATGAAATCAACTTTATAAGTCCTCATACGACTTAAAGAAGAAATTAGAAAAGTGATCTACCAAAACCAGATGCCGTCATTATCAATTACTCATATCTTAAACTTTCGAGATCCGTTGGCAACAACCCTTTTGTTGCTCAAGCGAAACGTAAATTCAAACCAATTAACTAATTCACTCATAGAGATAAGGGAATGCATATGTGTGTGTGTGGCTTCAATCAAATTGCCTTGGAACTCAATTGCCTGTATGGTTACAATCAAACTGCTAAATATCACCTTAAAGTAAAACCACGATGAATGTTTTAAAAGACTGCAGAAATCATTTGAAGTATCAGCAATTAATCATATTAATACCCGCCCCCTCCGATTTGACTTCCTTTGAAGTCTCAAAGGCTTTTCTGAAAATTGTAAAATATTCCGGGAAACACTCGAATGCATTTTAATTAACTATTTCGATATTTTCAGGAATTTTCTATAAATAACGCGCCTAAAGTTATCAAAAAATTAAATACTCATCTTGATGGTTCATTCAGAATAACTTTGAAATTGAATTTTCGTAAAATGTATTTTAGGACTAGTATGGTGAATTATCAGCGTCGATTAGGGACATTAACATTACGAAAAATATTTTATTTATTCCTTAAAAAAATATAACGGAATAAAATAACGCTTACAGATGTATGATTGAAGATTAGGTGATGAAAATAGATAAAATAGAGTCTACTGTTTCAACTAACCTTAATTTATAACACTGAAATTTATAATTTATATAATTTTATCAGATAAGTAACTTTTAGCACAATTTGATCTCTGAGCATTTGATTTAAGTTAAAAATTTTTAGGAATATTTTAATTTTTATGACAGTTGAGCAGGCACGATACTCTCCGAGCTTCCACACAACTCAAACGCGAGAACTCTCAGTTCGCGCCTCTATACACGGCAGGTCTCAAGTTCTACCAACACTCGGTTGAAAGAACTCCGGCGACAAGTTGGCGACCATAATCGCGAGTGTACCGTGGTCACAAGATTTCTGTGAGTGTTTTTTAACGTTGCTTTGTAAAGCAACACGAGGATTTTTGGCTGACAAACCTCATAAGTTTTAACAAAGGGTAAAGCAACGGGGCAACACCTAAGCTAGCGCTCTACTTTCTTACACGAACGCTGTAGCCTAGTGGTCAAGGCAACGCGCTCGTGGCTGGTGTGTCATGAGCTCGAGCCTAGTACCGCTGATGAACCGCCGTGTAGAGAAGGCCGATGCATGCTAAATCTGTCGAGATTCAAAAGTCCTCCCATTGGTGTAGGGTAGAAGTTTGGAGAGGGGCTGCCAGCTCAGGTGTGTTGTCCTTGTCACTTGACCATGGTTCAGAGTTCCGAGGTCAATCGCCAATAACCCTCGTACAGCTGTACAGTGTGGCGTCAATTTTTACTCTCTCTCAGGGGTAGCCCCTGATGATATGATACGGGGCCTCCAAGCTCTGGGGGCCCCAAATCGCGCGGAAAATAGCAAAATATTACAGGGCCACCAAGGAATTTTGATACTGGGCCTACGCAAGACGAGCTACGTCACTGCCTCTTTTAACTTCCACACCGTCGTAAATACTTCGAGCCACGACATATTCAACGCGCCCCATCCTTTCTACACAGCGTTTCTTCAAAAACATTAGGACTCGAACTCGTGACTCGACAACGCCAGCTGCTAATCCCTGTGGCGTAACGGAGGATATTGGGCCCCCTGCAAAGTCAGGATTTGGGCCCCAAGCCAGATCTTACAAAGGATTACAGAACGTACTTGGCGTCCCTCAAGCTTTGGGGTCCGTGGAATCCTGCCCCACATCCTAGTGATGCGGGGATGTACATTACGCCACTGGCAAGTCTGTGACCAAGATAACTGGGCAACCGTGGCCAAGAGTTTCGTAGGTTTAACATTATGTGAGCGTATTTAAAATGAAATTGGGACATGTATTTAAGCAATGAACTATGAAATCGAGCAAAATTTTGAATTGAAATTTAGGATTTGAAAAATAATATTAAAAGATATATTTTAAATGACAGCAGAATGAGATGCATAAACGCTTCACTGATGTAAAAAGAACATTAAAACTATACTCGTTTTGAATTTTTAAACTTTTACAGCTGCAGTATGAACACTTATGGAAGTTTATAACAAGGAAAGCATTTAACGCAACATATATTTTCCTGAAGAGCACACAGATGCCATGATATAATCACATGTGTTTTCTTATTAACGGATCTCAATGCGTCATTGGAAAGGTATTTCGTTTATTTCACGTGATCTTACCACAGAATATATTATTTTTTAAACATCAGCGCGCGAGCGCGTATGCTCATTATTTCTTTTGAAACATTTATCTTCTCCGATGTATGTACGATTAATGGCAGTAATATATTCATTTTGTTTTTATATTTTTACAGTACTTTTCTTTTCTCTCTTATACTATGCTTTATCAAACAGATAAATAATAAATGTTTGGCTTAAGTTGTTATTTTTATTTCTGTTTTTTAGTAATTTATACATACTGCCTTCATAGTTCAAACGGAGAAAAAACTCTGGGGAAGAATATTCAATTAGATAAAAACACGCCAAATTGGCGATTTTTCATAATTCACGCGTATGCTGCCTGCTCTTCCACTCCTTTTTGGATATTCAACTTTGTACGTACTTTTTGATGGAACTTTATTTTAATTTCTGTTCGAATTCCATGATACATCATTATTTTTTTTCAAACATCACGTAGATTGAATGAAACGCAACAGTTGTGCAACCACTGTTGAAAGGAACAAGCTGATACCTGTAAGTAACCTTTGAAATTTTTCAAAATGACCTTAGCTGTAATGTTGCTGACCGATTTAATTAGAGAAGCAGGGGCGTAGCTACCGCCATATCAGCCCTATCAATGATACGGGGCTCCCAAGCTATAGGGACTCCAACAAATGTGAGGAAAATTTGTTGACATATTAAGGGGCCCCCAAAAAGGACGTGCAAGAAATTTTGATACGGGGCCCACTCAGGACTAGCTACGCCATTAAAGATAAGCAATATAAAATTAAGAGAACAATGGTTAAATTGTTTTTAAAGTTTAACAGCTCTCTTGTTTGTTACTTGAATTGCATCAATTATTTTTATGAAGTTAAACATTCCGCTCGTGAGCAATATTCTCCAATCTTACTTCGTAAGTGAATGCAATGAGTATGCAAGTGACAATTTATATGCGAACAATAAAACATCGGATGCTATTAACCTGTTCTAGACCACTGGCGTAGCTAGTCCTGAGTGCGGCCCGTATCAAAATTTCTTGCGCACCCTTTTAGGAGATTCCTTAATATATCAATTTTTCCTCCTCATATATGTTGGGGCCCCTGGAGTTTGGGAGTCCCGTATCATTGATACGGCGGCTGCTACGCCCCTATTCAGAACCAAGAACTCATATATATGTGATCACTTCAAGACCCACGGTACCATAAGTGAGATTGTGTTTTAACCGTTCTGAGGTACGTGATCACACCGGTGTGATCTGAATTTGGAACTATTATAAACTATAAATTTTTCCATATTTTGTTACAGTAATGAATTTGGAGTTAGGCTTAACAGGAAAAATAGCTGGTTCTGAATGCGAGTTACACTTTTTTAATGAAATTTTCTTCTATTAAGATGAACCTGGCGTGTTTCTACACTCGAAATTGAATCATATGAAATACTTTCTCCCCCTCCAAATCATGAGAATACCTCCACGATCTGAAATCTGTGTCAGCCTTCAAATTTAGAATAGATATATCAGTCAAAGGGGCTAAGAGCCACATACTTGGCCCCTGGGAAGCAACTGTTCCCCCAAACTCAGCCTTTTATTTATTATTTTTTTTTTACAAAAACGTCTGCAGAGAAATATAAGCATAACTTATATATAAAGAGAGATAAAAGAGAGCTTCGTCATGTAATGTAATTTACTGAACATTTTATTTTTTGCAACTCATTTAATCACTACCCCAAAAAATGCAAATAAAAATCATGAGTAGAGAGATGAACCAGCATATCAGAGAACGGCAGCTAGTCAGAAATGGCTACTGACGATATACCTCGAAATTTTGTGCTTAAGACAGTTTAATGGGCCAGATTGATGTGACATCATAGTTACATGATAATGACAACCACGTATATCTAGCCACTCTGTTCTGATATCAAAATCGTATGATAAATGTAATCATGTGTTTACAGCTAATCAGTTCAATGCGCTTCGTTGTTGCCAGCTTTTGCTTTTTGAAGAAATTTTCTTTTTAAACTTTTGTCAACAATAATAACGCACATAGGTAAATAAATGCAACATCATTTTGAAAAGTACACGCAAAATATAGATATTACTATTTATTAAAAAGGTCTGTGATCGACAACTTTTTATCGCTGCGCACCGGTAAAAGTTTTGATAATTTTACCACGGCCCGCAGAAAGGGGGGAGTTGCGGTTGTTTATAGTTTTGATTTAATAATTTTAATTTAGTTGTATTGAAATATGCCTCCAGAATAAAATGCAGTTACATCGAAAGATGAATATAAAACGATTTAACGTGAAATTCTGAGAGATTTCCTTAAAAAGTCACGCAAACCCGAGACAAAAACACCGCAGTAGATAAAAGGGAAATCATTTAATGTTCTTTGGGCAGGTACTATTTGATCCATGGACCAATACCGTACGGCTTCCCGATGGTTAGGGACTACTCTCTAGATCAGAGGTTCTTAAACTGTGGTCCGTGGACCCATGGAGGTCCTCAGTGCTTTACTAGGGGGTCCGCAGTCCCTAATTTAATATGTTAAGATTTCTCTCTTTTGCAGACTCTGAAAGGAATCGTGAAAAATTAAAAGATGTGCCATCGTATATGAGATCACTGAATTACCCTAATTAAAAAAACTTTTCAAGGACAAGTATTTCTATCAAGAATGTTAATTCAGATTTTATTGTTTGAAACTGCTTAGACATTACCAGTGGCGCAACGGAGAATGTTAGAGCTCCCCTGCAAAGTCAGGCTTTGGGCACCAAGGATCTTATAACGCATTACAAAACCATATGCTCTGGGCCTCGAAGAATCCTAGGTCCCCCACGATGCAGGGGTGTACGTTGCTCCACTAACCGTAACAAAAACGTAATATTTTCAAAAAATAATAGAAACCGTCTGGAAAGCGTAGAACCGGAATCGAGACTTCAAAAATTACTTCTGATAAAACGGTACTTGTAAAGAAATGCAGCACCATTCCTTTTTCATTAAAAATTTAACTGTTTTGTTTTCGTTTATTTATTTGAATTTAGTATTTTTATATTATTGGATGCTTTTTTCTCAAAGGATAAAATGTTAAAATAGTATGTATAAGTAGTAGAAGCAGTCTTAGGACTATTGAGGAACCTTCAAATCACTCAGTCATGTGTTGGGCGTCAGAGTATTCAAAATATGTTGGGGGTCCATGATTTCAGTCTTATACATTTAGGGTGGGATCCGAGGTAATTGAAAGTTTAAGAGCCACTACCCAAAGAGGATCTGTAGGAATAGTGAATAGACCCCGTTACTAAGTGATTACCGCCATTCGGTATTGTGGTTAGTGACAATGACTGCTGTCCCGCGTAGGGCCTGGGTTTGAATCCCGGAGAAGGTATGAATGTCTGTTACTGTATAGTGACTTTGCGGCATGGGGGTACTCTAAATAGCCATCGAGATGCAAGTCCTCTCGGGAGGTTGGTGGAAGAGGAAGAGAGGTGGAAGGCCTCTGACCACCTCCGGGGTTTTTTCTCTCAAAATTGGGATGGCACTAAGCCAAATCATAATGTCACCTTTAAGGTACTCAAAGCTACGTCTAACGAGAGGCGTAATTCTTACCTCTTTGCCACGATGAATTTCATTGGTCTCGATCTGACACCGTCAGACAGGTGGCATTAACAAGAGCAACTAAATGATTTGCGCCTAATTTATTGTGGGTAAAAAGAAACTGAAAAAAATCAAGAAAGTAAAATCAACTGTAAAACATCATTGCGTTCTCAAAAGGATTTTAATTAGCCTTTTTCAACTTTTTTATTATTATTATTATTTTACGTGCTCATTTTATTATAAGTTGCCCATAATTTATTTATTTTGAACCTCTTTTGCCCACTCTTTCCATGTGTTTTATTTACCGCTTTACAACCCGTATCAATGATATGCAGTTATGGCAACCCCACAAATTTTGAGCAAACTAGAAAAACTGAGTGTTAAAAGAAAATGAAAACAGAAAATAAAGAATGATTTTTTAGGAAATCATGAGATGAAGATGAAAAAAAAGACTCAAGTATATACTATTCAAATAACCATCCATGCATAATTAATTACTCATAAAGAGAAATCATTAAAATATTGCTAACATATTTTTTTATTCTAATGGGACTGCGAATTGGTAATTACCATTACAGACCAAGAGCTGATATCACGTATTTTAAGCCCAAAAGGGTCGCTAAGTCGCCAACGTGGCAGTATTTGTAATTCTTTAAAAATTAGTTTTAATCAATTAATTTTTATTAACTATAATTAAATTATTGTATGGTCATCCAAAGTAATCATGTATATAAAATTTCAGCTCACTTGAGCGCTTTAAAATGTATTTTATCAACGATTGAAAATTCCAACAAGATAAATAAACAAATAAATATATAGAGGGAGAGTGTGAGTTATTAGTAGGAATTGAAAAAATAAGAAGAAAAAAATACTTCTCTCTCACTATTATGACATTCATTTTAAATGAGAAATACGCCGTATATTGCTAGTAAAATAAATCGGTTAAAAGTTGAATTTTGATTAGGCAGAGAACATTTGGTTTTTGATAAAGTATGCAGGAAAATATTGATTCTTTTTTTGAACTGGTATTCTTTCTTCTCAGAGGAAAATAAATGTCTAGTAGATTCAAGCCTATTTTATGGGATTGGTAATCAGATGGTTGAACATGTGCTCTCGATCATTGTCGAATAAAAAAGGGTAGTTGTTGCACGCAACCTTTTTCAAAGTGGAGCATGTAAATCATTTTAAGGAACGTTCGGTAAATATATTTTCTGTTGGAAAAGCAGCATTATTTTTCGAAGAACTGTCATCACATCGCTCATATGTTAAGTGTACGAAGATGTTATTGTGTTGTTTGTTGATTGTTTTGAAACTGTGAAAACTTTTTTCTGGGCAACTTCTGAAGAATATACGTTTCCTCGGAGCAATAGTGCCCTTGCTTCAAATGGTGAAAACGGTTTTGGCTAAAGTAGCAAGCTAAAGATGCCAGCTGGCCCAGTTCATTAAGGTCACGTGATAAAGACAAACGCGTGTTCTTCATTGAATTTAAAAGAGAAATTAAGCTATCTTGTACCTTTCTTTTTGTGGTTTCAAATAGAATGAAAAAAAATTTTGCTTCAAAAAGATTTTAAAAAGAAATCTTATTTTATGCATGTACTTCTGAAATAAAAGGAATTTTTTGTATACCTTTGTTTCCAAGTATGCGCTTTTTTAACACGCTTTTATAAGTTTCACTTGTATGTAATGAAATTTTTGGACTCCATTTTTACCTTCTTTAAAAGGTCAAATTATTTTAAAAGGAAGTTTCTGCAAAGGGAAAAAATTGACCGCATCGAATAACGTGAACTCATTGCTTTTATCGTTTGCTAAGACGTTACATGAGTACTTAAACTGATTGGCTATAAACACGTGGTTTGCTTTATTATGTGACTAAGACGTCACGCGAATGTAGCCCATTCGATACCCTTATTTCTAAAATATAACCATTAGGGTTTGCCAAAAGTATTAATAATAGGAATTGCGTGTGATCGTATGTGGCGGATGAAAAATTTAGTTCCTTTTTTAGAAAATTAAAATTATCTTGAAAGTATTTTTCTCACACATTTTACTGTTCTTAATCCAATATTATTGTAATAAAAAGAGCAAATGCGTGATTTATTGTTTTTCTGTTATCTTTCGAACCGTTTGCTCGTAATACATTTATAAACTGCGGTTTGTAAAAAATGCAACACCATGAAGGAATTATCAGAATTAAATGAAATTTAATGCACAAACGACTTAGTACAAATAAATGACGAAACTTTCATAGCAGAAATATTAAGTGTCCGAAATCAGTATTTGGTGTAGTCGCCACGCGCTGCAATGAATGCTGCTATACGACGTGGTATGGGGTCAAACAAATTTTGAATATCTGCTTGTGGGAGAAAATTCTTTATTGCTTGTATGCGCAGCAAAAGTTCGTCTTTTGAAACTGCTGGGCGCGGATCAAAAGCGAGTCGCCGACCAACCAAATTCCCCACGTGCTCAATAAGTTATATATCCGGCGAATAAGCAGGCCAATGAAGAAGTTGCATGTGTTGGGCTCAACAGAAGTCTCGAACAGTCTTGGCAACATGTGGGCGTGCATTATCCTGCTGAAAGATAGCTCCAGGGATGCCTTAAAGGAAGGGAACGACTTCCGTCTGTAGCACTTCACGGACGAACCTGTTGTTATTGAGTTTACCTTCAAGTCGTAGCAAATTGGATCGTCCATGATACGAAATCGCACCCCAAACCATAACTCCGGGTGTTAGGCCACTATGTCATTCGATAACGCACTCTGGAAGGCAGCATTCATCGGCATAGCGTCTAACACTCTAGCGGCCATCATGGTCCCACAAATTGAAAAATTGAAGCGTGATTCATCTGAAAAGACAACTTGACGCCAATCAGTTTGCCAGGCTTTGTGTTCATGAGCTCATTGCAGACGCAGCCGTCGATGGTTTGCCATGAGGGGGATTCTGTATAAAGGAGAGAGAACCCTTACATTCAATCTACGGTGCAGCAGATGTCAATGAATTGACGAAGCGGACATTAGTACACCTGTAGCGGTAGACCAACGTGCTGCCGACTGACTGGAGGAAGCTGTATGGTCATTCACAGTAATGCGGAGCTGGTGTCGATTGTCGCGCGCTGATATCACCTTCCGTGGTCCACTGCCAGTTTTTCGAGTTGTACGGTGCTCGTCGGTCCACTGCTTCCAAACTCGCATCACTGTGGAACTGTTTTGCTGCGCGATAGGAAAATCCTCCTCCTTGAGGCCTATAATCCTCCCCCGTTTAAACTCCGTAAGTTGTTGGAATTTCTCCTTATTTCATCGTGGGGTTCTCACTAAACGTTCGCGACTAACAAATAATCCTTAACTCTTTTCAATCTCTAGCTTCAGCCCTCTATTTATACATTTTCAGCAACAGTTCAAAGGGCACAATGCACTCCATGCATGCGCAGCGGCTCTGAAACTTTACCATTTCTCGTAACATCCTATAATTCGTATTTGATGCAAAGTTCATTTAATTCTGATGTTTCCTTCATGGTGTTGCCTTTTTACAAACAACAGTGTACATACAGATTATATAACTTATTTCTTATTATTCATCTATATTGTATTTATAATTACGGTAATACGCATGGAATTTCTAATTTTTTTCATCTAAGTATCCATGTGTAATGAATTTAAATTTTTTACCCTTTTCTTTCATGATGTATACGTGGTATCTTTCTCTATTACTTTCCTCAATACTTCTTAACACTGTACGTCGCACAAAAAACAACAGAATTATCTCTTTTCTCAATGCAATCAAACCGAACGCAGTCCATCACGCTGAACAAAACCCAAAAGAAACTATTGTTCTTATTCCGACAAAAACAAAGCCTAGTCCGTCGGGCTAAGACAAAGAATCTCTCTTTCCTCGCATGAAAAAAAATCAGTTCAGCACTACGCTCTCAATCTAAACCAAGGTACCCCTTTTTTTCAGTCACCGTGCAATTCCAAGGCCAACAACTTTATCCTCACAAAACAGCAATCTACTCCGCAGGTGTGGAGAATGGCGCCAAGCAAAAGTCGAGTGCCAACAGTGGCCAGAAACTGCGATGTAGTTTAAAAAATTATATTTAGTCAACCAACAAAAAAGGTAATGAAATTGAACATCTACTCACTTTTTTGAAATTGAATTTATCCGCAATTCCGAATGTGAAGTCTTGACAAATACCTTTCTCACATACTTGTATCAAAACGTCTTTTTCATCTTTGGCCTTTAAAGGAGAGGTTTTTGAACCACTATTAATTTCTTAAATTGACCACTTTGCAATTTTTACTCATGTTACAATACACGCATTCCTTCTTCAATAATGAATTTAATTTTAAAAATATGTTATCACCAAATAAGAAAAAAATTGCTTTGAAATGTTTTCTTCCTCTGAAATATTTTTTAAATATATGTCTGGTTCTTTTAGTAGCTCAAACTGTTCTTTGTTCAAAACTTTTTGCAGAAAGCAATGGGAAAAACAGAATTTTATTAATATTCTTAAATCTGTACAACTTACGCGCATGCGCGAAACGGACATGACTCGCCGTTGCCAGACGCAGCGTATCCTCTAAGTAGCTAAATCTGGCCTTTTCAAAATCTTCTAAAGAACTCCCCCGGTCTTATTCAAAGGACCAATAAGGACTGCTTCATTGCTTCTCAATAGCAAGTATTTACACTTAACTGCTCAATTCGATAAAGCTTTTATATCGCGTAAAAACATCTTTAAATACATTCTATCGAAAACATATTTACCAGAATCACCTCTCCTTATTTTTAGGTGAGGTCTTTCTTCCAAATCATCTCAATTCATGTTTTTGATTTCGAGAAAAGCTCGTTTAATAGGTTTTTTTAATGCACCCTTTCAAATTACATTTGTACTGGGTGACTCCAAAATCACATCTTTATTTAGCAGAATGCATTTTATCGCGTAATTAGTACCTCATGATGGTTGAGAAACTCCATAGACCAGTTGAATGGATTCATTAGGCTTTCGAAACTCTCGATAAATATTGTATGGAATTACAGCTCTCTTGATACCGAGCATGGTTTTATGACCCATGAGTGCAATAACGGTGTAATTTTAAACTATTAATGAATCTGAGTATACATCTATGTACCGTATTATGGATTGATAATGAGGTATCTATTATGAAATATATATCTAGGGAGACGAGAAATCAGTATGCATCTCAAGTTTTCTGAGAAAGATATTAAGACATTGAAAAACATAATATCCGATAGAGACATGTTTTTGTGTGGAAAACAATTACATATACTCTTATTAAATTGAAAATAATAATTGTTTGAGGGATAATGTTGACCCGAAATAGTGATATTGAGTTCAGATTGGCAAATATATAATGTTACCCCATGACATCTCTGCATCGAATAGATCATATAATACTTAAGTTGTACAATATAGTAGTACTATCCTTACAGAATAAAATTTAAATAAGGTATATGAGAGATACGTGTTCGAAACCGTGATTTTGAAAAAGTATGTGAGAAGTTATCACCTCTCTCTTAGGCACCTAAATATGGCCATGATCCAATCAATCTAATTATTTATCACATAATAAAACGACACAAATTAAAAAAATAGTAAGATAATGTCTCGGTGCTAACTGCGAAAGTGGAATAACAACGGTAATGCACGAAAGATTAGGAGACTATCAAACTCGTTACTTACTATATGTAGGATCTAATCTATCATCCGATTTAATCTAATATCAATTCAATCTCAGTGAACAATCATCACTTTAAAGCATCCTCCTATTAAGTCAATAATTCAAATATGATACATGACAGAAACAATCTCACCTCTCTCTCTGATTCGAGTTTATTTTCTCTCCTACCCTCTATTCTTAGAAAACTTCGACTATGTATGGTTAGTTAATTTAAATATCACGATTTTCTTCTTCGGAAGGGTTGGTTGTGAATAACACGATTCATAGCCCAAAGGTTTCCCAAGAGAATTAGTTGAAGGATCACGGATAGATCCGTCACAAGTATATAAAAGAATAATTATGAATAATTATGTTATTACTGTTGTTCCTTATGCCACCTGATCGACAATAACATCAGATTAAGGTCCCCGAAGTTAATCGTAGTGAAGAGCTAGATTTTTACACTTGAGCACCATGCGGGTGACAGTACGAATTTGCTCAGTTCCGTCCCAATTTGGAAGATCTCCCACCTCTCTTCCCATTCCACCAACCTCACTAGAGGACTTGAGGCTCGACGGCTATTTAGAGTACTCTATGCCGTGAAGGCACTATACATTTATAAACATCCATGCCAACGATCATCAACCTGCAGCCCATCGGACATTTCTGCGTGGCCCGCTCATGACCCATTCTACTAAACAATTCAATTATTTAAGAACATTGTATTAAAAATGTAGCGTTAAATTATGTCAATCAAGCAATTAAAAATTTAGTTGTCGATGTTGCAGGGGTACGAATTGTAAGATCCCCTCCCCCTTGTAACTGTAACAGTTGGTAATAACAAAAAACAGTGAACTGGACTGAGTAGGGAGTGTTTTATTGTTTTAATTAAAAACAAATAACACTGATTTGTCTAGAATTCAGTCAAAACTCCTTTTTGCTGCCATTCTTCACTTCATAAATTAATACCTGAAATAAAAATAGGATACACATTTTGCAAAAGAAAAAAATGAAATTATCAAACGGCAATGTGCAGTTGTGTTTGTATGACAGCAGAATGTAAAGTAGGAGCTTGGACACATGGATAAAAAGAAACCGAAACTACTCCATAACTCAGGAAAAAATGCATAAAACCAAAAAAAAAGAAGCTTTTATGTGTGTTTGATAGAGATTAATATAGTATTAAAACCAAAATAAGAGTTTTAATATTTTGATAAATTTATAATATTGCCTTGGTCCAATACGTTTTTTCCATTAATCCTCATGTTGCGGTATGCATGAAATATCTGCCATATGTATGGGGCCCGGCAGGAAAAAAGATTGAGTACCTTTGATCCATGCCTTCTCTGAGATTCGAACCCAGGCCCAAAGTCACCAGAATCAGCGTCTCTAACCGCTATACCGGATGGGCAGCTAATAATTTTTTTGAAATTTAGTGTTACTTTTGAATTAGAATATACATATAAAATTGTTTTATGAATATTATTATAATAAAAAATTATTTAGGTGCTTTTTGTCAAAAAAGGACGATAAAAATGACATGTTTTCAAACATTCTCATTTTTTGGAAAATGCTTCCATAATAATTATATTTTGCCTACTTATACCTGAAACTTCATAACGCAACCTAAACTAGGATTCTTGAAAAATATATTTTAGAAGTAGATTTATTCATATTTTAATATATCTGAGAAAAAAAAGTAAAGAGTTTATAAATACCGACTAATATTTCAATTGATAGTGACTCTGAAAATAATGTGAATTTTTAAATATTCCTAGTTTAGGCTCTTTGTAGAAAAAAGTCCTAGTTACATATATAAGTCAAAATATTACAATTATAGAAACATTTTTTGTAAAAGGAGAATGTTTTAAAAATATGTTATTCTACATATTTTCTATTTCCATTCATTACATTTCATTACTTCTATAATATTCAGATCCCTATTTAACATATTTATTGGAACCAAACATTTTGTTCATTAATTTGGAGTCCAAATGAAATGCAAATTTACCCATAGTCAGAAATTACAAACTTGTTACTCAACATGTAAAAATACTATTAAGAGGGTGACCAATCATCCTCTTTTATGTAAGAAAATCCTTATTTGAAAGCCTCTGTCCTTCCTTAAAAAATATCCTCCTACTTGCCCTTCTTTTCAATATTTCAAAACTAATCTGTTAAGGTATCCGACTACGTTCGGATCCGTGATTTTACAAAAGCGTGAAATTGGATAATATTTATGATATTTAGTGTCACTTAGATTAGAATACATGCATAAAATTGTTTTAAGGATAGTATTACAAAAGAAAATTATTTAAGTATAATATTTTGACAAAAAAAGAATATAGAATAACCCATTTTTAAAATATTCTCCTTTTGTGAAAAATGCTTCTATTATAATAATATTTTGCCTGTATATAGCTCAGACCTCTGTACAGAGGCTATATAAAGGAAGCATTTTTCACAAAAGGAGAACATTTTGAAAAAAAGATTATTCTAAGTTAATGTTTTGCCGAAATATTGTATTTAAATAATTTTTTTGGTCAAAATGTTCTTAAAACAATTTTATACATCTATTCTAATCTAAGTGACACTAAATATCATGAAAGTTATCCATTCATACGCCTTTTTATAATCACGGTTATGAACGTAGTCGGATACCTTAATTTCGATTCAGAGATGACATACCGAACTGTTACGCATCTGTTTGAGAAATTAGAACACTGAATGTATATTTAAATTCTAATAAATTAGAACAATGGGAAAATCAACATATTGAAATGGATAATAGATGGTGGAAATATTTAACCATTTCAAAAATGGATATATTCTCTATCAAAATATAGTTATTCTTGTTGAATTTATATTGTGTTACCCAGGAACTAATGCAGCAGTTGAAAGAGTTTTTTCAATTGGTAATGATTTTTGGAGTGAGAAATCAGGATTTAATGTCGATACATTAGCTGCAGCAATTACCGTAAAGTTCAATATGAAGGATATTTGTTGCTCTCTGTAGTTTCCGATTTATTTAAAAATGATATACTGTCAAAAAAAAATCATTCAATGGAAGTAAAGTAAATAACTGAAAGGGATCTAGCTTAATTAGTGTATTTTTGTTTGAGTTAAAAAGCGTAAATGTTTCATATATTTACGTTGTTATTTTTTTCTTAAATATTTCATCTTGGTTTTCATTGTAAAAAAAAACTGGTCACCTTACGATTAATGAATTATTAAGCACCAGTACATTGGAAGTTTTGAAACACTGATTCATAGATTTTTGAAAATTTCTGATTCCTGAATCGGAAAAAGTTCTTTTCGGATTATTTCTTCTCTTTTATGCTATAACGAACTCTAAACCCGTTCTGAAACTCTAGGTGGCAACGCGGACTGATCCGAGGTACTACGCCTGCGCGTTCCACTCCATTTTAGTTGGTGATTACCTCTCGACGAGAGAGTTTGTTTAAGCTCCGCCAGCGAGCTGAATGTGGATTTTTGGATTCCGGTGTAACGTAGTGACTAGGTAGCATTTTTATTCACACGACAAGACATTAAAAGGATTTAACTTTATTCATATTCTACGTCAATAAAATTTTCAATTCAAACAGTATAAGGTCAATTGTAGACTAATTAGTCCATTGTTTGCACGTAAAGGTAAGAAAATATTCTTCCGTGTTGTCCCGTGGGGGGGCTTCATAGTTACCTAACCGTTGTGCAACCGTCGTGTTGTAGTTTCTCTGGAGGGTGTTGGCACTACGCAGTTCCTCCGCATCACAAGATCCTCTAGAAGACTTCGCGTGTTCTCTCCATCACGATCCGGCCAACACGTGAAGAGCCTTTCCTCCCTTTTCTTTGCAAAACAGTCAGTTCTCGTCGAGATCCAAAACTCCATCTCTGATCTTGGAAATCCGCTCTCCGATCTCCCATCTCACCAAAAAACGACCCTTTTAAACTCCAGGGGAGGATCCACTACACTCCCCTCGTCACTTATCATTGGCAGGGCCACAAAAGTCTGCACACGGCCCTCGGACTCATTAGCGTCCTATTTGTGCGGAACTCACAATCGCTCTCTCTAATTCTTCTTGAATGCACTGGCGCCAGACTTCTCGTTCGACATCTGGAAACTTTGTCCATCACGCGGTCATTGTTTCTTGAAGCCTTTCTCCCGTCATCCTCCTAGGCTTCAGACAGACCCCGTCAACTGTCACCCGGTGGGAGCACTTTTATGTCTATTACGACTTCCAGTCATAGTGTCGTGATGCCCGATATTTGCATAGTGACCCGATGCCAAAAAAATAAACAATGACCCCAAAGCCACGTGCAATGTCTCCGAGCCACCTGCTCTAATCTATAAAACTTGATATAAATGGAAGGGTGTGGATCGTATCAAAGCGCAGTCGTCATACCGGTGATTGTCTCGCAACGAGAGAACACGGTAAGCTCAACCATAGGGATGGCGATTCTTTCCAAAAGAGATCGATTTTTAAATCGATTCCAATCGTAACTTGATGAATCGATTCACAAAAAAAATTGATTTCTAAAAAATCGATTTTTTTTCCAAGCCTGCTTTTACAATGTAAATATAAATCCATTTTATGAAAAACAAGAAAGATACCATAATAAACGAACTATTATCAGTGAAATCAGGGTATTTTTTAGTTCAGGAAATTCGACAATTACAATTATATTTATTACTAGTATATCAAAGTATCAGGTATAAAAGAAGACATTTATTTTCGAAATGCACTCGTATTTGTTACATTAAAAAGTTGAGAAAATACAATCAATATTATAGCTATGCTTAATATCTACACTTTTTAAAAACAACAGTCTGCCAAGTCTACTGGAATCCAAGCGGCTCCATTCATTGCTTGTGGTGTTGTCAGCAATCGAAAAAAGGAGCTCAAAAGGAACAGATGATCCCACGATATTCATATGACGTGATGATAAATAGAGTTTTTTTTTGTTCTTGCCAGTAAAGTACAGGATCATACTTAAGGTGCACAACTACCTACGATAAATAGTGTTTAAATTCTTCGTTTAAGATAAACTTTACCTTAAAGATAGTATGTTCAACTAATTGTAAATAATTTCATGGTTTTTATCGAAACAGAAAAAAAATTGAAAGTCAATTTTCTATAATAAAATATCGATTCATTGAATTAATTCAGTGCTAAAATTCGATTTAAAAATTTATTTTTTTGACCCGAGAAATCGATTATTCGATCACAGATCACCGTTCCTGCTGCACCAGTGAGGATATAATTCAGTGTATGTCTCTCGAAGAAAAATGTGTGAGCTCTACCCGGGAGCTTTGCGTGAAAGGTTTTGCATGTGCCAGAGGCAGATGTGTTGGGCCAACTATTTGCTTTATTTCTCTACAAGTGTCATCAAACTCGGGTTACTTATGATTTTTACTTAAACTAGGTACAAAATGTATATAATTTTATGTTGTATCAACGTAATCCAATAAACCATTAAAACATCAGTCAAGTTTCATAAATTGACAAGGATAGGACATTACAATGCAGAGGAGAAAATAATGCCTTATTTATTCCCGCTACCTAAGGTCTGAATAATATACAGCATTAGAAAATGTGATAGGAGTCTCATTATCAATTTCTGCATCCTAATCGCTATTCATTTGCTCCAACAAATCAACAATTTCAAAGATTTCCCCAACTTCAATTACAAAGATAGACAATCCCTTCATTCAAATGAAACCCGGTTAGTGCGTCTAACTTTGCATTCACGTAAGGTAGCACCACGTAACTGCGTGTATGGTGACACTATCTATCGGTAGAGATACTGACTCGTGCTCAACGTTTAATGTTTCATATCGACTGTGTGGTTTCGAGCCGAAGAGAAGGTGGTAATCTCGAGTAAGAAGGAACAACAAGGAGTGATATGGCGCTATCTTTGAGTCATCTGCAACGTTATCATGAGGAGGAATATGGCTTTCTGTCGCAAATTGTCACTGGTAAAGAAACATGGGGTCACCAATTTGAACCCGAAAGCAAGCGTCAGAGCAAGCAGTGCGACTTCATCACCTCCAAAGAAATCAAAGGCTGTACCCACCAGTTCTGATGAGGTCAAGATGTCTTTCTTTTTTACCAAAATGTCCCACTGTTTATCGAATTTCTGGAACGGGAACTGCCATCAATGTCTAGCATTATCAAGCCACTTTACAGAACCCAAGACGAGCCCTCAAGTCGAAACGCCCTGGCATATTGTCCAATGGCGTTATTTTCCTGCATGATAAATGTACCAACAGTTTTGGCGACTATTTTTTAGTATGTATACTGTGTATAACTACATTTTTGAGTTAATAAAATCGTTACCGTTACTTTCCTCTAGTGACCGGGTTTCATTTGTATGCCCCTTACAACATAATCGTTAAAATCTTAAAACATCAACTGCGCAGTAGAGTGGAATGAGATAAAGAAGGGATTTCCTATATCCTATTTAAAATTCACACGACTGGTTACACTCAGGACTCATCTGCACCTGTGAAGTCTAATAATGGTCTCTGCTCCCTTTCCTGTCAGAATTTTCTGCTCACAAGAACAGTCTTTTACTGTACCGGTCCAAAATAATATGTCATTCGCCAAACGATACCATTTTTTCTGATACAAACTAATAAAAAAATTTGTTTTTAATAATTCGTTAAGTTTGGGTTTTTGATTCGTTTAATAAGGGTTTTTTTGTCTTCATTTTAATGGGGGGAAAGAAAACAATTATTTAAATCACGAAATTCGTTAAATAGAGAATCAGTAAATCGGGGATCGACTGCATATTCTAATTTAAGTGACACTTAATATTAAAAAAAAGTATTCATTTGTACACCTTTGCAAACGGAAGGTTACGAACGTAGTCAGTTACCTTTTAATAAATGAATTATCTTTCTTCTGCTTCGAAATATACTTATCTATCATCTATTGACACTTTTTCCTATTCGAAATCAACTTTTAGTCCGTTTTAGATCTATAAAAAGTCACCATGTTTATTTATCTATCCATTGCATTAGCATGTAAATAGTCGTTATATACAGGGCTTCGAACCGCAATTTTTTTCGTTCTGGTGAAACTAATATATATATACGAGGGTTCGAGCATAAGTCATGGCAAATATTTTTTTCTTGTATATATGTGAATGGATCACAGACGTCAAAAGAACAGATTTCTCTGTGATAGATGGTAATAGCGCAGCGGGGTCTGTGAAATCAGTCAGTTGGTGAGTGTTGTGTGATGGAAATAACCTGTGCTGAGCAGCGTTCTTACAGCAAAATAGCCGTTCTCCGACGGAAAAATGCGATGGAATATCACAGTGAATTAGTGTAAGCCCTTGGAAATAATGCCTTACCATACCGTACAGTAGCACGGTGGGTGTACTGTATACTGTGTTGTCATTCTTTTGCACCGTGAAGACCATATTGCCCTGTATACTACCGTATTAAATTAATGTGTTACGATATTTCAGTGCTATTCATTGTCCACACATGTAGTTAACACCTTGTCCTTTAGTCTGTATGTGTCACATTTTCCAACCGGACTGGTATCTTCAAGAAAAAAAAACAGTTGCCATGACTTTTGCCCCAATCCTCGTATATATATATATAATGGTTCAGTTCCGGTTTTTGGTTTAATTTCTATCAAAATTTAGAAGATTTTTATTTTTTTTTGTAATTAGTACACTATGTGAATTAATACAGCATGTACGATACGAGGGGTAAGCGAAGAACAGGGAGTATGGGCAATGATTCTGTTTTGTCTGTCTAAACAGTTTATACCAGCGATACTAAACCTTCAGCCCGCGGGCCGCATGTGGCCCTCTGGCATGCTCTGAGAAATTTACTTATTTAAGAACATTGTATCAAAAATTTGGTGGGAAATTCTGTCTCAAGAAATCAAATTTATCATTTTTGCTTTTTGCTGTGTCAGTGGCGTACGGGTACGAATTGATATTATTTTTCTATTTAGAATGGTTACCGTTAGTGACAACAGACAACAGTGTAGTAGCAACAATTTTATGGGTGGAACTAACTTTTAACTATTTTTCATATCTTACAAGCTAAAAATATTCGAAAAAAATAAATCGTTTGAAGATGGCTATTTTGTAGTGAGAAACGAACATGGACCAGTATAATTGTTTGATCTATCACGAAAGTGCTGTATTTAAAAAGTACCAATAAACAGAAATCATTCAATGACACTTTTCCTCGAAGATCTCTTTCAAGAGGTAATACATAAGCTTTCTTGAATAATCTTTGCAACAGCAACAAAGTGTTTTTTCAGTGGTCATATTAGTGGTAACAAAGACATCCTATGAAGTTTGTTGTATTGTTAGTGATCATATGAAACCGCTTACTGATGCAGAAATTGTGAAGGAGTGTTTCTTATATGCTTCTAATTTGTGTTAGTAACAAAAATAAAGAAATGTAAAAAAAAAAGAATAATTAAAAAAAAAGCTAAACAGGAGTTATAATGTTTTGATTAATATTCTACATTTAAAACTTCAAATGTTACCTTGGTCTTAAAGAATCTCCCCCCCCATTAATCCTCATGTTGCTGCCCGCGTGAAATAGCTGACATATGTATGCGGCTCATCAGAAAAAAGGTTGAGTACCCCTGGTCTGTACTAACATCCGTGGATAATCGCATGTTGTGATGCGAAAAATATTACTCAGACAGATAGTTTTCTTAAAAAAATCATCTATACTTCCTCTCATTCCTCTGAGGTGTTGAATTGATGGGGCTGGAGCTCCTGATCTCATACCGAGATCTTCATCTGTCGTTCTAAAATTAGGTTTGTTACTTTCAAATAGTAATTTGCCCTTTTTAATTTAAAATATATTCAATTTAATTTAAGATTAAGTGATTGATTAAATCTGCCTTCTACAAGCAGTTTCATGCGAAACTGAAACTGAAAAGTACTAGTGAACATCAAAACAGGAAATAAATCGAGAAGCATTGTACCTGTGAGATGAGGATAATTACATGGTTCACGTTGAATTTGAAGGTATTGATAAATTGGTTACAGTAACAAAATGACGGAAGATATATCGAGTCGAAATAAAGCAATATTTGTTTTCGGTTCAGTTCCGGTTTTCGTTCCGACCAAAATACATTTTTTTCCGGTTTTGGTTTCAGTTCCGGTTTAAAAAGCCCCGGTTATCCTTTTTTTTTTTTGAAAATAAAGAATTTTAAATTTGTGAATTCTTGCAGTACTGAAAAATAAAACATGTTTTTTGCTTGAACCGCTATTTTTGACCAGAACGGATATGCCATTGTATAAAAAAGGTATTTTTAACTGTAAAGCAGGTAAATAATCATTTGTTAGACGATTATTTTCATTCATTTCGTGATGTTAGGTATTGACAACAAACCTGTAAAAATATCATTACCCAGCAATCGATGAACAACACGTGTCGAGAAATAGGAAACAAATCAATTATCTCTGAAATAGGATACTCAGTGTCCAAAATGATTGAAGCCTTGAATAAGGGAGGAAAAAGGTGCGGTTAATTTAACGATGGATCTTGCGGGATTTTTTGTGTGTGTATATAAGTCGCAGGAAAAAATTGAAATAAGGAAATTCGTCAAATCCCAAAAGGAGATGATCACTTGACGGTAAATGTTAAAATAACGTCTCTTCAAGGGGATTTCCGTGATATAAGTAAGGGATTTGAACGAATCCCTGAGCTGTTTCAGTGAAATGATGAAATAATATTGCACGAGTTTAAAAGTGTTTATTTAACAAATATAGTTCATTAATAAACGTACAAGTAAGTAATGCAGCAATAGTCAATGAAATACAAATTATTTATTCGAAACTAATTAACAAATAACTAGAAAATGGGGCGCGTATTTTTGATGTATAACATCTTTCCTCTCGGTTGCTTACGCACTAAAATATCAATCCCTGTGTTAACCCTATGGTGCCATTTTTTTAAAGATATGGGGTTGATATTTAGGGGATCGATAGTATTACCTGTAGGGTTAGGAAGTACAAGGACTCGACCCCAGGTGTCTTCCCCCCCTCATGTACAGCATTTTGCCAATGCAAATCCTGACTAGTTCATTTCATCATTTCACTGAAACAGTTCAGGGACTTCATAAAATCCCTTAATTTCATCAGGGAAATGATCTTGAAGAGACGTTAATTTAACATCTACCGTCAAGTGACCATTTCCCTAAAGGATTTGATGAAATTCCTAATTTCGCCATTTCCTTGCGACATATGCAGTGAAATACATTTAACGCGAAAATGCTTAAGACGGAATAATACAACGATCCCGACATACAACTATGTATTTTCATGAATTTCTCTGAACAAGAAACGAAAATCGCTTAACACGACAAGAACTACAGTGGGAATGAACAAAATACAGTGGCAATCATTCAGTTATTGAACACAGGTACACGCTACATACTACCGGGAGACTGATTTAATAGCTACACACCCCAGTTAGATAAGTTCGGTATCTTTGGACTGTTCACATTCTTTACTCTGGAGCTATGTGTCATTTAAAAAAGAACGAACATTTTCATGAGTGTTTAAAATTTCCTAACATCTTCCCCTTCCTCGGTATTCATTATCGAATTTCTTACATTTGATTAAATTTGTAACTTTTTGCAATAAATAAAGAATGTTAAGTACCTCTACCTGAAAATGTACTGAAGATCACACACACATATCCTCTATTAATACCTATTATGAATTATTCTGAAAAGTTTATCTCGACAAACGTCGAACAAAATAATAGTACTTAATAATATTAGTTTTAAGTAATAATGGAGACGTGGGAGGGGGTTACACCTGTCCGCCAAACGGAGTACCAACCTCAATTGTACAAAGTATACAACTATTCATACTCATTGCTCTTAAATTGTAAAACTGTTATTTACATGAATTATGTAGTTCTAAGTTGGCGTCCTTTTTGGCGACTAGGCGAATAAACTTTATTTATATATAGAGAGAAAAAAGACCTAGAAGTATAAATAGAACTAGTAATGGTGCAAAAATTGGATAATTCCAGCACCATTTTTAAATTAATTGTTATTAAGTAATAATAGTGTTAATTAGTCAAAATGTTAATACTAATTTTGAATTAGCAACTTCATATTACTAGCAAATAAATAATAACGTATAATATTAAATAATTGCTAAAAAACCAGCTAGTATTATTAAATAACAGCTAATAATATTATTTATAAACAAGTAATAATAAATAGCTGGTATTTATTGTTACTACATAGTAGGAAAACATGTTTTCGTCAAACATTCCCCGTTATCCGAAGCAAAAGCAGAAGGAAAAAGCAACTTTTTTTGTTTGGAATAAAATATTGAATTTCGATTCAGTTCAGAAAGAAAATATCAAACAGAAATTCTATTCAATTAAGATAAGTCATAGGAAACTGAAAAACTTAAGTAATTCTGTTGAATGAAATGTTATCATATGCAGCTATTTTAAACACTATTAATCTTAAAACGAAACATGATCTAGATGTACAAAAAATCAAATAAATAACTAATTTTTTCTGTTTTATTAAAAAGTTTCTTTCATCTTTTCAGGTATAAATTGAATATGCTCTAGCTTCGAAAACATGTTTATATTTAAAATTGGCGAATGTAGAATTAAAGAGTTTTTCTGATTTTTTTATTTTTTAAGATTCCTGTAACCTTTTTTTTAAAAAGAATTATTTTCTTCCAGAAATTAATGAGAATATAAGGATATGCTTAACTACGTTTGAGATGTATTTAACATAAAATATATAATAAACTAGGATTTTTATATCATCTCAAGTGTTCCAAAAAAGTGTATCCATCTCATAGTGGCAAATAATATTTATAATATCTCATAGGAAATATATGTATCATGTAATGCATTTTTAATTAAGAAAAAAAATTTTCTTTTAAAAAAAATTGTTTTTTACTTAAAATTAATGATTAAATCTCAGCAAAAGTATTAATCGCTATACAATATAAGTAAAAGAAAAAAATTTCCTCTAATCATTATTCTAGTCTTAAAATTTTTATAACATAATTGAAATAACTGAAAACATTGAAATATTATATATTTCCTTTTGTTTTATTCTAATAATAATATGCAATATAAAAGATTGGCGTCAAAAATATTAATATAAGAAAAAAAGGAAACATACAAAATGCAAAACTTACGTTTAAGTATAAAATATTCAAAAAAAGGAACATACATGAAATATATTTCTTATATAATTTGTGTAATCTTCCACACATTCTTCTATAGTAAATTAAAAATAAATCAACGAACAATTTGTAAAAAAAATAAAACAGCAAAAGATTTTTGTTTGCAAGCTGCCATTTCATTTTTTTTTATGTTTGAATATAATTATTATCAAATGTGTCGTTTGCAGCTATTTTATAGCTTTTATGTTTTAAATAAATACTTTAATTTTTCATTTTATTTGCCTTATAATCCGGCGTATAACATGCACTTTGAACACAAAAAATAAGATCGAAAATTAAGGGAGCGCGTTATACGCCGGGTATAAAAACGATAGTTTGAAAAAATAACAAAAAGGATGAACATAAAAAAAGAAATTCACTTCTAGATGTATCGAAACACTGTTTATTTAAAAGAAACGACTTGCCTTATGGACAAGAACAATTGTAGTTCTAAAAGTGCACTATTTTTTCAAAAGTCTGGGATAATAACTCAAATAAATTACTTCAAAACATAAAACCAATGTATACTAATATTTCAGATTTCTTCGTTAAAAAGGGGGACCTATATACGGCGAATGTACCAAAAAATTAAAAAATTTAGCTTGAAAGTATAGGTGCGCGTTATACGCCGGATTTTACGGTAATTTCATAACAGTTTTAGTATGAAAAAATGGCAATCATACTGTAGCTTTTCCATTTGTGGAATTTGAAGATTTATTTCTTATGTAATAAATATTCTACGAATTAATTTAAAATTACTGAAACAAATGCATATGATTACAAAATCTGAAGTAAAGATAAAATACGTATTATATAATGTTATTTATTTATAAAATTTGTAAGTGGTAATAAATTTATAAATTATTTTTTTCCTTTCATATAAATGAATCTCTTTCAAAATAGAATAATTTCGGGTGGGATCTTTTTACTTTAAAAATTTACTCTATTATAAAAATCTCTTACGATATCAATTTAATCTTATTTTTAGCTTTTAAGTATCTTGCGCTGTTTAATTCTCAATGCAGCTGTTAAAAATTCCATCATCGGTTTTTTTTTTATTCGTGTTTCAATCATAAAGAAATTCCAAAATGAAATCGACTTACTGATTTCAGTCGTAGTATTTGTAGACATATCTCACTCGAAGAGTTAAAAACTGTATTTAAATATGTAATAAATAAACGGACTTATAAATGTTATTTTTTTTCTACCTTGTGCTATAAGTCTACAACTGCAATCAACCATGAAACCTAGTAAATGTCATGAATTCTCAAAGGAAATTAAAAAAAAAAGATCGATGATTGTTAGATTTCATTTTGAGGTCATCTCTTGACATAATGAACCACGAAGCGTTTCTAAATTTTAAATAAAAACCATACCATTCAACAGTTCTTTTCAATTAAATTTATTAAAAACACCTTGTCTGGAAGTAGCGAGTTTTTATGGAATATTCAAAGATATGTTTTATTTTTACTTATTTGAAATGCTGCATTTTTAATGTATATAATAGCATTGGATTAATTTTGTTGTTTTATACCATACAATAAAATAGAACCGGAAGTCGCCCATCCGGTATAGTGGTTAGCGACGCTGATTGCTGTGTCGTAGGGTCTGGATTCGAATCCCGGAGAAGACATTGATGTTTGTAATGTATAGTGCCTTGGGGGGCGCGATAACCTTACGAGGGGGGCGCCAGCAAATCGAAAATAAAAAATTTAAAAAATAATTAATTTACTGGAATGAATTAAAACAAAATACTTTCACACATAATAAAAAATGCACTTTTACTCTGATGTAAGTTATAGGAGATATTAGGTCATAAAAAAAATTTCTTCAATACTTAATTAGCTATCTTTGATACTATAACCAAATAAAAAATATTTTATTTAATTTGCTGTAATCCCATGATGAGAGAGTTTTTATTACGTTTTCTTTTTTAAAACTAACATTCTACTCTTTCAGAGAAAAAACAGATCCCAGATCCAGAATCGAAAAAATTTCAGAGAAAAAACAGATCCCAGATCCAGAATCGAAAAAATTTAGGAACATAAAAAATTCATCACTGCCATTATTTTTGAAATACTGCACATCATAACTGTAATTTGTTTGACCTTCTAAGTTATTGGTACAGTTAGTTATGACCCCTCTCTTATGTGTTTATTTCTCATATAAGGAGGTTGTAAGTAATGTATTTCTCTGTTGCGCTTTTTTCCATGCAAAACAGTTTTATGACATTTGGAAAACCACGGAGAGCACACACACGCATACACTTTGATGGATTACTAGGCGAAGACTTAGACCAAGATGAGTATTTTCAAACATATATAAAGCATAACAATTGTTTTTAGCAGTAACATACATATTATCATAATGGATACACTTTTTACCCGAAAGTGGTCGCGCGGGACACACAGATCACGAAATTGTTAATTCTGGCAAAACTGTTTATTTGTTACCAAAGAAAAATTGAAAAGTCCTTGAAAGTAGGTAAGTAAACTTTCTCTTAATTAAATTATTCACTGGAATAACGATTTGTATCGTGTACAATAAAATAATTATAAAAAAAGGGTTGGGGTGACTCAATAACCCCGCTAGACCGTATCGAGTGCGCGCCTGCTCCCAGGTTAAAACATGTTGAAGTCTTTTTGCTTTAAATATTAAAAATAATACAATTATTCTTCATCGGAATTATATATTATTGTTCATTATTTAACATCAATTATAAATGCTAATTGTGTGAGGCTTAAAATTAAAATTCGCTTAAAACTAATTATAATTTGAGCAATCATTTAAAAGAACCATTTTACATTTTTGTAAATATTGTCGCGCACTTGTCTTTACTCTCCTTACAATACAGCTTTATATCAAGAATGTTTTATTTTCTTATAAATGAACTCTTGCAAAGAGCGAGTACTTCGGCCGGTATACTTTTAATGTATCAGTGCTGCACAGAGTATTTTATAACTAATTAATTAATACTAAATTAAGAACAAGTTTAATAAGTATTAACGACTTCCATTTGCTTGTCTTGCAAATCAAAGTTTTTATAAGGAATGCTTATGATTAGAAATTGACCCTCTGAGTTATTTTTCTATATTTAGCAGATATCCATATTTTGTCTTCTAAGCAGTCACCGCATTTTGCAATATGTTCAATTTAAAAATCAGAGAAAGGAAAAATAACGTAATAATTATCCTATTACTTAATTAATTTTTTTGCTTAAAAGTAGTATTCAAAATTTAATACTTATGTTATTAATTTGTATGATTTATAATTAAGATCTCGTATTGTAGCTTTAGAGTCAAAGTGCATTATTATTGCATTTAGTGCATTATTAATGTATAAGGGGGGCGCGATAAAAATTGTGATTGAAAAGGGGGGCACCAGTATTGAAAGTTTGAGAAGCACTGCCTTAGCGGCATGGGGTTACTATAAATACCCGTCCAGCCGCAAGTCCTCTCGTGTGGTTGGTGGAAAGGGGAAGAGGGGTGGGATAACCCTGACCACCCCAAGGTGTTCTCCCTCAAAATTGGGTTGGAAACGAGCCAAATCGTACTGTCACCTGCATGGTGTTCAAAGCTACGGCTGACGACAGGCGTCACTTAGCCCTTTGCCATGATGAATTTCGTGGGCCGAGATTTGGCCTTTGCCGATCAGGTGGCATCAGAAACAACAACAACATATAGACATTCAATTGGACTGTTAAAAGAGATCGAAAGTGTCGCGTGAAAAGGATTATAATATTAGGTAGTTTATTTCAGAAACAAGTTAAAATTACAGTATAAGCTCAACTATACACATATGAAAATTAAAACAGGAACTTATTTATAATCAATTCGTTTCCCACCAATGCCTGCTTGGCGCGGTTTTAATCGCATGAACTATGAATTGTATAGAATTAGTTTTATGTTCAAGATAACAGCGTACAATTTAAATAAATAGATATCAATATAGGGTTATGAGGAATAAACAAAATTTTAAAATTTGATGAAAAGTAGTTTAAGACACTAGAACTGCTACGATTTTAAAAAAAGGATTTAAAATGTGAAATAACAAGATTATATTTTCCATGCAAAATGGTGACAGTAGAAATTCACAATATGCTACCATTAAAAAAAAGGATTCTGCCTGACTTATTATTATGTCAGTGTAAATTCTCACAGTAAGATCTACTCTAAAAAATTAGACTGTCCAATTTATTGTTGTTTTTTTTTTTTGAGAAACAATTCTTTTTTTTTTCTACCATGTTTATAACATATCAGAACGGCCGAAATTTTGGAATCTCAACTGACAAGGGGAGGGTACGACTAAGGAAATTCATTTCGGATCGAGACTTTTTGTAACAGTAGTACTGCTATAGGGTATTCAAACCCCAATGTAATTCCGCCGAATGGCCTGTCCATTTGGAGAAAATAGCGTTCGAAATTCATGCTTAGCATTTATATACAATTAAGTTTCAATTTCCTCCAACGATTCCGTAGCATGGAAGGGAGAGCGCCTGGTTACTATGCGGGAGGTCAGGGCTCAATTCGGGCGATAAACTTTTCTTTTCAATTATTTTAATTATTTTTTCAAATAAAATAAATTTATTTGCAAAAAATTTATTAAATATTAAATATTTTTTGTAATTATTTTGTATTTTCTAAATTAAAAAAATTTAATTAATTTATCATTTAAATTATTTATTATTAAAATTATTTAAATTATTATCAATTAAAGTTATTTAAAATTAATAATAATAATAATTATTATTATTAAAAATTATTAGTAGTAAAAATTATTTTAATAAGAATTTATATTAGAAAGAATTATTATTAAAATAAAAATTAATTTATTATTAAAAGTATTATTTATTACTAAAATTATTATTTATTATTAATATTATTTTTTATTGTTTAACTTATTATTTATTAGTAAAATTATTATTTATTATTAAAATTATTTAAATAATTTTATTAAACTTAAATAAATTTATTTAAAAAAGATGAATTAAATATTTTATAAAATTGAAAATAATTAAATTAATAATTTATAAAAAGACACGCATTATTTTTATTAATTATAAAATACTTTAAAAATAATAATATATTTTATAAATTATTTTATATTATATATAATATCTTATTTATAGTATATTGTATTT
The DNA here is from genome assembly GCA_019973935.1 of Trichonephila clavipes. Classification (NCBI taxonomy): domain Eukaryota; kingdom Metazoa; phylum Arthropoda; class Arachnida; order Araneae; family Nephilidae; genus Trichonephila; species Trichonephila clavipes. Next base: position 542,733 of record BMAU01017631.1, on the reverse strand, counting down.
CACATTATAAATCTATTTGTAACTAATTTTTATGTAAAATATCATTTAATGTTTATAAAATTTAATATAAATATTTATATAATTACAGTAAATTTTTTAATTTATGAAGTACAAAATAATTACATAAAATATCATTTAATATTTAATAAACCTTTAAAAAATATTTTTTTTAATTTGAAAAAATAATTAAAATAATTGAAAAGAAAAATTTATCGCGTGAATATATATATAGAGAGCCCTGACCTCCCACATAGTAACCAGGCGCTCTCCCAACCATGCTTCGGAATCATTGGAGAATAATTGAAACTTAATTGTATATAAATGCTAAGCATGAATTTCGAACGCTATTTTCTCCAAATTGACAGGCCATTCGGCGGAATTACATTGGGGTTTGAATACCCTATAGCAGTACTACTGTTACAAAAAGTCTCGACACGAAATGAATTTCCTTAGTCGTGCCCTCCCCTTGCGAGATTGAAAAAAAATTAAATTCCTTCGAAAATAAAATTGCACCAAGTGCGAATTTGACAAACCTATCTCGTTTAGAAAAACTAAATGCTGAACCTTGTGTGAGAAAAGTGACCTTGTTATACTCACCAATGTATAACTTCTGAGATATCTATTATCTTACGGAAAGAAAGCACAAAAATAGAACATAAATACTTCAACAACATCGTCCAAAATAGAAATAGTTAATTTTTATTAAAAAGAAATCGAATTATTTGAAATTTCTAGGGTTACCAAATAATAAAAATAAACTAATAAAAAATACCAATAAAATAATAAAATAAAAATACCATGGAATATTTAACGTAAATCACATGCAGTGTTAAAAAAGCATAAAAATGGGTTGGTTTTTTTTTACGAAAATAATCATAATCATTATATAGGGTGTTTTTTTTCAGAGGTATAGAACTTTAAATTGCAATAAAACAACGATGTATTATTCGATTGACATGAATTTTTTTTATTCGAAAGATAATCTTGTGGCATTACATTTTAAATATGATCAAGCAAAGCGTAGATTCGTCGAATGGGCCCAAAACGAGATTGCCATTGTTCCCGATTTTCATAAGCGAATTTTGTTTAGCGATGAAGCGCACTTCTGGTTGAATGGCTACGTCAACAAACAAAACTGCCGCATTTGGAGTGAAGCGAATCCACAAGTGTATGTCGAAACACCATTACATCCAGAAAAACTGACTGTTTGGTGCGCTTTATGGGCTGGTGGAATCCTTCTTCAAAAACGATGAAGGCCACAACGTTACAGTCAATGGTGATCGGTATAGAGCCATGATTACTAACTTTTTCATTCCTGAATTGAACAATCATGATGTCCAGGAGCTGTGGTTCCAACAAGACGGCGCAACATGTCACACAGCTCGTGCCACAATCGATTTATTGAAAGACACGTTTGGTGACCGCCTAATTTCACGTTTTGGACCTGTGAATTGGCCTCCAAGATCTTGTGATTTAACACCGCTAGACTATTTTCTGTAGGTCTATGTAAAGTCGTTGGTCTATGCGGATAAGCCACAAACGCTTGACCATTTGGAAGACAACATTCGCCGTGTTATTGCCGATATACGGCCACAAATGTTGGAAAAAGTCATCGAAAATTGGACGTCCAGATTGGACTACATCCGAGCCAGCCGTGGTAGTCTTATGCCAGAAATCATATTTAAAATGTAATGCCACAAGATTATCTTTCGAATAAAAAAGAATTCATGTCAATCGAATCATACATCGTTGTTTTATTGCAAATTAAAGTTCTATACCTCTAAAAAAAAAACCCTTTAGAAATGGTTAATTTTTATTAAAAAGCAATCGAATTATTTGAAATTTCTAGGGTTACCACATAATAAAAATAAACTAATAAAAATACCAATAAAATAATAAAATAAATACCATAAAATATTTAAGGTAAATCACATGCAGTGTTAAAAAGCATAAAAATGTTTTTATTTGTTTGTTTTTTTACGAAAATAATCATCATATTTACTTTGATAAATATAATCTTAAACCATCACTATTTTTTTTATTACCTGTCTGGAAATTTTGTCTTGGCGTAAATCTGCTCCTTGGTACCCCCGGTTTTCTTTTGGTTTCTCTTCCAGACGGAGTAAATTTATGAAGTTCCATCTGTCGGATTAGAATTAAGGATATGAGCTTGTGGTCATTTTTTTTCGCTTTTTAGAAATAGTTATTTTTCATGTACTATTTGGTTTCAATGCACACGAGTGCGCTAGTTGTGCGAATAAACTTTAATCGTTAAATTTTACTTAATAGCACTTCACTTCAGTTAACACTTTTATTACTTTTAAATTGCTCCAAAATCATTTTACCGTGTAGGGCAGCAATGCACGTTAAATCTGTCGAGAACTGAAACGTCCTCCCTTTGGTGTGGTGTGGTAGTTAGGAGAGGGGTGTGCCAGCTCAGGTGTCGCCCACGTCACTTGACCATGGTTCAAAATTACGTGGTCCGTCGCCAAAAGCCCTCGTGTAGCTGAATAGTGTGATGTTAATATTCAATCAACTGACATCACCTTAAATAAAATATTTGCTCATACTATTTAAAAAAATCCCGAGAAGCGCAATAATTAACATGAACTCGTGAATTAAAATAAAAGAAAAAAGGCTTGTAGATACTGAGGAAATCAATAGTGTCAAGTTTTGATATTCAAGTAAGGTATGTTAGAATGGCACTCACATCGTAAACCCAGATGTCTTTGACTGAAGCACAGTGACTGTTGTAAAGTTTTGAAATGAAATCATAATATCTAAGCAGTCACGTTGTTGATATTCATTGCTCTAAGGCACTTGAATTCAAAACTACTCAACTGCAGATCTGCAGCATTGTACCTTCGAGAACTGAACTGAAAACGAGTTTCTTCGCCCCACCATGCACTATTACAACTGTTATTACAAATTTCAATTTGCGTGGTGGCAACGTTAGCCGAGTGGTCATAGTCGCGAACTCGTGGCAAGCGTTGTTGAGTCGCAAGGTCTAGTTCTAGTGTCGTTAAAGACCCTGCTGTAGAGGGGGTTCACGACATGGGTTCAAAAAATCAAAAAAATATTTTTTTTCATAAATTGCTTGCTTAATATTTCTAGAATACGGTGGTAAAGGATTTTTTGAGACCTAAGTCGTTATTAAGAAGCAGGTGTTAGAAGAGCAGCTGTTCGGAGTGCTGAGTTGGCAATCGAAGGCTGGGCCTATTGTGTACAGTCGGCATGATACCATTGACCCTTCTATGCAAATTTATGTTCGTACAAGTATAGAAAAATTTGTAGAGGTTTAAAAGGAAATATCTATAGTTTTTGAATATTTAGTCGAATTTCTTTTAGTCTTCGCTTAGCTTCGAAGAGCATCGCAGATTGAGGGTAAGTTAAGATTTTCATTGTTTTAATCGGACTTGAAACTTTTTAAACACCTTTTTCTCAAAACTGTGTTTTTCTAACTTTCCTCCATCATATCTAAAGAACGGTTTGAACGAATGACTTCAAATTTATAGGGTAGACTCAGCACATACACGCACACCAAATGGACGGTGGCGTGCTGGTTGCGGACACTTAACATTTCGTGGTTTGAGCGGACCCATTTTCCCATCTTAGAACAGATAAAGGGTGCAGATAAATAAGGAAAAATAAATATTTATAAAATCACAAATATAACTAAAACAGTACTTTAAGTGGCAAAATTCTTTCACGTGGGAAACTTTTTCTTTTACTGAAGTTTTCTGTTTTTACACTCGATTATCGAATTACAAGGATAAATACATTTTGCTAATAAAATTTATCTGCTTTTTTTCTACGAAGGGTTTTTTGTATTCTAAATAATATCCAAATGCCATCAGCAAGCCTTATACTATATAAATCTAATATTCATTTTTATTCCAATCAGTCTGATTTATGTGAAATATCCTTTCTGAAATATAACAGCTTTGTGAACCATATTTAAGAAAATTAAATACTTGTAAATGTATAAATAGCATTACGGGGATGGTAGTCTTTCAAATGCAGGAATAGCACAAATAACAGGCAAGTTCTTTCTTAGTAAATAGTGATTTATTCTGGAGTTTTTCATTAATTACAGTAAATTTTCTTCTAACAAAAAAGAAATGACATGTTTAAATCAAAAAACAGCACTGATTAAAAAATCACATAAGTATAGAATTCAACAACTCAAATCCGTAATTCTTTTTGGCCAAATGAAACGCACAGTCGCTGTCAAAGGTTCAACTCCAAATCCTCCGTCATGTTCTGGGAAAAATTTTCTGAGGCTTTTTAAATTTATCGCGTCCGGCAACCACCTTAAAATATTCTGAACTTTTATATGGATATTTTGTCATACAAGAGCCGAGAGACCGCCAAATTTGGTGCCAAAATCATTTCCGAATTCTTAATATTATTGAATATTTTTTTCTTGGTCCTCAAACGATCTTTCCGGCTACAATACATTCAGAAGAAAACAAGTGTCCTACATTTCTGTTAATAATTTATTTAATTACATGTAAAAAATTTGATCCTCTAGGATTCAAAATTAAATAAAAATATAACTAATGACTAATATTAAAGATACCTCTGTGTGACGCAATTTAAAAAGTTTAATTTACTACTTGTACAAACACATTTAATTACTTATATTCTGTAAAAATATATTATATAATATCTACGCGCATATATTAAATGATTAAACTCAAAACTCTTTTTAAATTATCAGAAATCAGTGCGAGTGCAAAATGCTTTATTTTTCCAGGTTCTGTGTAAAAAAAATTACAATATTCCAAATTCTGCGGTTCTCGATTGCATAAACCTTACAGCAAATTGATTCATGTGCTTTCTTTTTTTCACATGCCAAAAAAAACCAACTTAGTGCAACTATTTCGGAATCATTGTTTTTCACAGTAAAGAGATTCACACAGATTATGCTTACGTATTGAGAGCACAAAAATAAAATAAATAATTGAGACAATTTTTATTTGTAATTCTATTCCAGAAACTATGGAATTCACCCACAAAGAAAATGATAAGTTGAACGGTATTAAATTTTGCATTTTCTGCAAATTTCGAAATTTATCTCTTTTTGAATTTAACAGAAACATATACTTCTATTTTAAATTAACTTCTGTTGCCAATTGTGTGAAGAGGACGTTTTCATGTCCATTATAGTTACAGGTATTGATAACAAACAAGCTAAAACTTTTAAGTTAAAAAAATTGTTTTGTTTTAATTTAATAAATTTATTTTTGAGTATTTTGAAATTTCTTTAAATATATTCCAGTTAAAAGTAGAATTAAAAAAGTGAACTATCTCTTAAAATTCCACTGTTTTGTCCTTCTATTAATTGGATGAAAAAATATTTTTTAACGTATCATAAGTTAAGATAATTATTATTTATAAGGCATTTTATTTTAGAATATCCTCTACATATCCCTGAATCAAGGATTATGTAAGTGGAAAAATAAAATCGAGAAATACTTATTCCGTATTCGAACACTTTCACGATAGTTCGAAATACAATAAATGCATCCTCATGGAATATTTTTGGGAAATCAAATCTGTGTATCGTAAAATATTCTTCGACAGAGGGATCAGGAAACCATCAACTCCCCCGCGTGGGATTTGTAAGCCGGGATTGAAAGTGCTTTTTTCCTCCGTGGCTTGATACGGGCTGTACTGGAAATCGAATATCGACTGGAAATTTCCCGTGTTTTCAAAGCCTTACATACAACTTTGTTATACGGGGATTACTATTTTATGCTTTTTTTGTTATAATTTATTGCTGTTACTCTACCTAATCATGCCATAAGTTTTGATAAAATTATAAAAGAATTGAAATTAATTTAAAAGTAAAATTTTTGATGTTTTGTTTTACTTTTAATCTATCGGACTACTTTCGGAATGTGGTTTTAAAAAAGCGTATAAATGAACAATTTTTTCATATTTAATATCTCTTGAATAGTATATGTGTATAAATTTGTTTTAAGAATATTATTACATTAAAAAAATTACTTAAGTGCAATTTTTTGACAAAAAAAGAAGAAAGAAGGATGTACCGGTTGATTCAAAATTAGAGTGACCAATTTTAAAAGCATATAACTATTTATGATGAATTTCTATCGTTTTACTACTGGTTTTATTTTAAAAAGGAAACATTTAAATTGCTATTCTAACCATTTTTATTAGTGGTAGTAAATTATAGTACTGAAATTAGATCTTCAAATCCGGAACGAAATGTTGCAGCTTTTGAAGGATGGTAGTTCAAATTATGTAAAACATAAAGCATTTAAAAATCAAGAAAGACATTTTTCTATTCTAATACTATCTAAATTTCAAAAAGAAATAAAATGTGACTCACAATCCAAAGCTCCAAGGGGAAAATGTGAACGAAAGGAAGTTTTTAATGAAAATGAAAAAAGTTGAAAAGAATTATCGCTGTAGAAATCCTTTGCCACAAAAACCTATGGCAAAGGAACTACAAATAAAGCAATCGATAATTTATCGTAAGATAAAAAAAAATTGGCTATAAAAAGTAAATTTTCCAGACTGCCATCAAATGTCTGTTAAGACCGTATAAAAACGAAGAAAACGTTCTTGTCCTCTGTATTTAATGTTATGCAAAGGCAGATACAAAACATGGATGAAACACTATTTCATCTGTCATTCACAACTGGCAAAATGAAAATACAATATATTTAACGCAACAAACGTCGAAAAGACGCAGGTGCTATGATATGGATGGGAATGTCTTAAGGTTTAACAAAACCATTTTTTGTAGAACCAAAGGCTAAAATTGATGCCAAATATTATCAGAATAAAGTTTTGAAACACTTGATCGGAGAAAGTAAACGTCTGTACTTTCAAGGAAACTTTGTTTTTCACCAACATTGTGTAGAAAATTATACTGTAAAGTCAACTATAAAATGACTGAAATATAAAAAATAAATTTTCTTCCTCCTGATAAATGACTATCATTATCCCCTGTCTGTGTTCCTTGCGATTATTTTTTATGGGGATACTTAAAAGAACAATTAAAAAGGCATAAATTAAGAGCTTTTCAAAGGCTTCAAAAAGCAATTTAGGAGGAAGTTGGAAAAATCCCTCCCCCCCACACACAAAAATAGTAAAAACAAACTCTTTTAGCTTAGCAGAAACGCATTTGTAAATTGCACTGTGCTAGAGAGAAACAGATTGAAAATTCCATGTAAATAACTTTATTTACTAAAAATTAATGCTCCTCTGAAATTGGTCACACTATTTATGAATCAACCGGTATTTTCAAAACCTACTTTTATGGAAAATGCTTCGATAATAATAATATTTTACCGATATATTGCTAAGATTTTTATACAGAGCACTGAACTAGGATTTTTAAAATATATTATTTAGAAATGGATTTATTTATATTTTAATTCATCAGAATAGAGAAATTTCCACCAATAATAAAGCTTTATTCACGGAAGTCATGAGTTCGGAACTTCCATTTGCCACTTTTTATAAAAACTGAGATTCTAGAAAATCCGTCTATCTCTTGTCCTCGTAACGTTGTTTGAGCTTGTGTCTTATTTGTGCTTTGTGCCATCCATTTTTATGTTAATGTGTGTCTAAACATACAATGAATTGGATTAACCATCAATAAAAGACCCTCTTTAATAATATCCATATTACATCAGCTATCTAAAATATGATCTAATTAAAGATTCTTTTACCAATTACAACGTCTTTATCTCTATAAATAAAAACGAATGTTTGGAAAAATGAAATCGCATCACTCCCACACCATTCAACCGATGACGATGAAAATTGACATGTGTATGTATTTTTTTGTGAAGAAGGTTTTTGTGCTATCCTCTTTGTTTCAGCTCCCTACCAGGTGGCGCTATAGTATAGCAACTTCTGCACCGTCCAATCAATCGTCAGGTTGCTAACAAGGTCGCCAAAAATGATGTCAGTTTGGCTATATCACCAACATTTCGCTATACTTCTATTGAATCGCCATTATAATGCAAGCAACGGCGTTTGTTGCAAATATTCCAAATTTAACATAAAATAAATACAACAGAAAATAGTATTAATGTATTACACATCCAGATATAAATTATTTACACTATTTTAAGCGTTCATTACACAAAATGTGTAACAATTTGTTACTTTTTCTGAGCAGAGATCAGCTTAGGAAGGTGTTTTCAAAAATCGACCCACAAGAGAGTAACGGGGTGTTTTAAAAAAATCCTTTCTATCTGCTCTTCGATCGATCTACAGACAAATTTTTATCAAATATGACTTTTTTATTCAACTGAGATAGGCAAAAAGCTTTTCTTTTTTGTTTAATTTCAATTCACTCGAAATTAACTGATTAAAAACGTCTTGATCCTTCAATCTGCATTGTTTAATTTTTAATATTCCAGCTAGTATATATATATATATATATATATATATATATATATATATATATATATATATATATATATATATATATATATATATATATATAAGATTTTTATAATAAAATATTTGAATTTTGATTCATCCAATGAAAAAAATTCGAGACATTCATTCAAACGAAATTGTTTAAAACGGATTCACGTGAAATAAAAAGTAAAACACACTTATAATTGAATTTATTTTGGGTCGCCTTCCTGTTTTCCCATAATTGATTCCTGTTTTTATGATGTTGCCTATTTTCCCCATTTAAAATTCATTACATTACAAAATAAATAAAAATTCTGTTCCAAGATTATTTTGACTCAGAAACATTTATAACCCAGCAATAATATCAAGAAGAATATAAAGCTCATTTTCATAATATATTTTTTTTATTAGTTAATGTCTATATTTAGATGCACAGCCATTAAGATCAAACATGTCTTTATTTTGAATAATAACTTTTGAAGAGATAAAAACATTTTTTTTTACGTAATAAAAAAGTAACTCGAATTTAAATTTTTATTAAATCCTGTTGACAATACATTTTGAAGTAATAAAACTAGGCATACATTTTCCTGTGCTTGCATATTTTAATTTTAGAAATGCAGGAGAATATATAAGTAACTTATTTTTTTCCATTTTGTAAGTTTTGTATTAAAAGTAATATTGCTGCGTTCTGTGTCAGGGAATTAATAAATTTACAACTTGTGGTCGGGTGATGTATTGAAATTTTTAATGCAGTATTTAGTTCATTTGTTTAGAAAATAGTTTTAATAAGCATGCTTTGAAAGTGATGGATAACAATGCAAAAACTCAGTTGTTTCTTAAAATCAATTATTTTGTGACTTATATATATAAAGAAAATAAGATTTAAATATTTTCATTAAAAAATGTTTTATTTGCTAGGTTTTTTTTTCCCTGTTTCTTTGAAAATACATCTACATTAATTTCTTTTTCAATTCCTACTATTAGCTCACACTCTCTATATCTATTTATTTATTTTATCTTGGTGGAATTTTCAATCGCTAATAAAATACATTTTAAAGAGCACGATTGAGCTAAAATTTTATGTACATAATTATTTTGGATGATAATACAACAATTTAATTATTATTAATAAAAATTAATTGATTAAAACCAATTATTCATCAAAGATTTACAAATACAGTCACGTCGGCATCATTTTTGGCGACTTGTGTCGAAAATATTTTTTTTTTCTCACCTTTTAAAGCATTCAGTTGAACTGCAATTTTATAAACACGATTGTTTTGGATTGTTTGGATACTTTAATGATAATTAATAAAAATTAATTCTGTCCTATGCATATACATATTTATATTAATTGTAACTATTTAATAAAATGTAGCTAATATAAAATATTTCTTTGTTGATCTAAGTAGGAATTGACTACATTTTTTTTATATTTGTTTGTTTTTTCCTCACTTTCCTCGCGTGTGATTTTTCGTAATTTAGTGTCATAGTGTACCCCGGGTTGGACAAGGTCGACTTAGCCTTTCATCCCCTCTGTGGATTGATAAATAAGTGCCAATTTTGCTTGAGATGTTACAGACACAGGATTGTGTTCCATCGTAATGGGCCAGTTATGTGCTCCGTTATTTAAATAAAATACTGATCAAAAACCTTTTTTTCAAAATGTATTCCTCTGTAACATCCAAACAGATATCAGTTTGGATGTTTTGGACCAGAGATTCCAAAACTTTTCGTCTCATAGACCCTTTGTCATTTTTTTTTCGGTTTTGTGTTGCCCCTGCATACCTAATATTGAATTATAGTCGAACATCCATATAACGAACCTCTATATTGCGAATTTTTCTATGTAGCGAACTTTTTCCTGGAACCAAGAACATTTAACGATTTTTTTTCGTAAAATAACCTCCTAATAGCGAAGTGAATTTTCTATACAACGAACAACACTGGTGTGCAAAAATTAAGGACGAGACGGTTTTTTCAATATAACTTTGTACAAAAGCTTTCCAAATCAACACATTTAATACCGTAAGATCCCCAATACGTAAGGACATGTGTAATGTAAGCAACACTTACTAAAAGAGAAATCAGAGGGATAAAAAGAAGCTTGATGGAAAAAGTAGCATAGAGCGCAATGCGACTGAAGGCGGAAACATCCCTGTGATGGGTGCCCAGCAAGAAACATCCGGTCTTTAGTAGGGGATATGATCTCCCCTGACTGCTAGACAGGTTTCACAGCGTCTGCCCATGCTGAGAATGAGGGTGTCAATGAGTTTGCTGCCCATTCGTCTTGCAGCGCCAATCGAAGCTCCCGAATCGTTACTGGTGGTAAGGTACGAGCTGCCAAGCGTCTGCCTAGAAATTCCCATACATGCTCGATGGGATTGATATCCGGAGATCGTGCCGGCCAATCCATACGTTCAATATCCTCACTCTCTAAGAGCAGTTCGGCAGCTACTGTGCGATGATATGGTGCATTGTCGTCCATGAAAAGGAACTGCAGACCCATAGCGCCTCTAAAAAGACGCACATATGGAAGAAGAATCTCGTTACAATAACGGGTCCCGTTGACTGAACCTGCGTCGAAGATGTGAAGGTCTGTACGACTACCAAGCATGATGCCTCCCCAAACGAGAACACCGCGACCTCCATACCTGTCCCTTTCAATGATGTTCGAGGGATGATTGCAGCTTCCCTGCTATCTCCAGATGAGTATGCGGTGAGAATCGCTACTCAAACTGAATCTGCTCTCATCTGTAAGGAGTACTCGTCCCCATTCATTGTCTCTCCAATTCCGGTGTTCCCGGTACCACAGAGAACGCCTTCTCCGATGGGCAGGCGTTAAAGGTACACACCGTACAGGGCGTCGTGCAAACAGACCACCACCGTGCAGTCTTCTGGCCACAGTAAAACGCGATATCGGTCGTCCAGTCGCCTGTGTCGTGTGTCTAGCGATTTCTCCCGCTGTCTGCCGCCTGTTTCTTCTGGCCTGTAAGACAATGTACCGGTCATCTGCGGGTGTGGTTCCTCGTGGACGACCACTACTGACCCCCCGGATAGCTGTTCGTGTAGTTTGAAATTATCTCCAAAGTCGTGAAACGATGCTGTGAGCAATTCCGAACTCTGCAGCCACACTTGTCACACTGCGGCCTTCCTCCAACTTCCCAATGATTCGACCTCGGGTAAAAGCATCCAGATGTCGTCTAACAGATTGATTATTCACCATTTCTCGCTGAGGCAGCAACTCGGTGTGATTTTAACTGGTATACGGCGTGCAATCTCTTTGCCAGAAATACTGATCTTACACCGACAACATGCTTTATACTACTCAGACACTCCCCCATTACGTCTACCTGCATATCTGCGCATGTGCTACCGTACATCACCTTACTTAATCTCCTGATTGGTTTTTCTGTCCGCTCTGCCTCTTCGTTCAGCTGATATGGTAATTTTTCGACTTCGTCCTTAATTTTTACACACCAGTGTATTTTCTTGTGATTCAATTCCCCCCCCATGTTTTTAGTTTACTTCTGGACATTTCAAGTTATTTTCTCTTTTAACACATTTTTTGGTGGTCATAAAGGGAGTTTTGGTGCATTGCAAAGATGTGAAGTGCACGGACACACACATTATGAAACAAAGCATTTTTTCTATAAAAAAAAAAAACAGCTCAAACGAAATTAACAGATTTTATGAGTAATAAAATATTACCACGATGCTTCTGGTGATGTATGCTTAGAATCTCTAGTTATAAAATAATGTTTTTTTAAAATTACTTGTATGCTTTAAATTAGAGAAAATGTTCTTAAAATTCATTAATTTAAACTTAAAATTATTTTCTTAATGTTGAAAATGCAGTATATTCCTCGATATTATTCTTCTTGTTTTCCTCTTGCAGTTTTTCTTTCTTTCTTTTTTTTTGATGGTTATGATAAAATACATTAATATTAATTCACAAAAAGATGTAAATAATTGTTTTTTAATATGTAGTATTTATATGAATTTAAAATTTGTTTTAAAAGTATATTAAAAGGTTTATAAAGTATATTAAAAGTGAACTTCTATATATAACGAATTTTCCATGTAACGAACTTTTTTCCGGATGTAGCGACTTCGTTAAATAAAGGTCCGACTATATTGCAAAGTCATCAAATGTCTTTTCAACAGCTGGTACAGAATTACTTACTTTAAAAAATTTTAAGTTTTTTATTTTTGTGTGGTACAGTGTTTCAAAATTAAGAGAAACACATGCTAGTTAAATTAAAATTTACTTAATACATTGTGACGTTGTGAGTAGATAACAAACAAAAATTTGTGAAAGCCTAATTTTGAAATAGAAGAATTATTTATTTGCTCAACAAATTCTTATCATTGAAGCAATAAAGTAAAGTACATATACGCCAAGCCGGTGCATTTAGTCTATATCACGGAGGATCAATCACTTCAATCCTTTGTTCGAAGAGCACTTGCTCATCTCTCTAAGACGTTGTTTCCAGTTCTCCAACGCCACCGGCGTTCATGTTTGGCCCTCGAATCGCTTTACACGATTTTCCAAATTTGCATCAAGATATGTATATCGACCATTCAAGATACATCAAACTGTTCTAACCATCTCAAAACCTGAGTCGCTAAATTACATCCATAAGAAGAAACGCATACAATTTTATACCTCACCTATTTAATCATGTACATGCCAAACGGCATAACGCATGCGGCGTACTTCGGATAACGCATCATGAGAGAACGACGAAAATACCACTTCCACAAATCCAGTACAGTAACCCACGAGAGGCCGCGCTACTCTTTTCTACAAAACATTCCATTTTTAACAAAAGATAAATCTCTGCTCGCGTCACCTGGTTCAGATTTCCATACTTAATACATTTAATACGCGGGTACGGGTATCGGTTCACTCTTCCTAACCTAACAACGGGCAGAGTACGGTTGGACTGCCCCATTCCGTTTACCTAAAAGATACTCTGTATCCTCTCGTAGCGAATTAATATCTGGGATGTACAACAAGTTTTGATTTTAAACAGCTTTCCCGTAATTAAATTAATATCCCTCTGCCTTAAAGAAATCGTCCTTTTTTTTCTTCTTTTTAGTGTTAACCATTCTTAAATAGTTACTTCGATCAGGCGGTAATCTAAAATACAGTTGTCTTTCCCTTAAAATACCCTGAAAGTCAAAATCCATAAATAGCTTTATCGGATAGAGAATTTCGGAATCTTTCCCTATTCCCTCCGAGCTATTCTCCATAACCAAATTTGCCAAATCCGGCTTCCTACGGTACAGTTTGTGATGACTTAACGCGTCTTTTCTTTAACAAGTCCTTTGGGTTCTTTGAGCCTTGCAATTGTTTGCCTTGTGTTACTTTTACATTAATATAAAATGTATCCGAGCTGTGCCAAAGGATTGCTGAAGCAATGAAAGAAATTTAGCTCCTTACTCACGACTCATCAATCGATCACTTTTAAAAAGATGCAGAACCTGCATTTGTATAAGATGAGCGAGTGAATATTAAAGTCGCACTGTTAAGTTACTCTAGGGCTTTTGACGATCAACCTCGTAATTTTGAACAATGGTCAAGTGACGAGGACGACACCTGAGTTTTTCGCCGGCGCAGGTGATAAAGTCGCCAATAATGATACATCCAGCGCCAAACCGAATATTCCCACTCTGGTAACCTTTTACCACCATTTCAAATCAAGAGTCACGATGTTTTCTTAGAAGTAACGTCTTTTTCATAATATTTACATCAACGACGTATGAAAAAGCAATGACAACTAACATTTATTAACAATTTTTTTGTGTATATTGTGTCTTGTCGCCAATAAAGCCGGCTTGGCAAGATTTGCCCCGGCGAAACGGGGAAAAGTACCCGTTTCTGTAATTGTTAAAAAAATATATTTGTATATATATTCATATTTATAATTAGTTTTTTTTCTGATATTCAAGCACTTGATAATGAAGTCATAATTAAAAAGTTCGAACAAATTAAAAATCTACACATAAAATGGAGTGAGTGAGGGAATATTAACGTCGCACTGTTCAGCTACACGAGGGCTTTTGGCGACGGACCACGTAATTTTGAACTATGGTCAAGTGACGTGGACGTCACCTGAGCTGGCACCCCCTCTCCTAGCTACCACACCACACCACACCAACGGGAGGACGTTTCAGCTTCGACCGATTTAACGTGCATCGCTGCACTGCACGGCGGGTCTTTAGTGGTACTGGGCTCGAACTCATGACACGCCTGCCATGATCCGATACCTTAACTGGGCTACCACAGCCCTACACGCATATAATGGAAGAAATTTGTAATTTAATAAAAAAAATAATAAAATGGAAGCAATTTGTATGGATGATTTCAAGTTCTTTTCTTTTACATAATTGTCTTTACAGCATTTTGTTATAATTTAAGTAGTTCAACATCAAGTTGATTTCCCCTCCAAAATAAAAGTTATTAATGAGAGGAGTGAAAATAGATGTTTTTTAAAATTTTAACTACAATACGTGATGAGAAGATATTCAGAAGTAAATAACTGAAAAATAACTTAAGGCTACACAGTACCCTAAAAATTTCATTTTTACCGAAAAATTTTTTTTGCATGTGTTGGTGGCCCATATCATTGAGATGCTTGCCACGAAATTTCAGATCTGTTAGCAAATTAGTTTTTAAGATATTTGAAGTTTTATGAGCTATGGTTTTGGTTTCGGTTTCCTTTTAAAGCATTTTTTCACACTTAAGATGAATTAATTAAAAATATTTTTGAGCTTTTAGTTTGAAATGGTTATTAATTCCAATTTTCATTACTAAAATAATTTCTGCTTGATTATGTTTTGAGTTTTTTGAGTTCTCATAATTAATTAATAAAGATTAACTTCATGGCCAATTTTTGCTTTAAAAGTAGTTTATATATCTTCTTAAAAGCTTTATCGTTAATTTTTTCCTGTAAAGAAAATGCCATGGCAAATGCGTTTTGGGTTTCTGTGAGAAACAATATTTCGAAGAGATGGAATACTACTGAAAATGATGTATCTAAAAATCAGTCCTCAGCTGATTCTACAATTAGACTTCCGAATACAAGTATTCTGAATTCAAATGCTGCAGATATAACTAAATATTTCCTTGATGTACCAAACTACATTATACTAAACATATTGTAGTACTATATTTTAGTATTTTAAAGTGGTACGACAAGAGCTAAAACTTCCTAAACTGCCCCAATTTAAAACTGAAAAAAATTAAATTTTATGAGCAAACCTGGCTATTTTTAGCTTAAGTTAGCATCATTATTATTTTGTACATAAATGCTTCGTGTTTCAAAACTTTTGTGAAATATTAGGTTAATATAAAGTTGAATAAACTGACGTCTTAACAAATGCTATCAATATTATGCAAAAATATATTTTGAATTAAAAATATAATTTTCAGTCATATTTAATAAAAATAGTATTTTAATGTAGAACATACATTGAAAAATAACATATTAAAAAATTAGAGTTTTACGGGCATTATAAGTTTTTGTTTTATGAGTTTACAAACTTTAAATGCGTTTTTCTCAGACTTTTAATTTTGAAGGTATAAGTGTTTTCTAATCCCTAAGGCTTTTTTCCTGTTCAATATAGAGCCTTGAATTTTTTTGTATATACTCCCAAATGTATGTTTTAGAAAAGTTAGTATGGATTTAGGGCTGAGAACTCTAGTTATTTTTCTAAAAAATGCCAAAGTTGAAATTTTAAAAATTTTCGTGTTTTTTCCAGGTTTTTCTAGAAAAATAATTATTAAAAATCAACAAGGGAATAGATTTTCAAATCCATACTAAATATCGTTTGTAATAATCTAAGAATCATAAATAACTTAAAATTACTAAAAATTTTAAAAATTGAGTTTTTTATAAGAGTTTGTAAAAACTTCAAAAGTTCCTGATTTTTTAAAATTGTATAATAATGGCTGGTCAAACTGACTTTTTGCTTCCAGAATCAGCTTAATAATATAATCTAAATATAAAACATCAATTATTTTTACTGTTTCTGTCTCCAAAAATGTTTTTGAAAAAGAGTACCGTGTAGTCTTAAAGAGCTTAAAAGTGTATTGACGTGTTTCTCAAACTGTAGGGCGCCCCCCCTAGGGGGCGTGATAACCTTATAAGGGAGCCGTGAGCATATTGAAAAGTAGAAAACAAAAGATTGTTTAAAAATTATCCATGTTACTAAAAGAGCAAACAAATAAAAAAAGAAATACACATTTTTTTACACTTATAAATATATCAGTACTGCGCAAAGAATTTTATAATCGTTTCAAAGATACTACGTTCAACGCAAGTTTAATAATAACCAGTATCACCG
The DNA here is from genome assembly GCA_019973935.1 of Trichonephila clavipes. NCBI lineage: Eukaryota > Metazoa > Arthropoda > Arachnida > Araneae > Nephilidae > Trichonephila > Trichonephila clavipes. The sequence goes on along the minus strand of BMAU01017631.1, from coordinate 525,960 downwards.
TAGGCTTGTCGTGTATAAAATTAAAAACAAAACTTAACACTTATCTTGATAATTTATACGGTTTACAATTAATCCCTTAAATGCCGGTTAAAACCTACGTGATTCGTTCCATAATACCACCGTTTAACATGTAATCGTGCGTATCTGGTGTATTGGGGAGGGGGAGGTTAAAGGAATAAAGAAACAAATAATCTGAAACAAGTAAATCCTTCGCAAAGACAATCAAGCTCCTTTTATTGCATTCCAAAGCCTTCGGAATAAATGTATGGATAGCAGTGCCTAGAAAATATCGTACTTCGGAAAGACGTGTATATACGTCCGGGCAATTTACACACTGGCTGAGTGAGACGTTACATACGCCGGTGGTACTAAAGAGGTAAAAGTTCAACTGTAGGTTTAGCTTCAAAATATAGTATTATTGAATTCAATGTATCGTTATTGTATGGGGGGCGATGAAAATAATGATTGAATATTGGGTCATAAATATTGAAAGTTTGAGAAGCACTGGTGCATTGCCATCAAATGAAAGATAAATCAGCAAAACATAAAAATTACCCCATTACTAGTATTATCTAATTATTGGTAAATAGCCAGAAAGGAGTAGAAAAGGATCTCAATTTTAGAAAATAATTAACAATCATTAATTGAAAACAAAACAAAAAACTGAAACAAAACTTGTGAAAAACAAATGAATTAATTTACTTCAGAGGAAGAATTGAGGAATCAGATGATTATTCCAAAGCGGTTATGATTTTTTTTACAACTATTTGAAATAATACTTTATAAAGCGTGCTCTATTCGATTTTTAAATATTACCCAAATGACATTAAAAAATGGTATTAATTTCGGTTACAATTATTTTTATTGAAAAGTTATAATTTATTATCATTACAACAAATTTTAAGCACACGATTCTGAAATTTTTTTTTTTACGAGTCTTAAAAAACTGTATGCCATATTCCATTAAGCAATGTTTTTAAAATTACTCCTTTAATCCGTTAAAGAAGAAATTCAATTAAAAATATTTAGAAATTAATTTTACGATCACAGATATGTAAATTTTGAGGAAAAAAAAATTCATAAAAGCATAAATTGATATAAGGTTTCTATTACCTTGAGCTAATGGATTTTTTTAGTTCCTTTTTAATTTTTCCGGAGATTCGTAATGAAACATTTGTACTAGTGTTAAAGTTCCCTCTTGTGTAAGGTTTTATTTAAAAAAAAATACGAACAAATTTAAGAGAAACAAATCGACATTTTTCTGGATTTTTTTCCCCTTTTTGGTAAATACAGCAACAATGAGTCTTATAATGAGAAAAAATAAAGCAAGAATTTATGAAATTTGAAATATAAAAACTATAACTATATTTTTATATTTTGGGAGACGCTATTCCTTTTTAAAAGAACAATTTGTTACAAAAGAATTTTTTTTTGTAATCAAACAAATAAATTGTATTCATTATAAAAAATTAATTAAAAGTATTAAATATTATTTACTTAACGTTTTTCAATACATAGTAACTCCGTGACAACACTTTGTCGCCAAAGATTAACACCAACCATCGATTAATCGCTACATTTTACGAGTTATGGTAACCTATTTGATGTCATCCTAAGGACAAGCACTAAACATTTTTGGCGTAAAAAAATTGTTTGGAATTCGCCAAAAGTCGCCAATAATCAGTAACTTTGTTTGTATACTGTAATACTGGGATGTGTGTGTGTCATCTTTTTGTTTTTAAAAAATTCCATAGATACCACGATGCTCACAAGTTAGTGATCAGAAAATAGATTTCCAAATTGGGGATGCTGTTCCCGGGGACTCTGGGACAACTGACGGGATGGTGGTGTGATATAGTCAACTAAATCAAAAGCAGTGGGAGGGCAGTTCGCAATTTTCTGCTCTTTATTTACCCCACTGGAACTATCTATAATTAATTGTTTGCATTATGCCCAAACAGAGATCTTCACACGGAGCAAAAATACGAGGTTCCATGTAAACAAATTACTTTGCTCCTCGCGTGCGCATCATAATTCAGTTAATAAAAATGCGCGCATACTTAGTTAAACATATCTTATTTTCAGCATTCTCTGTAAAAGGTACAATGAAATGCACTTTATGCGAACACGCTATAATGGAAATATTGGTTAACACAAAATAATACAGCAATCCCGACAAACTATTATGTAATTTGATGCATTTTTATCTCTTAAGGTATCCGACTACGTTTGCAACCGTGATTTTCAAAAGCGCATCAATGGATAATTTTCATGATATTTAGTGTCACTTAGATTACACAATACATGTGTAAAATTGTTTTAAGGACATTGTGACAAAAAAAATTATTTAAATACAATATTTCGGCTAAAAATTAACTTAGAATAACCTTTATTCAAAATGTTCTTCTTTTGTGAAAAATGCTTCTATTATAATAATATTTTGCCTGCATAGAGCTCAGACTTTTGTACAGAGACTCAACTATGAATTTTGAAAAATTCACATTAGTTTCAGAGTTAGGCCATTTGAAATAATTATCGGCGTTTTTTTCTTAAAATTTCTCCCCTCTGTTGTCGAAAAAGGCGTGGATACACCCACTTCTAAGTTATATATTTCAAAAATTCTAGTTGAGCCTCTATACAGAGGTCTGAGCTATATACAGGCAAAATAATATTATAATGAAGCATTTTTCACAAAAGGAGAATATTTTGAAAATGGGTCATTCTACGTTCATTTTTTGTCAAAATATTGTACTTAAATAATTTTTTATTGTAATAATATTCTTAAAGCACCAATTTTATATAGATTTTCTAATATAAGTGACACTAAATATCATAAATATTATCCATTTATACGCTTTTGAAAAATCATGGTCCCGAACGTAGTCGGATACCTTAACACGAAACGAAAATTGCTTAATACGAAAAGAATTCCCTTCTGGGAATGAACAAAATACGGGAAACACCAGCCGCGCAAGCGAAATTTAATAGGGGTGTGAATTGAAAGAAATATTTCACATGTTTCTTAGAAACGGGAAAATTTGGCTTTTCAATATCCTCGGAATAGCTTGTAACACTCTAACCAATTTTGTTTATATAAGCTACTTTCACCCCCCAGCCCTAACAACGCCACACAAGACATCTCATCAGTTGGCTTTCGAATTCGGTGATGAGTACATCGCAGTGTGAGTAAAAATTAATAAGTTTGGTTCGCGCTTTTAGAAGACTTTTTTATGAGCACACAGTGACGAAAGGGAAAAGCAAGATAATATTTCTTTTAAAATGAAGATGGAGCTTCTTTAAGGCTGTTGATCATAAATAGAAGACGAAAACGGAAATCTGTAAAGAGGTTGGTATTGCTAAATTTTTTATATTAAATTTCACTAAGTTCTTATGAATGTTTTTGTTTCATAGATTTTTATTAAATACTAGCTGTACCCGGCGCGCGTTGCTACGCAAACAACTGAAATAAATTTAAGAAAAATAATTTAAAGGAAAATCAGTACACAAATATTCAATTCATTCAAAGCCGTTTCGAAAAAATTGTGTGATTACAAAGTTCAGTTTCAATGAGATGTTTATTGAAGTGCTGCGGGATACACAATATTTCTTGTTTTTCCATCTGGTGCGTAGACGAATAAATCAGAAGGTTTTCCGACACGTGAGCAAGCCACATAGAGCTGTCCATGTGAGAAGCATGGATTCTCCAAATTTAATCCACACACTTGTAACGATTGTCCTTGTGCTTTGTTGATAGTCATTGCGAAAGCGAGTCGTACCGGGAACTGTAAACGTTTGAATTCGAATGGCATATCTGTCGGGATCATTGGGATACGTGGCAACAGGACGTCTTCACCTTTGAATTTTCCAGTCAAAATTGTTGCCTCGATAACATTGTTCATCATTTGCTTGACTGAGAGTCTGGTTCCGTTGCAAAGTCGTGGTGAATTTATGTTTCGAAGAAGCATGATGGGTACGCCAATTTTCAATGTAAGAACGTGCGGTGGCATGCCTGGCAAATCAAGCGAATTCAAGAATTAAGTTGGATAGTTGACAACCTCATCTTGATTCTCCACAGTATCGATGGACTTATATGTTGTCGTTTCACTGGGTATTCCATGCTGAATGGTGAAGTTGATGGTATTGACATCGATGTTTTTGGCTGCCAATATAGCACGCGTACTGAGCCACTGATGGTTTTTGTAGTTTTGTGCAATGTTTGGGAAAACTTTTTGCACCAATTCGTCGATGCTTTCTGTTATCTTACAGAAGTTTGCTGGCAGGGTGATACATTGTGTAGATTCATCAATTTCCATTCGCCCATTTCCAATATCCATTAATTGTTTTGCAAAATTTCCAGCCGATGCATCCCGTTGTAGTTGTACACGCATGTTAGTTTTCAAAGTCAATTTCTGTAAATGACGCCATAGAACTGATGATTTAAGACATGCATGAAGTTCATCAGCGGGTGTTGATCGTGGTATAATGGGCAGTGTTTGTCGAAAATCACCAGACAATAAAATGAGTGCGCCACCGAAGATCCGTCTGTTTCCTCTGAAATCTCGCAGTGTACGATCAAGCGCTTCCAATGCTTTCTTGTGAGACATTGCACATTCGTCCCATATGATAATTTGACACGTTTGGAGTACTTTTCCCAGAGTTTTCCAGAGTTTTTGGTGATGTTGCATGTTGGTGCGTCAGTGTTTTGCAAATTCAACGGCAGTTTCAATGTTGAATGCGTTGTTCGGTCACCATCCAAAAGAGTTGCCGCAATTTCAGATGATGCAATAGCCAGTGCAATATTATTTTGTGATCGTATGGTTGCCAAAATTAGTGAAAGAAGAAAAGTCTTGCCTGTACCACCGGGCGCATCTATGAAAAACAGTCCACCGCTTTGTTCTGTGATTGCACGCATAATTCTGTCATACGCAATGCATTGTTCTAGAATCAACTGCGGAAGTTTTGTCCTAACGAATGCCCCCAGTTCATCAGAATCATAGTGTGTTTCTCGTTGCAAATCACGATCAAAAAGGTTGTTTGCAGGTCGGTTTGAAGCAGGCATTCCCAGTTGCACCAGTGCCTTGTTAGCGATTGTCTCAAACATATGTCTTCAATCAAAATCAATGCTTCATTATACACGTTTGGTGTGAATTGAATGTCCGGATTTTGATTCGCAGCGCGCAAACGATGTAGAACATCTTCACTCATGTAGTCCTTGTATTTTTCCCAAAGATCTTTTGGATTAGATGGGAAGCAGGTTGTTAATATTATGGCAAATAGCGTGCGTATTTGCTGTGGTCGAGCAGTATTCGATGCATCAGCTAGTGCAGTGTCCCAATGTGCATCATTCTCAAGAAGATTTAGTTCTTGGCAAGCTTGGCGATAAGTAGCGCACAGAGCTGACCGTTGACTGTTCTTAAATCTTGTAAGGATATTGGTCCACGTATATTGATCAACAGCAATCTTAGATAGAAGCATTCTGTATTGTTCGGATGAACAGTGTACAGACGACCCAATGCATCACTGGAATATAAATTGGTATATCCTTCAACTGCTTTACCTTGTTTGCGACGTTGAAACTTTTTAGTCGATGCATTCCACGAGTAGAATTTCGGTACTTCAGAGTAAAGCAAAGTTTTAGCAAAAAGATCATCTTGGCACAATGAGTAAAACGCAGTTAAAGTTGTTGACGGTGGAACCAATGCTCTTGCACGTACATTATCTGCTGTAAAGTACACGCGCTGTCCATTCTCGAGATGCACCGCCAAGTGTATTACTGTTGGATGTCGTTCATGGATTGGAAATGATAAGATGCGCCATACTGCTTCATTGCTGCTTATGTAGCGTCCAAGTTGGTATTGGTTGATTTCATCGAGCGGTGCAGCTACATTCCCTACTCCGAAGACTGCCATGTCGCTTCCTTTGTTGACATATTTGCAAATGTATTTGATCGACTTCACTGAATTGCAATACTTAATGTGTGCTTTGAAGGTCTTTGAAAGCAGTGGTGAATATGGCACAATCCAACGATTATCTACTTCAATATCAATGTTTCGTACTTTCAGAACGACGGATTTACCACCATCCTCAGTTGAGTTAATATTAACGTCGCACTGTTCAGCTACACGAGGGCTTTTGGCGACGGACCACGTAATTTTGAACCATGGTCAAGATTACGACACCTGAGCTGGCACCCCTCTCCTAACTACCACACCACACGAACGGGAGGACGTTTCAGCTCGACAGATTTAACGTGCATCGCTGCCCTACACGGCGGGTCTTTAGTGGTACTTGGATCGAACTCATGACATGCCTGCCATGGTTGGATACCATAACCACTGGGCTACCGCAGCCCACCACCATCCTCAACTGATCGTCGACGATACAGTGGATATCCGTCATTGCCAGTGATAGTATCAGAAACCAATTTTCTTGGGTATCGTTTCGTGCATTTCCCATCAGACATGCATGATGAATTATTGTTGAATGCGCCACATGGGCCATGGATCATATTTTTGGTGACGACGTCGAATAAGTTTGGATCAATGTGCTTATCTGGTATTTCTGCTGAGATGATTTGATCAATTTGATCTGGCGTAATTTTGTTGATTAACCAAACCAAAATATGTGCATGTGGCAATCCTCTTTTCTGCCATTCAATGGAATACATCCAGCAGCGTGTCTCTCCAAAAACATAATGCTTGATAATAAAATCCATCAAACATTTCAATTTTTGTTTAAATACGCGTGCGGAAATGTCAGGGCGGTCCGAAGATGATTGTCCAACTAACAGAAGTTCTTTAATTTCATTCCATGTTGGATTACATGTAAAGGTGACGAACAAATCTGGACGACCATATGCGCGAACGTATGTCATCGCATCTTGTGCGTATTCATGCATGTGCCGTGGACTCCCCGTGAATGTAGACGGTAATATGGCCATTCTTCCCAATTCGTTTGGATTGACGTTACCATCATTAACGATTGCGTCTCGTAAATGGATGTACTGTTCAGTACGCAACTCGGTTTGATTCAATCGAATATATAATAGCCGTTCGGTTTCAATCTTCGCGTACATGTCGACGATATATTGATGGAACAATTGTCTACATTTCAGAATGTGGTTCTCAGCGTTTTGACGAATCATCAGTCGATACGAATAATAATTCATGGCACTGACTTTATTATTCGTTCCCTCACCTGTTTGTGGATTTATCATTTTGATGTTAAAATGATATCCATCATCTCCTCGCCAAAATAGAATCGGATACTGCAATCCGTCGTATGAGCGATGAGTTTCGGAGACTCGCTGAATGTCACTACTTCTGCGATGAAGAATTAAGTCGCGCGATTCAAATTCTTCGCCAACTGTAACAATCGCCACTTCATCGATTGTTGGTGCATTGAACTGTCTCTCGTGTTGGCCAACGAGTCTTTTGTCTGCTCGAATCACAACTGTATAGTCATCGGCTGGCATTCGTTGAATGGCGGTTTTAAACAACCGAACTAATTCATTGTGTTGATCGAAAAGGCCTTGTAACGCACCCACAATTTCTCATCTAGTGCCCGCATTATAATGACATCGTTGTTCAATTTGTTCATCACTATTTGCCATAAAATAAATTTGAAGGAACTTGTGATCTGCGTCCGGCAATGGTAGAAGCGTTCCGGCATGATTATAAATTTGCCCTTGGACTCTGAATGTCGGCATGTAATTTTCGCGCACTATGTTCGTTGCACCGAACGATGTCATTTGGAAGCATGAATTGTACTTGCGGATGTTTTCCAAGAAATGCTTCGATACACGTGTAACACCAGATAGAAACGTTGACAGTGGTTCGGGTGGTGAATGTAATTCTGGTAGCTTAACTTTTCCACTGGCGCAGCACATTCCACGCGTTTCATTTTTAAATTTGAGTGCACTACAATACATGCAAATTTTATCCATTTTTCCAATGACGACATTTGGATGAAGACTGTAATCATTATTACTGTCATAATGGAATGCACTAAGATTCAAATCAGCGTGCAGTGTTCATCTTGATCGAGCAGTGCTTATTCGAACATTTTGCAGCCTTCTTTCCCGTAATTCAGTTCTCTCAGAAGAACGGATCTGATTAGTACGTATGCGATCAGTTTCTAATCTTACTTCTCGTTGGTCAGACGATTCAGACGAACGGGTCTCAGTGGCGTGTACTTGAAGATTTTCCAGACTTAATGCTCGTTGCTCGTCTGATTCTGAGGCTCATAATGCTCTTCTCTTTCGTGCTTGAGGTGTAGATCGGCCAATTGCTCGTCGCTTTGGAGGCATAATTATACAAGAACGACGTGATGCTTTTGAATTTATAAAACGTCGCAAAGTCGCAGATGGTATAAGATGCTAATAAGAAAAAAAACCGCACAGCAAATACGTTCGGTATGTCAATCAGCAGTCAAATCCTTCACATACACATTCGATGATCTTCGTAAATTCACTGTAGAAAATGAATATAATCAGCTCACGGAAACTACAAATATTCAATCTGATTGAAGTATTTATCTAAATTAATTCAGCTTAAGATGAAATGCACAAAATTATTCGAAAATCTCTCCCAAATATAAAAATACGCCCAATATTGTCTGTTTAATGTAAGCTAGATATGAATTTCACAACCTACACAAATTCTTATGTCACTCTCGACTCGAAATGTCATCTATCGTTCGCTTCATTTGTTTCAATTCATATCAGCATGAACTGTAACGACAATATATGAAATTCATTAAAATGACATCTTCACATAATCAAATACATAGTTTACAATTCTAGAAAAGACATACAGGTAAACAATCATTTTTATAGAGATAGAGAATAGAAGAGAAGGGAATAAGAGGAGATAGAGGAGAAGAAAAAGAGTAGAGAAAGAGAGAAGAGAAGAAGAGATAGAGAAGAAGAGAAAGAGAAGAGAAGAAGAGAAAGAGAAGAAGAGAAAGAGAAGAGAAGAAGAGAAAGAGAAGAAAAGAAAGTTTATAGTTTTATTTTACTTATCGCACCAAAAATATATTTTGAGAACTTTTATTTATACGAATTCGTATAGATATCTATTAAAATCAGTATTGAACTTGATACATGGAGGCGCCATCTGGTGGTAACTTCCATTAATACGAATATCATAGTCGTTTCCCCTGTGTAAAAATACATGGTCATAATGATTTTCATGACAATCGGTTGAACGGGGCAGAAGTTGCTACTCTGCAGCGCCACCTGGTGGCGAGTGGCATCAATGAGCATATTATACAAACCTTCTCCGTGGAAAAATTATTCATATATATACCAACTTTCATAAGAATCGGCACAGTAGTTTTTGAGTTCATCGATGACACATACATACAAACATTCATTTTTATATATATATAGATATACATATCTATGAAATGAAATGTACTCTAATAAACTTTTTTTTGAATACATGTTTTTTATTTGAAATATCCTTAAACACGAAAAAATATTTCGGTCCTCTCAGTTTCTTGTTAAACGATTTTCACTGTATTTCTAATATCCGATTATTCAGACCATTTACTAAGAAATAGTTCTAAAATTAATGTAATAGGCGAGACGGAACATTAATTTCAGTAATTCTGACATTAAAGTTCTTTTTTTTTAATTTTCTATGCGGAATCAGTTCTATTTTGAGGGCTGAGTTCTATTAAATCAATAGTTTGTAAATTTCCTATGTCCGTAGACCCTTTTTAAACCAAAAAATTTTGGCCACAAATGAAATAACTATTTCTATACATAGTTGAAAAAATATGAATTTAATTTGGATGTCCTGAATGGTGCATGCTGCCGAATAAATAAATTATTAATAAGATATCATTGTATTTGAAATAGTATTTATTCCAGCTATAACTTTGGCATTAAAATACAGAAATACATTTTTTTTTCAATGAGATAGATGAACCAAGTGGATGGTTATCTTCGTAACAATACAAAGAATAATACTGCTTTCTGTTTACAGCGATGAAAAATTTGCTGCACTCATTTTATAAATCGGGATCATGCACAAAAAAAACTTAACTGTTGATTAGTCGGACGAATCTGTTTACATCTCTCTTTCTCTTGATATTTTACACCGTGTTGACCTGACTTTCACCGGGTGAAACTTGTCATTAATTGTACCTTATTTGCCCCTATCTAAAAAATTCTACTATAAATTTTTAACACATTAAAGTCATTATTAATTTATTATATCTTTCATAATAATGGAAATCCCCAAAAAACAAAAGCCTTGGAAAGCCATGGGAAACTGACCATTGGGGGTTCAATTTTGAGGCACCTAGAGACAGTGTTGAGGTTGTTACCCACTTTCACCTAACCACCGGACTGACTTTTGATAGTATACCTCCACTGGCTTGATCTGGCTGCTGACGAGGTCTGCGGCCATGCCATAATGGAGTGCTAGCACCTGCTCCAATGCACTGGACTCGATGAATACCCGACTGACGACGTCGTCAATCGGTACTGGCAGGTTCGGCGTCGAATGGTCAAGAAAACAAGCACGAACGTTGGATAAATAAATAATAAAGGGTTATAAAAATTTTACTTTATATTATCTTTTCGTGGTTTTGTGGACCCCCTAACAACGTCTACACATCCCACAATTAATTTGAAGTTTTCCTCGGATCTCCTCAGAAGTCAAAAGGACCACCCCCAAGAGTCTATAGGAATCACTGGGACGTACTAAATGAATTCTTTTTCGATTTGACTTATGACCTTCAAAAGAGTTTATTTCAAATCTCCTCTTTAAATTAACTGCATGTTGTTAAGGTATCCGACTACGTTCGGAACCGTGATTTTAAAAAAGCGCATAAATGGGTAATTTTTATGATATTTAGTGTCACTCAGATTAGAATACATGCATAAAACAGTTTTAAGGACGTTTGACAAAAAAATATTTATTTAAATATAATATTTTGGCAAAAAATGAACTTAGAATAATCTTTTTTCCAAATGTTCTCCTTTTGTGAAAAATGATTCTATTATAATAATATTTTGCCTGTATATAGCTCAGACCTCTCTACAGAGGCTCAACTAGAATTTTTGAAAAATTCACATTATTTTCAGAGTTACCAGCAATTGAAATAATTATTCGCATTTTTTTCTTAAAATCGCTCCTCTCTGTTGTCGTAAAATATGAATAAACCCACTTCTAAGTTGTATATTTCAAAAATTCTAGTTGAGCCTCTGATCAGAGGTCTGAGCTACATACAGGCAAAATATTATTCTAATAGAAGCATTTTTCACAAAAGGAGAACATTTGGAAAAAAGATAATTCTAAGTTTATTTTTTTCAAAATATTGTATTTGAATAAATGTTTTTTGTCAAAATGTCCTTAAAACAATTTTATGCATATATTCTAACCTAATTGACACTAAATATCATGAAAATTATCCATTTATGCACTTTTCAAAATCACGGTTCCGAACCTAGTCGGATACCTTAAAATTGTAATTCCTCCAATATTTATAAAGACACAAGTGGGTTTTCAATCAAATTGGTTATCAATTATCAGTAGACCAGAACTTTTTCAAAAAATGAATGTGATGACTGTGCCTTTGTGGTAAATACGGTGACTTCCATGTGTATCTTGAACTTCACGAGAACTTGATAAAAATGAGATGTCTTCTGTCCATATCAAAGCCATTGCTTACGAAACTGTGATCTCAGTAACCTATGGATTGATGTTCACACCGATGAATCTATGATTGAGCAAGGTACTGGAGCTGGTGCAGGAATCTATTGTAACCATTTTGCATTCTATAAGGGAGTTGGAAAAGATACTACCACTTTTGAAGTTGAAGTTCAGGCTATATTTATTGCTTAGAATCAAGTAAGCGCTTGGAAGAGTTATTTTCATCGGGCTGTTATTTTGTCTGATAGCAAAGCCGCTTTACAGGCTATCCCCAACAATAAAATTTGCACTTTCGAACGAAATTATGATTGTAGAAAACTTCTCAACACTTTGGTGGACTGAGTTGTCTTGCAGTGGATTCCTGCTCATTGTGGCATCGAGGAAAATGAAAGCCAATTTCCTGACAAGAATTCTGCAAAACTTCTAATAAAATTAGAATTTAAGAGAAGATTTGTCTCCGGCCTATTAAACGAAGCTAATGGAAAGGCCCGGGAGAGTTTCACTAGTTCTAAGTCAGTCCTTCCAGGTTTTCCTCATCCTGTAGCCGTGGCGTTATTTCGTCTTTTGACTGAACACGATTATTTTAAAACCCATTTTTTTAAAATTCGACTTAAGGTATCCGACTACCCTAAATTCATGTTTTTTTTTAAAAATTGACAAGAACTTTTAATGTTTTTATTTTATAGGCTATCTTATTAGCTTTATAAAAATACCAAGTTTTTTATTTTCCATACACTAGAACAAAAACTACAATTGTTTTAATAAAAGCAGATGCTATAACTTTACACAAGACGTCAAACTTTAAAATGCGTTTTACTCGAAATGCGTGCGTGTTTTGTTTTTTTTTGAAAAACTCAAACGGGGGCAGCAATTGTTCAAAAAGTTTTTGAAATAATTTGCTGAAATTTTTTGTGTGTGTTCTATGTAACAGTAGAAGTGTTTTAAGCTTCAGATTTATAAATCACTGTTTTGTTATGAAATTTACAGTCGTCCTTTATGTGAATATAATCACTATTTTTTAAGCAATTTCATATATTAACTAAGATAAAAGTGCTCTAGTTTTTGTAAAAATTAAAATTTTTCGTATCCAGAAGGTCATTTCAAAAAGAAATAGCAAATTAATACATCAAAATTGAAAAATTGATAATTTGTTCATTTACTATTTGTACAGCGTAGGCCCCGTTAAGGTAATTTTTTGTCAATTTAAACCCATTTTTCCCATTTTAGTAGTAATATAATAATTTAGTTTTTTCTTCTTAATGTTAACCTTTTTTTCTTATATTGTACTAAATAAATCTAAAAGCTACAAAAGAAGCACCCTATCTCCATTTAAAAAAGTTCTCGCAAGTAGTCGGATACCTTACAGACACTGATTCTGGAGAGTCCATGGATAAGGACCATATTAACGAATGCACTGCAATATTGTCTTTAACTCTATTGTTCTTAAATATTGGGAAGCTAGATGGAGAATTCAGCCATTAGGTAATGAATGATTTATTACTACTGTATAACATTTCCAATATATTCATAAAAATTCTACACTTTTTACCAAGATGTGCTCACTTAAACAATCTACTCAGAATTTTAAATTTTCTCTCTTTTTTGAAGCAGATAATTTATTGCATTTAATAATAATATGTAATTCTTCACACACACTTTGTGTACTTCAAAATAGGCAACAAACCCTTTAGTTCCAGTTACTAATGTTGAGGGTGATTGAATGTAAAATTTTTTTATATTTTGAAATTTTACTCGTCTACATGAATTCGAACGTGGGTGAGTTTCCTCGTAATTTAAATAGAAATCGAATATTTTCTCGGCACTCTGCTTTCTTTTTCATGAATTCCGGTAACTCGGTTGCATAAAAAATTTTGTATTCGATTTTCTTTACCGATTAAATTATAGGGTTACCACTCCGAGTAAATAATTTTATTTATTTATTCATTTATTTATTTTGCCTTCTTTCTGGTTTTGCTCCCCCCTAGTTTGTTGTGATTTAGAAAGCCATTTTGGCCCTTTCCAACTAAATGTATCTTTGGGAAGACTGCTTTCAAAGCTCTTGGTAAGTTTTTCAGGTAGAACGCGCATGCTCAGTTCGAGAGAGCAGGAGGGTTATTGAGCTGTAATTGATACGTACTGACAGCGGACATTCTGAATTATTTACGATACATGTAACAAGGAAGAGCAAATAGACCTTCAGCGCCAACAGTTCTTCTCGTATTGTTGAAGACTAGAACCCAAAACTGTACCTATTTTTTCAGAGCTAAGTTCTCAAACATTATTATATTTTGACTGCACAAACCTATAAAAAACCAGGGTATTTTATTGCACGGCTCATTTTTGTATGAGTTTCTTCGTTTTTTTCTGAAATAAAATCAATTAAGGTATCCGACTACGTTCGGAACCGTGATTTTACAAAAGCGTGTAAATGGATAATATTTAGGACATTTAGTGACACTTAGATTAGAATATATATATATAATTGTTTTAAGAATAGTATTACAATAAGGAACATTTTGAAAAAAGGTTTTTTCTAAGTTAATTTTTTGCCGAAATATTGTATTTAAATAATATTTTTTGCCAAAATGTCCTTAAAACAATTTTATACATGTATTCTAATCTAAGTGACACTAAATATCATGAAAATTATCTATTTATGCGCTTTTTTAAAATCACGTTTCTGAACGTAGTCGGATACCTTAAACATTTCGTTTTATATACCTTAAACCCTTAATCGGTCAATTTTTTTGCCCAAGATGTTAAAAAAGGCACATTTGTTTGTATTGCATATTAATAAACATAATACTTAACGCAGAGTGTGAAAATGGAATAATTTTCACATTCTGGAATGAAATGTTTAAGTTTCCGCACTATTTTTTATTTTATAGTTATGAAACACACACAAAAAAACCCCTAAATATTTGCTTTTCGTAAGTGTACTCTGCATGCTACGAAGAATGTTTCATGTATCTAATGAGAATTTCTCTCATACTTACAAAAGAATTTCATCTTCGTGCCTCTTTTTCATATTGAGGATTTTGCGTGTGCGCATATGTGTATGCACATACTGTTTGAACCATGGTATAACACAAAATCTTACATTGCAAAAGGAACAGAGGTAATATCGGCTGTTTTGGATTATCTTTCCATTTCCATTTTTTCTCAAGCAACAAATTGCACAATGCCTTGTCAATTCTTGTTCTTTATCGAATATTTTCTAGAATTTAAATACCTGCCTTCAATGAAAATTTCCAGCCTTCACCCAAAGAAAATCCCGGATGAGAAGCATTTTAGAACCATGAACGAGATCTATGTCTTGAAAATATTAGCTCTAATAATCTCACTATAAGAATTAAAAATATGTGCAAATAAAAGGTAGAAGGAAGAAAATAACACTGCCCGTACAGTACACGGGCAAATCAGTTGTAGCCAACTTTCTGTAGCTCGTACGGTGTACGGGGAAACCAGTTAAGGGGTTAATGGTTGATGTAAAAACTTTAACATTTGCATCTTTATTCGGTAAAAATTTTGTCATAATACCATCTGAAGTGAAATTATGTTCAAAGTAAATGTTAGAAATCATTGGTCTCTCTCTCTCTCTCTCTTAATATAATTCGTTAGTACAATGAAAAAAAAACTATTAAATTCAACCGTATATTTTCAATTATTTTATTTTATTTTTATCTCCAAAAGATATTTTACTCAAGCTTGCAAGAAAATCCCATTCCAGGAAATCTGTATACATACTGCCGTACTCTATTTTAGAACTATTTTTTACATGTTGCCACAATCTATTTTAAATCAGTACTTTTTGCACACAAAATTCTTTCCTTTAAAGGTAAATGCGTTTTTATTATGCATGTTAAAAAAGATAGAATGTGGTGTTATTCATTTTTTAAAAAATTTTAGTATTAGAAACAGATTTATGAATCACAACATTGGAAATTGGGACACTTTGCTTCCTAAAAATACGTTCCAATTTATTGCAGGTTTTTTTAACATTTGGGGAAGAAGTCAGAACATTTGACCTTGTCTACACAACGAAGATATAAACGTGTATGCTGAGTTGCTAACCTTCGGATGTTATAAGAAATTAATATTTATCTTACTTAATTAAGCCTTATCACGCGAAATTAATTATAATTCTTCAGTTATTTTCAGAAAATGCAATATTTTTGATAAAATCAAATAGACAATTTTTTTAAATCTATTTCACGATAAAGTGGCATCTTATACTAATTTTATATTTGCAATGTGTTCGGATTCTCAAAAAAACAGGTTCCTCTTTAAGAATGAGAAACTCCCAACAATCGCAAATTTTTACATTTATTCAAAGATTTTTGAATAAAAGAAATGCAGTTTGTGTGCATATTCTGTGTAACGACTATAAATACAAAGTTACTGTAAAAAGCCAGAATTTTTTTTATAAATATTTGAACTTTGTTTTCAACCATAAATACTGTGTAATAAGAATATGGTGTAAGAACTATATTAAAGCTATTCTGATAAAAAATTAATAGAAAGTATTGAATAAGTTAAGGATTCTGTGAATTGTTTAGGCACTAATAGTTAGCTTTGACTTTTCTTATATTACGAGGTTGGTCGTTTTTCCCGTTCTTGCCCATCAATTGCAGGACAGGTCCACGCAATTAACGGGCAATTTTTTTTAAGTAAATTACAATTTAATATGGAACTCGGGTAAATATAAAAGTACATTATCTTATAACAGAAAGTAAATAGCACACACGTAAAAAGCTACACAATAGTACAGATTCAAAAACTAAGCAAAAACTGAACACAACAATTCAAATCTGCTGTCACAATTTCGCATAGAGTGAAGGGAAACACACAGTCACCTTTAAATTAACTACTGTTTCTTTTCTACATTGTCCTTATTTAGGCTGAGACTTGTTGCTACTGAAGTGTTTTCTCGCAAAATAATCATTCTAGACCAGTGATTTCCAAAGTGGTCTACGTTGAGCCCCAGGGGTCTATGACGACCTGCAAGGAGTCTACGTAAGCGTAAAAACAGTTTGGGGGTACATGAGGTATAATTGGGGGTCTATGATACTAGCTCACCTGAAACCAGACTGTAACTTTAATTTTAAAAGAAAATTTAATCAAGTGGAAAACACAGATCTTACTTATTTAACATGTTTATTTACTAAATTTAAAGAGGTTAGTCTGAAGTTATAGGGTGAAAGCATAAATTTTATTTAAACAAGGACCATTTCAGCGTTTCTTTGCAGAAATTAGCTAAAGCAATATAATATTGGAGGTAGCGAATTTTCTCAATTTGTCACATACAATCTATCAGAACATTTCAATCCAAATTCAGCACTTATTAGCCCTTTATCTAGATTTTAAAATTAGGTTTGAGAATGCTTCGACTAAAGTAACACCACAGCGGACGAAATTCTTCTTACAATAGAAACTGATCGGAATAGGTACTAAAAAAGACCGAAAAGTAAAGTTTAGAAACAAATACAAGCAATTTTGGCTTTTAAAGTATCTGACTACGTTCGAAACCGTCATTTTGCAAAGGCGTATAAATGGATAATATTTATGATATTTAGTGTCACTTAGATTAGAAAATGTATATAAAATTGTTTTAAGAATAGTATTACAATAAAAAATGATTTAAGTACAATATTTCGGCAAAAAATTAACTTAGAATGACCAATTTTCAAAATGTTCTCCTTTCGTGAAAAATGCTTCGATTAAAATAATATTTTGCCTGTGCATATAGTTCAGACATCTGTACAGAAGGCTCAACTAGATTTTTTGAAATATATAACTTAGAAGTGGGTTTATCCATGTTTTACAACAACAAAGGGGGGGATTTTAAGAAAAAAACGCCGATAAATATTTCAATAGGAGTTGTGAATTTTTCAAAAATCATAGTTGGGTCTCTGTACAGATGTCTGAGATATATGCAGGCAAAATATTATTATATTCGAAGCATTTTTTACAAAAGGAGAACATTTTGAAAATTGGTCATTCTAAGTTAATTTTTTTTCGAAATATTGTTTGTATTTAAATAATTTTTTTTGTCAAAATGTCCTTAACAAATTTTATAAATGTATTCTGCTATATAAGTGACACTAAATATCATAAAATTATCCATTTATGCGCTTTTTTAAAATCACGGTTCCGAACGTAGTCGTATACCTTAAAAGACACCAATTATTTATACCAAATTATGGAATATCGTGAGAAAGTTTTTAATCGTGTGCTTTTCCTAGTTAGAAGTTTCAGCGCGGTTTCCAATTTCCAAAAGAAAAAAAGAAGGGGGTTCGAACTGGTCACTACTAACAGAGGAGATTTAGGGTTAAACCTGACAAGATTTATACCAAATGTTGAAAATTTGTTTCTGAATCACCAGATTCATCCCTTCCATTTAAGGCATTTGTTTGTGGTTCAGTTATTTTATGTATTAATTCAATTTTGTTCAAAATAATTAACAAGTGATTCTTAGATTTTAAATAATTTACTTTACTTCAGTTAGAAATGTAATTCTTTTAAAGTAAGTCGCTATATATAAACTGTCAAAAAGAAATTTAACTTGAAATTCGAAGTAAATCAAAGTAATTCATTTCTGTAAAAATTCAATATGAGGTACAAGCAGGGGTCTACCCAAAACCGATAAACATGGCAAGAGGTCCATGACAACCTTTTTATCACCGCGCACCGGTTAACATAAAATAATTTTACCGCGGCCCGCTGAGGGGGAGGACGTTGATTGTTTATATTTTGGATTGTTTTGTTTTAATAATTTTATTTTAATTGTATTTAAACGTGCCTTCAGAATAAAATATAGCTACACCAAAAATGAATATAAAGTGATTAACAAGGAATATAAAGTGATTTTCTTAAAAAGTAGCCCAAACCGAAGAAAAATATGCCGCAATAAATAAAATGGAAACAATTTAATGTTTCTTGTGCGGACCAGTAGTATTTGATCCGCGGACCGGGGTTTGAAGACCACTGGTCTACGAGACAAAAATGTTTAGGAACCTCCGTTCTAGACCAGGGGTGGCCAACTAAGGGGTCACAGGGGTGTTAAATTTCTCTAGGGGTCTGAAAATATAAACAATTTTCAAACAGGTATAATTTCTTTAAATTTAATTTAAATAATTCGAATCTTTTACACATTACTTATAAAGGAATGGGGCTTCAGAAAAGTATAAAATGTTTAAAATATAATCATAATTTTAAAAATTATAAGCATATGAAAATAAAAAAATTTTCTATAAGAAATATTTATTAAGCTTTACGTCGCGCATGCTATTTTCTAAAAGAGTAGGTTTAATTACTAGCTATATAAAATGATTTATAAAGGCAAATGTATTCTTAATACTTTGTAGCTACTTTTATATAAATAGAATAATAACTTACATATTTTAATAAATAAAAAACATACATTTTTAAAAAATATTTAAAAAATTGCAATATTTTACAAATATTTTGAAATACAAAAGATATATAATAATAAAACTAGGTAGGGTTTAAAGAGTATGATGCATTGTATAATTCTATAAAGTTTTATACATCAGAGGCTGATATTTTAGAAAGTAGCGTGCGCAAAGCAAAAAATACTTAATATTTATAATAGAATTTTCATATGCTTATGACTTTTAAAATTATTATTATATTTTAAACATTTTATACTTTTCTGAAGCCCCATTCTATTTTAAATAACATCTAAAAGATTCGAATCATTTAATTTAAATTTAAAAGAATTATACCCGTTTGAAAATCGTTTATATTTTCAGACCTCTAGAGAAATTCAACACCCCTGAGACCCCTTGACCTCGCGGGCCGCTTCTGAAAAACATTATAATCCTTCGAGCCGCATATAAAAATATATATTTATATTAGATTTGGGCCTATTACATTACACATTACATTTATTAGAGTGAAAATTTAAAACAGATTGTTGTACTATTATTGTTTTCATTGTTTTTTACGTATACAAACATAGATAATATGATAATAATAGTGCAATGATCAAATAATATTTAGTTATTTAATTAGTGAAATATTTTTGTTCTCAACTCTCACTTATTTTTTGAAACTATCTCAATGCGTGTATTTGCTCATTGCAATTGATTTTGCAGGTTTTCGGTAAGTTTAAGCACGATTTATATTTGACAAATTTCAATTTCGAAAGAAAAACAAAGGTTCACAGTAACAGAATAAACGTGATGAAAAAGAAACATTTGTTAAAAAAACTCTGGAAACAAAAATATTGTTCAAAATAGTTAGTATACAGTATACGTTCCATCAAAGTAGAGCGTAATACGAAACAGCGTTAAACGAGGTTATCTCATGATGTAAATAATGGGGTTAGGGGAAAATAGATAGAAAATTGGTCAGGTATCTTACCATTAAATTTATCAATTATGTTTTTTGTAACAATAAAACAAACATTTATTCCTTACAAATATAGAAATATAATAAACGAATATAAATATAAAAAATAATAAAATTCTAAGTCTTGTTTTAATTGGCATGTTGCGTTCAATTTCATTGTCAGTCCATATAGAAAGTCTTTTTCCCATTTCCTCTATTTTATTATTTCTGGAACGGGTAATTCTAGTTGCAGAGCTTGTCGTAATTGCAGTTGCTGATGACAGTATTTTTTCTTTATTCTTAAGAATGGTCCTTATTGTTGAAGTTGCCTAATTCAATGCAGCACCAATTTGAAATTGACGTTCACCAGTTTCTAATCTTCTAATCACTTGCATTTTAGTTTCAAGTGAAAATGCTTTTTCTTGTTCTTCTATTTCCCTGTTTTTATTATCACCCATGATAAAAACTAAAAATCATAATATTTGTCAATATAGCAATCGTTGTATTACATAAATTTATACTTACAATAACGTCAACAAAAGTTTGAAACGATAAAAATACGTTCGTATAACACCACAAGAAAGAAGAAATACAGATAACCAGCTTCGGATATCGGGGAAGCTTAATGCTGCGTGCAATTTCGGGGAATCCCACAATTAAAATAAAATAGCGTTAAATCGAAACAGAGTTAAGCGGGGTCTTACTGTATATTAGTATTATGCGTAAAGTTGTAATAAATCTCGCGGGGGCCACATGCGGCAAATTAATCAAGGCGGGTCACATGCAGCCCTCGGTCCGTGGGTTGGATACCCTTGTTCTAGACCATTCTAGACTTTCTGGGTGCTACTATTTTCTTCCGCCATATTTGCAGGCCAAATTTGTCGCCAGGATTAAAACATTTGTTGAAGGAGTAATCTTCTTTGGCGTACAAAATATTTTTTTAAAACCACAATACCCATTTCGGCAGAGAAATATAACCGAGTACGAAGTCCCCCCCCACAACAGCTTAATAATTCAATATATTAAATTTTATAAAACTGCTTGTAAATCATATTTTCGGTTTGTTTTTGTCCTGTGTATAACATCCAGAGTAAAACACAGAGAAGAGTTATGTCATTCAGAAAATTTCGAATTTCTATTGACCGAACAACTATCCTTGTGTCCGTTATTCATACGAAGTCTCATTGTTTGGAAATGCATCAACTATTATTGTTACAAAATAAGACTGGATGCTTATATTTCAGTGTAAAACTTAATATGAGTTTTAAAAAAAGTTAAAACAAAAATTTTTAAGTCAATTTCTACTTACTAACAAAGAAAAATTTTATTTTAGCTACTTTTTATTAAATAGATAATTAATATAAATATGTATATACATAAGACAGAATCACAACCTTAAGTGGTAATTAATTTTTATTAATTATCATTAAAGTATCGTATTGTCATCCAAAACAATCGTATATATTTAAAATTTCAGTTCAACTGAATTCTTTAAAATTTGGGAAAGAAAACCCTTTTCAAGTTTTAACACAAGTCGCTAAAAAGGAATGTATCTGTAATTCTTTAAAAAATTAGTTTCCGTCAATTAATTTTAATTAATTATAATTAAGTTATCGTATTTTTACCCAAAACAATAGGGTATGGAGAATTGCAGCTCAACCGAGTTCTTTAAAATGTGAGAAAAAAAAAGCCTTTTCATGTTTTGACACAAGTCACCAAAAATCATGCCAACGTGGCTGTATTTGTAATTCTTTGAATAATTAGTTTTAATCAATTAATGTTTATCAATTATAATTAAATTGCTGTATTGTCATCCAAAATAATCATGTATATAAAATTGCATCTCAATTGAGCGCTTTAAAATGTATTTTATTAACGATTGAAAATTCCACCAAGATAATAAATATATAGAGAACATGAGCTTATAGTGTGTGTGTAGGAATTGAATAATCACTACAGATACAAACTCTCTGTCAAAAATTCTAACCCGATAGGAAACTGGATTATTTTTAACTTACGCACAAACTTAAGAAATGTGTCTTTGTGTGCGCGTGAACATGTTTTTCATATTTAAAAAAAACTTTCTCATTGCAGTATGATAGAGAGAAACTGTTTAAATATATATAAATATCCGAAAAAAATTGTAGAAAATGTTTACAAGTTCTCGAAAAACATGGCTTAAATTTAAAAAAAAGACTAAACAAATATTCATTCATTCAAAGGTAATGTTACAAATCCATACGCAGAGCAGTACGTATGAAGCATGAAGTATATCATGATACATTTCTAAAATCCAACACGTTATCGTAAATATATATATAACACATATGTGTATATATCTGAAAATATCATTTTTTCATACCTAATCATTTTTCATATAAAATGACAAAATATATCCATGATTTATATGCTTGTTAGTTGAATTCACTGAAAATAAAGATATGTATAAAAAATTCTGACATTAATAAAACTTTTGCTGAGTAAAATAGAATTTAGGAAACTAGGCATAAAATTTTCAGTATGATGTTTGATGAGAAGTGAAACGAAAATTTTAGAATTCTTAAATAATTCTCAGAATCCCAAACGATTTTAAAACATAAAACCATTTTCCACATTTTTAGTGTCCGCAAGAGAAAAAACTTTGACTTATCGCTCTTGATTAATATAAAAGAATGAAAAAGATTCAACACAACCGCTTTTTACGTATACTAATAAAATGTATTTTATCAGCATACGTAAAAAAAAAGATTAGTAGCAAAAAAGAAAAATAATTAAAAGTTAATTAGAATTAAAACAGAACCGCACATTGAGTACCATTTAGAACACATACTAAGATTTCTTATTAACTCACAAAATACCAAAAAGATTTTTAAACATAGAACCATTTTACACACATTTGGTTTCTGCTACAGGAAAAAAACTTATCGCATCTGATTTATATTAAAGAATGAAAATGATGCGACACACACACATAACCACTTTTTACCTAATAAAATTCAAATAAAATTTAATGATAGCAAGGAGAAAGAAAATTCACAGCTAATTAGAATTAAGCCAGAATTATTTGATACCATCTTAGCTGAAATTGATAGCAATAGCTTTGGAGCATATTAAATTATTTCCAGCTGTTTGTAAATTAATATATTCTTGTCGCAAAATGGCTGTAGTGTCGTATTAATGTAACATTGAGAAAGGTTTTGTAAAAATTGTTGATTTAAATTTACAAAAAGTTCATTTCAAGACTGTATTGACAAAAATAATTTTTTCCACAACAATAGTCAGTGTAAACTATTATTTTCTTAGTAATGTTCTTGTAAAATGTAAAGCAGAATACTTTAATTGTTTGTATTTTTTTTTCAAAATTCACTTCACTTTTTCATTTCAGTTCTTTTGAAAATAAATGAAAAATTGAAAAAAATATGTGTGGAAAACATCATCCATTATTCCAGCAATTGGAATAAGTAAATAAGTTCTGTATAAGTGTTTTTTAAGAAAAAAAGAAAAAGAAAAGAACCCGAGTAATTTTCAACGTAAATTTTTAATTTACTCTCTTTCTCGAATGAAGATTCTTCAATCGTTAAAAAGTTATTTCAACTTGATCGTATTTTTTCCTGGTTAGCTACTTAAATAAATGGAAATAATTCTTAATCTTTCTCAACAAGATTCATCTTACACCAGGAAATACAAATAAAAATCCGATTCCTCTTTCATAAAATGGACTATTAATTTACATTTTGTAAACAACTTTTAAGAGATAATTCCAACATGTTTCCTGGCTTATATTAAATTTATTCACATCAGTTTGTGAAAAACAGGCCAAATAATTTAAATTTTCTTTGGAAATCGCGTTTCCAAAACTATTATTAAATTGTTTTCTAATTTCAAAATAACAATGTATGATATATATTGAGAAATATTTAAGGTGAACAAGATATCAGTAAAATTTTTTTAAAAATGTAGGGACGTGTGTGGATTATATTTGCAATAGACATTGAAGATAGTTTTAATGTCAAGGATTAGAAGCGAGTTCCATATTTTATTTCCATTGTTTAAAGGTCTTTAAAATAATTAAAAACAAAAGAGTGATTCATTAAAAATGGTTTAAATTATTCCGAAGAAAATTTCGTAAGTTAGTCGAAATGTACCCTCATATATTAGTTTAAGAACTGAAATGTGAAGTGTGCCATTATTCGTATTTAATTACTTTAAGAGATACGCCAAAAGATTGCAATCAATTTTAATCCAAATTTTAAAAGAATGATTCTTTTTTTGTATTTTTCTCGAAATATTTTGAAATAAATGTTGCCATATTTTAGCAAAATGCTCCATAATTTCAATTTAAAATCTAATTTATTCTCAACCGTCATTTAATTTTTAGAAACTATTTTTATAGGTTATTCTAAAACAGTAGAATAAATAGATTTTTTAAAACATATTACTCTTTAAAGAATGAATGAAAGCAAATAATAAATATTTCTATGCTAACGATCATAAACGGATTAGATTTTTGTTCTTTAATACCGTACAATTGTTCATTTCTTTTTTCATTTCGAACACGAATTGTTTTGTAAAAAATATTATTAGTTTGAAAAAAGTATAAAAACGCACATTATACGTCAAATTTCGGATATATAAAATGATTTTAAAAGATTTCTTACAGAACTAAATGGTTTTTCGAGATATATTTTCAAGCCTGAGGAATAAATATGAAGGGGTAACTAAAAAAAAACAAAAGAAAAACCTAATGTAATCCACTATATATCACTCTATATTCATCATAATGAACGTTCAGGTTTTCTGATAACAGCTGTAAAAATGATTTTTATTTGAATTATAATTTCAGTCAAAATAATTAGAAGTATAAATTAATTCCTTCTTGCTTTTCGTTTTTTTTTTACATTAATCAACGCTATCTACAAAATCGTTCGTTATTCTGGTTTTTATCATCTGACGTGATTCAATGAATTATTTTGTTTTGATTATGATGATTGAGAAATCATATTCAGTTTTTGCTGACGTTGAATTTCAAAGAAGATCGTCTGGTAACGAGGATATAATTTAATGAGTAATACTTCTGAAATGCTCTTCATGAAGGTAAGTATTTAACCTTTTCTGTTATCATCTTAAAATGGCAATTAATAACAGCAATTTTGAAATATTATTTCAGGAATTTTCTTTATATCATATATTTTCGCTTCTTACTTTACGAGTCACATCTTCTAGATATTTATACGTATGTCCTTCAAAACTAATCATTGTTGAACATAAGGTCGCTATAAAAGATCTTCCTTTTACGGATCGATATTGTAAAGAAAGTGATTAATACGTCTTTGCTTTTTTTTTCTCGAATGCCTGATGTTTGACATTGAAAGACCAAGAAATTTTAGGGTACGCATACCAATGTCGATTCTGTTTCTTTCATTTCCTTATGCGAACAGAGGAACAGAATTTTCGTTTCATAGATATTTAAACAGTTAAGGATTTGATTGTATCCTCACTTCATACTTATTTTTTTCTGTTGTGGAAATTACATCATGTTCAGATGTATATTTATATAATGATTTTTCTATTTCAATAGGTACTTTTCTGTTTCGCCGGTGCAAATCTCGCCAAATAGGCGCTATTGGCGACAACACACAATGTACACATAAAAATAATATTGAATAATAGTTACACATTCTCTCGATTTGCAACCATTTTTCACATATTATGAAAATTACGTTACTGATAAGAGAAGACGCCGACTTGTATTGAAAATTTGGTGGGAAAAGGTTACCAGTGGGAGTATTCCGTTAATGTCGGTTGTATCATTTTTGGCGACTTTATCGCTTGTGCTGGCAAAAAGGAAAAGTACCTTCAACTTTCTTCTCTCTCTCTCATGAGTTTTTCTTTAATTCATTTTAGTCCTGAATCCTCCAGGGCAGTGCTCCGCAACATTTTGTCGCTGCGGACCGGTCAACGTTTGACAATTTTACCGCGGCCCCCTGAGAATGGGACAAGTTGATTGTTTATATCTTGGATTATTTTGATTTAACAATATTAATTTAGTTACATTTAAATATGCCTTCAGAATAAGATATAGCCACACCCAAAATGAATAAAAGTGATTTAACGAGGAACATAAAGTGATTTCCATTTAAAGTTGCGCAAATCCGAGAGAAATGCACCACTTTAAATAAAATAACAATAGTTTAATATTCTTTAGGCGGCCCGGCACCATTTGATCCACGGACCGGGGTTTGCGGATCACTGCTCCTGGGCATCGCTTCATACTTTATGTTTTCATCTACCGCGTAACATTAAAACAGTTTTTAACTGCAACCTTGGTTCTCAAAAAAATGCCACGTCATGGTTTTGCTGAAATCTTCGCTCGCAGCAATGCGACATATGTTTTTGTTTTATCTATACATATAAAGGAGAAAAGCGACTCACTCACTGACTAATCACGATATCTCCGGAACTATTAAACCTACAGATTTGAAATTTGGTAGGCAAGTTCCCTTAATGGAGTAGACATCAGCTAAGAAAGTATTTTGCAAAGATCGAACCCGAAGGAGCGTTACGGGGGTTCTAGATAATTATTTCCATTATTAAACTATTAGATGTACAGTCTTGAAAAAAAAAACTTAATACACAGATTCCTTTCATAAAGTAGAGATTTCCTACAAAATATTTTTTACGAAAATAGACCTCCAAGGGGCGTTGAGGGGGCTTAAGGGGCGTTATGTATAATTATTTCCATTTCTAAACTATTAGACGTACCGCGCGCGTATTTGGTATAACCGGATTCCTTTCATAGAGTAGAGATCCGCTACAGAATGGGTTTTGTCAAAATCAACTCCCAAGTGGCGTTGTAGAGAATTAAGGGGCGTTATAGGCCATTAACTCCTTTTTTAAACTATTAGACGTTAAATCTTGAAATTGAGTAAGCAGATTCCATGCACTGAGTAGTGATCTGTCATAAGATGGGTTTTGTGAAAATCGCTTCCTAAGTGGCGTTGCGGGGGCTTAAGGGGCGTTATAGATAATTATTTCCATTTTTAAACTATTAGACGTACAATCTTAAAATTTGGTAAGCGAATTCCTTTCATAGAGTACAGATCCCCTACAAAATGGGTTTGTGAAAATCGACCCCAAGTAGCATTGTGGAGAATTAAGGGGCGTTATATACACTCTGTCGCAAAAAAATATATGCACCCAGAAGAAATTGAGCTACATTCACGAAATTTGGTATGCATGTAGTGTATATGAAAATAAACAAATGATTAAAAATTCAGAACAAAATATCATTTTATTAAGCGGTTACAGCTTGCAAAAGGTTAAAAATCAGTAAGTAGTAAAGCCACCTCTGGCAGCTATACAAGCCGAAATTCGGCGTGGCATCGATTCAATTAGATCACTTATGACCCCCTGTGGAAGATCCTGCCATAGTCTTTGCATCTGCGCAGTTAATTCTCCTGTATCTCGGGACGGCTGCAGTTGCCTTCCCAGCGCGTCCAGACATGCTCTATTGGCGAAAGATCTGGTGACCTGGCAGGCCATGGTAGAACGTCATATCCTTGAAGACATTGTTGGGAGAGTCGCGCAGTATGTGGACGAGCATTATCCTGTTGATAAATGGCACCTGGGCGACTTGATAGCATGGGTAGCACAATCGGCGTTAAAATATCGTCCACGTATCTGCGAGCTGTCAAAGTGCCTTGAAGGACCACTAAAGATGATCGTGTGTCCCAAGAAATAGCTCCCCACACTGTCACACCTTGTGAAATTGCTGTATGCCGCTCGACAATAAATGCCGGATCGGACCGCTGGCCGGTGCGCCTCCAGACACGTGTGCGGTGGTCATCAGCACTGAGACTGAATCGGGATTCATCACTGAAGATGACACGTCTCCAGTCTGTCACACTCCAAGTTGCCCGAGGTCAGCAAAAATCCAGTCGACACTGCCTATGATGTGGGGTCAGTGGTAAGCGTCTTAGCGGACGTCGGCTCCTCAAGCCAACTTCGGTCAGTCGTCTCCTTATGGTTTCTCTTGATGGCACTGGATGTCTGGAAGGAGGTAAGTGGCGTTGAATCGATGCTAGCGACGTTGTTGGTGCCGAAGTGGCCACTCTTCTGATTGCACGATCCTCGTGATCATTTGTGTTCCTGGGACGTCCTGACCCTCCGCGACGGTACACTCTACCTTCTGTGATCCACTGTTGCCAACACCGAGCAACTACCATATCGCTCCGACCGAGGGGGCGGCCGATACGTCTATTCGACCAACCTGCTTCTCTGAGGCCTATTATACGGCCCCTATCAAAGTCCGTCAGCTGCTCGTACTGCCGCCGGTTACGTCTTAGAGGCATCCTAAGTCTCAATATCGTCTATCAAAGTCATCAGATTCGTTTGGATAGCCGTACGGCGCTCGTACTCATGCTTTTAAACTCTCCCAGTTGCGCAACTAATATGCGCATAGCACACTTAGCCTTGTCTCATTGGCTTCGAAATTTTAATCATTTGCATATCTCTTACCAGACTACATTCTTGCCGAGTTTCGTGATTGTAGCTTGATTTCTTCTGGGTGCATATATATTTTTGCGACAGAGTGTATATATATATATATATATATATATATATATAGGTAATTATTTACTTTTTTAAACTATTAGAAATTAAATCTCGAAATTGAGTAAGCAGATTCCGTTCATTAAGTAGAGATCTGCTGTTTTGTGAAAATCGCTTCCTAAGTCGCGTTGCGGGGGCGTAAGGAGCATCATATATAATTATTTCCATTTTTAAACTATAAGACGTACAGTTTTAAAATTTGGTAAGCGGATTCCTTTCATGGCGTAGAGATACGCTACAAAATAGTTTTGGGGAAAATTGATCCCCAAGGGTCACTGATAAAGATTAAGGGGCATAATAGATAAATATGTCCACTTTTCAACTAACAGACCCACCTGCTTGAAAATTAGAAGGTATGTTCCGTTCATGGAATAAAGTTCCTTTTACAAAGAGTTTTGCGAAAACGGACCCCCAAAGGAGTGGGGTTGCGAGGTATTAAGGCGTGTTATAGAAAAATTCCTGTTATTGAATTTAACTTATTTACTTGAAATTTATTGAGCATGTTTCTTTAGTTGAATAGAGTTCCACTAAGAATGGTGGCCGCGGTAGCCGAGTGGTATAGGCATCGGATCGTGGCTGGCTTTGTCACGAGTTCGAGCCCAGTACCACTAAAAGACCCGCCGTGTAGGGCAGCGATGCACGCTAAAGCTGTCGAGAGCTTAAACGTCCTCCCGTTGGTGTGGTAGTTAGGAGAGGGGGTGCCAGCTCAGGTGTCGTCCATGTCACTTGACCATGGTTCAAAATTACGTGGTCCGTCGCCAAAAGCCCTCGTGTAGCTGAACAGTGCGACGTTAATCTTCACTCACTCACTCACTCCACTAAGAATGGATTTTACGGAAATCAACTCCAGGGGGAAGCGGGGACAGTTATTGGAGCGTATTGATAGACAAAATTCCCGTTTTTGAACTGCTAAGACTATAATAATAAAATTTGGTTTGCATGCTTCTTTTGTTGAATTGGAATCCGCTAAAGAATACTCTCAACGAGGTATTGATGTTGAAAATTAAGTTTTTACTCTGTTAGATTTAGACTTGAAATTTAGCACTCATGTTTATTTTATGGTGTAGAGATCCACTGAAATTTGCTTTGGTGGAAATCCACGTGATTATTAGGTCAAGTGAGCGCAAAAAATCTTTTTACTTCTATTTTAGATATAAATATAAATTAGATATTATAGTTTATGTTCTTTTTATATCAAGGGGCGAGAGTTACAGATATAAATATATTTTTCAATACAATCGAATTCTTAATGCTAGATATCAATAATTCATATATATGTAAACAGTATACATTTATACAACATCTTGAAATACCCAGTGAAACGGGTGGGTATCGGCTAGTTTAATATATAAATATTGATAGACAGATGTACCTAGTAAATACCGGGTCATTCAACGTTATTTTTTAAGTTTTGCATTGTTGTTTATTTACTAAATCATTCATTCTTGGAAGCTTAATTTTCATAAAACTTTTCACGATATATTCAATTTTCCCCCTCATCAGTTTTTTAAAATTTTTCTGTCTCGATTGCTGTATTTTTTAATTCACCCTTGCGAAGAACATGTATACCTGTATATATACCTTTCAAGAGTATACTTCTTTTTTATTATGGTAAGAATGAATCTATTTCTATAATGCGTTTTTTTTCCTTTAAAATTTCTAAGTGTGTGTAAAGTATTTCTAATCGAAAATATCCAAGATGCCGGAAGAGTTTGGAGCTTTATGGTTGGAATAAAGTTTTAAACTGACTAAAAAAAACATATTTTGTTCTCAACTTCATTGATATAAGTTTCTTAGCTTATGCAGAACTAAATTGTGAGTGGATATATTAAAAGTAAATGTCTCTATTTGGTAACGACATAAAAAAATTTCTGGTTATAGGAACAACGAACAATATTTTTATTTTAGGAACGTATTTTGAGTACTTTTACTTTTTATTTTATTTTGCAAGCGTTTATGTATAAGGAAGTATTCAGACGAATATATTTAAAGGTGAAATTTAGTATTAAAAGAAAATGACTCATATATATATATATATTACTTTTCATTATTTGAGAAACTTCGAAAAAATCATCTTAATAATATTTACTGAACCTCTAAAATTAAAAAGAAATATCTTACAGAGATAAAAAAAAAAGAATCGAGCCTTACAGTAGTCGCATATGATGTGTAACATCTGACATGTTATCGTGGTAAAAACGCAATAGTAACTTAAATCCTGAAAAAATGAATCAAGTATGATTGGAAATAATTTTCTGTCGAATAATTATGTGTTTGATGAAAATTTTATCTATATATTTAACACAAGGAGTAAGGCAATTTTTTATCAAAAAATATTTATTCTTGTTCAATTTGGGGAAGAGTGGATACAATACACTTGAAAATGGAAAACAGGGATTTCGGAGGCCATATACATTTCTCCGAATCAAACGTTTAAAAAATTAAAGATTTCCTGTGCATTTTGTACTTTTACCAGAAACCGAAGATGGTTTTGCTCTTTTAAAAACAAAGTATCACTCGCTTCCCATGATTTTGAGTGTGATTGAATCGAGTATAATTGGAAATAATTTTCTATCGAATAATTATATCTTTAATAAAAAATTTATTTTGGAGTAAATTGCAATTTTTTATCAAAAATATTTCTTCTTGTTCAATTTGGGGAAGAGTGGGTACAATAGACCTATGATAAATAAAATATGACATACATACTTGTGATTTCAAAGTATTTAAAAACCATTGAAAAACAGCGTCGATAACAGTACCACTGTTAGCTGTTGAAATATTTCGATTTGTATTCATTTAGAACTTCAGTTCATCAGTCAAAAAGCTATGAGCGTCTCAACTTCTGGCAAACTGAAGTTAACGTGGAAATCACCACTCAAAATCATGGGAAGCGAGTGATAGTTTGTTTTTTAAAAGAGCAGAACCCATCTTCGGTATATGGTAAAAGTACAAAATGCGGGGAAATTTTTAATTTTTTGAACCGTTTGATTCGGAGAAATGTATACGTCCACCGAAATCACTGTTTGTCCATTTCAAATATGCATTCTTTCACACATATGTCCCCAATATCTTGACTAGCCATACCCAGTCCACTTGTTTTTGACGGTAAATAATGTCCATGTGAGAAGTCACAATATG
Source organism: Trichonephila clavipes (assembly GCA_019973935.1). Classification (NCBI taxonomy): domain Eukaryota; kingdom Metazoa; phylum Arthropoda; class Arachnida; order Araneae; family Nephilidae; genus Trichonephila; species Trichonephila clavipes. The sequence goes on along the minus strand of BMAU01017631.1, from coordinate 494,188 downwards.
TGAGTTGTTCTGTTTGCTATTGAGAGCGACAGGAATTAACCTCAAAGTAGGAAAAAAATACGCACTAAAATATTTATTCAAATAATTCCATATTATTTACTCATATATTCTTAAGAATGTTAAACTTTTTCAGACACTTAACAGTAAATATAATTATTAATATAGTTTACACGTATAAATTAACCTCAGATTCCTTACACAACGAGTACTGAGACTTTGACAATTTAGCGTAAGTTTATCCTAAATAAGAATTCGAATCTTTTGAAATGCTAACTTTAACAATATATCTTTGGGTGGATGACTTGAGTACCAAGCTCTATTGAGCTACAACCTCATATCAGTAGGTATTTGAGTGACTGTAAATAATTGACTTTTGCCCTTTGTTGAGAATAAGTGCTTCAAATATATAATAAAAATACTGGAGATTTTTTAGGAAATGAAAATTTAAAATATTAGAATGCAATTAAAATTGAGAAAAGAAGCTTCAAAGTCGGCACAAAGCACCGAAAATGAAGTTAGAATTTCGATCTTGGGTGGGCGGGGCGAAACCAACCAATGAGAATCCAGCTAGGATCACGAAAAATGGTTAAAAAGAAAAAAAACAGCTTTTTTAAAAGCTATTAAAAATACTATCATTATTAAAAATAGTAGAGGAACATTAAAATAAAAAAAGAGATATGTCGGAATAATTTTCCGAGGAAAATTAAAGAGTAAATAGTAAAATTGAAGAATGGACAGAATCTGGTAACCGAACTCCAGAGTCTCTGACAACTAGACCACGGGGGACATGCGGAAAGAGGTGAAATAAGCATTTAATATGGAAGAAGTGAAATTTGAAAGGAGAAAAATAATTACATGAAGAGGGGTCTGAGAGAATAATTCTAGGTCTGTTGAAATTAGGATCAGGGATATATTTTCAATATCCGAGATCGAGAGATTACTAAAGGGTGTTTTTTGAGAGGTATAGAACTTTAAATTGCAATAAAACAACGATGTATTATTCGATTGACATGAATTTTTTTTATTCGAAAGATAATCTTGTGGCATTACATTTTAAATATGATTTCTGGCATAAGACTACCACGGCTGGCTCGGACGTAGTCCAATCTGGATGTCCAATTTTCGATGACTTTTTCCAACATTTGTGGCCGTATATCGGCAATAACACGGCGAATGTTGTCTTCCAAATGGTCAAGCGTTTGTGGCTTATCCGCATAGACCAATGACTTTACATACCCCCACAGAAAATAGTCTAACGGTGTTAAATCACAAGATCTTGGAGGCCAATTCACAGGTCCAAAACGTGAAATTAGGCGGTCACCAAACGTGTCTTTCAATAAATCGATTGTGGCACGAGCTGTGTGACATGTTGCGCCGTCTTGTTGGAATCACAGCTCCTGGACATCATGATTGTTCAATTCAGGAATGAAAAGGTTAGTAATCATGGCTCTATACCGATCACCATTGACTGTAACGTTGTGGCCTTCATCGTTTTTGAAGAAGTACGGACCAATGATTCCACCAGCCCATAAAGCGCACCAAACAGTCAGTTTTTCTGGATGTAACGGTGTTTCGACATACACTTGTGGATTCGCTTCACTCCAAATGCGGCAGTTTTGTTTGTTGACGTAGCCATTCAACCAGAAGTGCTCTTCATCGCTAAACAAAATTCGCTTATGAAAATCGACCATTATTTTCGAAATAAAATCGCACAATTTGAAAGTGTTCTTCAGGCGTGAGTCTATTCATGATGAATTGCCAAACCAAACTGAGAATAAATCACTCGACAGCTGTTAAATCGGTCGCCATCTTGGAAAGTAATGCCAACTTAAACTTCTATACCTGAAAAAAAAACACTCTGTAGAATTAACAATATTATGAAAGAAGTTTGTTGCAATCTTTTTTATAAACTGTCTAATTGACAGCATTTTACTTGCGGTCCTGAGGTTCATCAGGAACCATCGAACATTTAAAATTTGACGAAGGATGATGCTTTGAGAAGCTTCAATTTGATTAATATGGAATCTAACAACATATAAAAAACAACTACCTACTAGAGTTGGACGCGATGCGAAAGTAGTGAAAAGACACACCATCACGTGCGCTCATTGGTCAAATCAAATAGCTCGCGCTTACGTCACTTCTTGATACCCACATCCGTCCCTTTTGACGAAATCACTCCAACAAAATTAGGTAACCGAGAGTAAAGATATTACACATAAAAAAATTTACCACATTGATATTAGGAATTTTACGAGAATTTTAGACCTTCAACCCTCCCCCCCTCCTTTAAAAATTCTTGTATGCGTCACTGCCTAGTGCGAAGGTGTGGTGAGGTAAGTAAAAGGTTTTTATTATATAACTTAATAATAAGTATGGAATATGAACTTACCTACAGAACTAAAATAAAAAACAACACTTTTAAATCCTTGTTTAACGTAAAAAAGGAAGATTCAAACTTAATAGTAGTCCCAGATATAATTTTATGAAATAATGCATTTATTATAAAACAATTCAAAATAGAATAAGAAATAGAACATTTAAATCTGAAGTTAGTTTTCGTTATTATAGTCAGTAGAACACTTATAGTCTACGTACTCTGTCAGCCAATCTTGAATTTTCCCTATATAATTAGTAAATTGTAAAATGTTCAGATGGTCACCCCAAAATGTCTTGGCGGTCCACCGATCGATCACGATCGACGTAATGCTTACCCTGGTTAGAAGTGTTTTTTTCTACAAATTCAAAACGGTACACTTTCAGAAAACTATAGTTTTGAAAGAGACATTGTGCTAGTTAACTAGTATAAAATTATCTGGGGAAAACCGAGATAGCACACCATAGAATTTTCACTGTCTAGTGGGAAGCATATATATAAAGATAAAATGTGTGCTTTAATATTCTTTTATAAAATAATGACAAAAGTTTAAGAAGGTCTTGCAAAATAATTATATATAAATAAAATTATCAGCTTTACCGAATAGGGGATGAACTTTAGATATTTGTATTTATACAAACTTCACAGAGAACGTGTGAATTCATTTTGAATACGTATTTATTGCTTCACGTTTTTTTTTGTGACTCGTGAAACCCCTGGGTTATACCTTGCGGAACCCCAGGGTTCCGTGTAACACAGTTTGTAGACCACTGGTATACAGTAAATGATAGTTTCATATTGTCCTGTATCTAGCCTTAAAGTTTGTACCATGAATTTGGGACCACCCTGTATATTTTAAGTTTTAAGGTCATTGCTATCTCACACATATCACGTATGTCAATAGCTTTAATTATGAATATAACGGTGGATTATTGGAGCCACTTGAAAACTAAAATTAAACGTTACCTCAGTGTTTCTCAATCTGTGGGGGGTGCCTCCCTAGGAGGTCGTGTTCACCTTACGAGGGGGCACGAGCATATTGAAAAGTCGAAAACAAAAGATTATTTTTTTAAAATTATTAGTTTACTGAAAGTAAATATACAAAATACATTGTGACATAATAAAAAGTAAGTTACCCATTTACACTGATATAATACACTTAAAATATATCAGCATTGCAAAAAACGGATTGTATAATTAGTTCAGCTATACTAAGTTAAGGACAAAAATTTAATAATTAGCAGTGACCCCATGGCTAGTCATATATTAAATTATATGCAAACACTAACATTTATCTTGATGATTTGTACGGTTTATAACTAATTCCTTGAATACCGATTCAAATTTACGCGATTCTCTCTCCAATATCACCATTTAACACGTAGGCGAGCGTATGGGGTGGATTGGGGGAGGGAAAAAGAAAAGGAATAAATAAACAAATCCTCTCAAATAAGTAAATCCTTCGCAAACACTGTCAAAGTTTTTTTTATCGCATTCCAAAACCTTCGGAATAATTTTATGGAGAGCAATTCACGGAAAAGATCGTACTTCGTAAAGACGTATATATAAGTTCGGGGCAATCAATGCATTGGCTGAGCAAGGCGTTTATATTCGCCAGCGGTGCTAAAGAGGTAAAAGTCGTATTGTAGGTTTAGCGTAAGAGTATAGTATTATTGAATTCAATACATTGTGTTATTGTATGAAAAGGGGGGGTCGATGAAAATTATGATTGAATATTGGATCGCAAGTATTGAAAGCTTGAGAAACACTACGTTACCTATGTTAAGCAACTTTATTCTTCTCAGACTTTATCAACGGAACATTATTCTTTAATATTGATGTGGTTTAAAGCACACATAAAAATTAATAAAGGATGTTTTTTTCAAAGGTATAGAACTTTAAATTGCAATAAAACAACGATGTATTATTCGATTGACATGAATTTTTTTTATTCGAATGATAATCTTGAGACATTACATTTTAAATATGATTTCTGGCATATGACTGCCACGGCTGGCTCGGATGTAGTCCAATCTGGACGTCCAATTTTCGATGACTTTTTCCAACATTTGTGGCCGTATATCGGCAATAACACGGCGAATGTTGTCTTCCAAATGGTCAAGCGTCTGTGGCTTATCCGCATAGACCAATGACTTTACATAGCCCCACAGAAAATAGTCTAGCGGTGTTAAATCATAAGATCTTGGAAGCCAATTCACAGGTCCAAAACGTAAAATTAGGCGGTCACCCAACGTGTCTTTCAATAAATCGATTGTGGCACGAGCTGTGTGACATGTTGCGCCGTCTTGTTGGAACCACAGCTCCTGGACATCATGATTGTTCAATTCAGGAATGAAAAAGTTAGTATTCAAGGCTCTATACCGATCACCATTGACTGTAACGTTGTGGCCTTCATCGTTTTTGAAGAAGGATTCCACCAGCCCACAAAGCGCACCAAACAGTCAGTTTTTCTGGATGTAACGGTGTTTCGACATACACTTGTGGATTAGCTTCACTCAAATGCGATAGTTTTATTTGTTGACGTAGCCATTCAACCAGAAGTGCGCTTCATCTCTAAACAAAATTCGCTTATTAAAATCGGGAACAACGGCAATCTCGTTTGGGGCCCATTCGACGAATCTACGCCTTGCTTGATGATCGTTTTGATGAATTGCCAAACCAAACTGAGAATAAATCACTTGACAGCTGTTAAATCGGTCGCCATCTTGGAAAGTAATGCCAACTTAAACTTCTATACCTGGAAAAAAAACACTCTTTATATACGAAGCATTAATGACACTCTACATCGGTGGTACTCAAGCTTTTTTTCTGCTGGGCCGCATACATATATCAGCCATATCACGTGGGCTGCACACATATGTTAGCTATTTCACGCGGGTCGTAACATGAGATTAAACGAGGGGGGGAGAAATGCTTTAAGATCAAGATAAAGTTGGAAATTTAAAATGTGGAAAATTGATCAAAATATTATAACTCCAGTGTTATATTTGTTTTTAATTATATATATATATATATATATATATATATATATATATATATATATATACATAAAATTTTTGTCATTAACCCCAAATTAAAAGAATTTCAGAAACGCTCCTTTACAGTTTTTGCATCAGTAAACGATTTCATATGATTATCAATAATATAACAAACTTCATAGGATGTCTCTGTTCCTGCTGTGACAGTACCACTGACAAAGCACTTTGTTGCTGTTGTAAAGAATATTGAATGAAGCCTATTTACATCTCTTGAAAGAGATCTTGGAGGAAAAGTGTCATTGAATGATTCCTGTTTACTGGCATTTTTAAATGCCGCACTTTCGTGACAAATCGAACAAGTACTGATCTATGTTTGTTTTTCACTACAAAACAGTCAACCTCTAAAATGTTCGAATATTTTTTGCTTGCAAGGTATGACGGATTGTTAAAAATTAGTTCCACCCATAAAATTGTCGCTACTCTATTGTTGTCTGTTATCACTAACCGTGACGGTTACAAATAGAAAAATGAATATCAATTTGTAGCCGTACGACTTCGACAGCAAAAAAGCAAAATTAGTATATTTGATTTCTTGTCAAAGAATTTCCCGCCAAATTTTTATGCATCGTTCTCAAATAACTGAATTTTTCAGAGCAATGTATCATGACCGGGCCACTTAAAAAGGCTCGGTGGGCTGCAGGTTTAGTATCGCTGCTCTATATTAATATTATTCTAAATTATTGAGACGTCATAATCCCATAACTACAGTCACGTTTCGAGCCAATCAGTTGATAAATTCATGTGACGTCGTAATTACCAATCTATGTGTTTTTCAGTCAATCACTTCATGCGCTTCTGTGTTGCCAACTTTTGTTTTTCAAAAAGACTTTCTAAAAGCTAAACAATTGTCAACGAAATGCTCTTGATTCAAAGGTGCATTTTAAGAGTTTTTTTAATCCTAAAAAATTTTTTGATGAATCTTAGAGAGAGAGAGAGAGAGTACTGGAATTATTAAATTTGAAATTTTATCTAAATTGTATAAATAGAACAACAAGTACACAAATCTAGTATCAGTTTTGAATTCAATGGAAAACAAGAGATTGCATTTATCATGTGACCGCCATGAGTTTAGCCCATTGGCGGAATGATTTTTTCAAACTAGAGTTGTGTTTGCATCTTATTATTAAGTTCTGGATATTTTAAAAAGTTCACTAGAAAAATATGTCGATATGAACAAAATATGTTTCACAAATATACAAATACTCAATTAATGTCTTATAAAACGAATCAAATATCTTCCAATATTGTTGAAGCAAATATAACACTACCAGTTTTAGTATCAAAGCAGAAAATTCAATTTTAGATGTAAAAGTTACTCAGTTTGCAAATGGCAACAACGATCATTTCATTAAATGAATTTTTTTTAACCAAATGAGATTCTGTAAAGGAATAACTTAAGTTTCTTCACTAATTCGGACATTTTAATGCGCTCTGAAAGTATTATATCTGGTTGCGTGAAAGATGAATTTTATTCTGAAAAGTAAGTTTGGTTTCCAAAAATTCAAATTCGGATTACAAAGGCTATGTATAAACACAGATAATTCAAAGTTTCTCTTAATATAATCTTAATGTAAGCTGTACAAATATCGACAATGAATCAAAATCATGGATTTTGAATTCCGTTTCTGTTGTTTGCAATGAAATTTTAATTAAATTCTTTCTTATTTCTAGACCAATGTTCTGCATTTTTCTCTCTTTGGCTGTGTTAGCTATCGTTTGAAAGAGGGATAAGTAATAATTCTGTTTTCAATCTCTCCCTCTAGTTACTTTCATTCAGTTTATTTTTATATAAAATCATCCATGTTAGTCATACAACGAAAATTAACTCATGCAAAAATATTATTGGACTATCTATTTGAATTAATTCCGTACAAAATGTTTGAATATCCTGCTAGAATAACTTGCGAATGCTTTTGGAAAAATAATACGGTTATTTTTGTGTTCCAGATGCAGACATTTGAATGTTTTGCTGGCATCTAACTGGGCGATTTCATATATTTAAGTAGTTTAATTCGATATTATATGCTTAACTTAAGATTAGTGCTTCAAAAAAGCAATAATTTGGTAATTATTAAACAGAAAGTACATGGATGTGATACAATTTAATAACAAGAGTTTTAAGAATTGTTCAAATCTTTATCTTTTTTTATAGAAGTATATAAAATTTTAAGGGGTTGCAACTTTAGATAATAACTTCATTGTCGTTTTCTGCATGGTTAAAAACAATTGTATTAAATTGAAAAAAAAATCGGTACTATTTGGTTGAATAAATTATATATTTGAAAAACTGCTCGTTGTTTATTTCTGGATAACGCTCTATCACTTAAAACAGACGCTCGAAGGAATTATCCGAATTCGACGAATGTCTGTAAGTTGGTATACATCGAAGCATTGAACATACTAAGAGTATTATAAAATCTAATGTCTTATTCAAGATGTATAAGCTGCAAAAGAGGGAAATATTAATAATTCTTTCATCCACTTCTGGTCCTGATGCAGACTCTTATCTGACTGGACATTGACTTATAGAACATGCAGATTGCTTGTTACGTACACACTCAGAAATTTAGCGAGTTAGATCAGCCTCAGTAGGGACGATTAAAGACGTTCGCTCATCAAAATCCAGTTATGCTCTTTGCGCAGGGATCTAGTGATCACGGAGACCAGTGAAATGATGAAAAACACTAAATTAAAAAATAGAAAAGAGTACCATGCGCGACCGGGGATTATTCTGTTCAAATGTTCACCCACAGGAACATGTACAAAAAAAGAGGGTGAATTCCTATTATAGCCCACCCCTTGGCGAAGTTTTTTTTAAGTCGCGCCAAAATGGCGCCAAGGAGCGTTTTTCAAAGTCGCGTCCAAGCAAACAGGAAAAAACAGGGCGTCTTGTCCGAAGGAGCAGGATTGGAAAACATTAGAAAATTCATCATATTTAGCTTCTAATAATAGATACTTTTTAAAACTTACGGAACAATAATTCCATGAAAAATTTAGCTTTTCAAAAACAGGAAATGGAGAACATTCCCAAAAAGAAGAAGAATCGGAAGCTCGAAACAGAAATTTTTCAAACGTTACGAGCAAATTTAGTAAAATCTCGTCTTCTAAAAATGGGAAATTAAGGACATTCTAATTAGTAAAAATTTATTGCCAAAAGTCACTAGTGAAAAATTCTTTTTTTAACTTTTAAAAAAAAGGCAATTAAGAACAATCCGAAAAGGAATCGAAGCTCGATGTAGAAAGACTGAAATTTTTAAGACATTTATAAGAACAGATTAACGAAAAAAGTAAACTCCTTAAAGAAGGAAATTAAGTTCATTCTAAAAGGAACGAATTGATGTTTGAAGGCGAGGAGAAAAATTGAAACAAAATGAACAAATTCCTGTATGATTTGGTTTCTTAAAAAGATATGGAGCACATTCTAAAATTACTCAAACGGCTTTTGCCAAACCTACGTACCTTTCCTTGCATCATGTGGATTCTTTCCTGCTAGCGTACGTCATCTCCATCATTTGAAAAGCACCATCTAATAATGACCATCTTTTTTACTAAAAATTTAAAATTTAAAAAGAAAATAAACCTTGCTTTCGTCTCGTTATCACTGACCGCTAATCGCAAAGCGTCGAATAAATGGTAACGGTCTTTACCACTCGTACATAGTTAGTAGGGTTGCCGAAACTAACGAAATTAACGGAAATTACTAATTGCCGATACCTAACACGGTCACAAATAACGGTCTCTTATTTTAAAGAATTAAAAAAAAGGGTTGCCAGCTTGGCGAACTTATTGCCCAACTAGGCGACAAAAAAGCGCAAAAACCGGGGGTGGGCTATATTAGGACCCAACCATTGTTGAAAAGGACAGATCAAGGACTAAGAGAGGTGATGAAGTATGTATTCTTTCGCTATGTCATCTTTCTCGGAAGAACACTACCTTAGCGCTATGCACATAGTGACGGATTTAGGCTCGATGGCGCCCTTATATATAATAATAATAATAATACGAATAGTAATAATGGATTCCTATAAATTTAGGTATTTAATTTAGGCATGAATTATATACACATAAATATGAGTATATTATGAATCGCCAGCCCTTTATGTGTCAGTTGGGGTACGCTTCTTACCAGGACAACCCAACCTACCTCCCGCATAAGTACTTTGACTTCTTCAGCGGACTTACTGAAACACATGAACGAACGACTCGCTGTTAAACGACGCTGAAATCGGACTAGTCTCTATCAGTGTTGCGAGATCATGCGATTTTTCGCGAATTTTACTACTTTTTAAAACTTTTCGCTACTTTTTTTTGTCCTATTGCTACTTCGCGAAACTTGTGCCACTTCATTTGAAGATCCCGCTACTTTTTGCTACTTTCAACCATATATAAAAGTACTGGAGCAAGTTTGGAAAAAAAATATTTTTTTTTTTCGGAAAAATCGCAACAAAAAAAAAAGTGACTTTAGTCCCCGAAGAAAACATGGAATTACAGTATGCTTCACCACTCCGAAACGTCGTAATTTCTCCCCTCCCCACCTCGCCACGAACCGGAGCGTATCAAAGCGGGACTCCCCTCCCCCACCACTCTTCCACTGCAAGTGGTAGAAAAAAGAAATGGCGGGATTCTTGCTAATCCAGATAGAAGCATGGAAATGAAACAAGTAATATTCTTAAAAAGTAGCCTTGAGAGAATTTCCTCATAAATATTAAACTGGAATAGTAATTGTGAAAGGACAAATTCTTATAGAACTAAGTAAATTGCATAACGATACTGCACAGTGGCGTAACGGAGAACATTTGGGCCCGCCTGCAAAGTCAGGTTTTGGGCCCCCACGTTGAATTTTACAAAGGGTAGGCTCTTGCGTCAGTCAGGCTTTAGAACCCTGGCCCGCCGGCGATGCGGGGGTGTACGTTACGCCACTGGTACTGCATTGAATTAAAGAATAAAAATCTATTTTTGTAATTAATTTAATTTGCAACATTAGACTTATAAAAAATGCTTACAATGACAAAAATAAGTAATTGTAATCTAGAGAGATTGTGATAAAAATCTGATTAAGTCCCTTTTAAAACCCTACATAAATTACCAAAACTATACAAGTATTTTGCATATGCATAAAGTATTCAAATTTCCTTTGAAAATTTCTCCTAAGCAAATATTGCATCGCACTTTTAAATTAATTGCTTAAACTGAATTTTTTTTATATTATTGTTTCAAAATCTACGTTAAGACGAATAGAACCTCTAGATGGGCAACATCTGGCACGCAGGCTGCAGTTTGCCCAATGCTGTTGTAATAACCTGTGCACTGTTTATGTAGATCAAATTGTGTTCCACGGAACCCTGGGGTTCCACAAGGCATACCTACGGGATCCTCGAGTTGCAATAAAAATTTCGAAAAGAAACTTATAAATATATATGGAAAATTATTATTTTTCTTTGAAGTTTGTATAATTACAAGTATCTAAAACTCCTCCTATTCATTAAACTGAAAATTTTACTTATATATAATAAACTTTATTTTTCATCACTTTTTATAATATAACAAAAGAATATTAACATGTTTTATCTTTATATATATGCTTCCTACTAGAGTGTGAATATTCTATTGTTTACAATCTAGGGTTCCACGAGATAATTTTATACTCGTTAATTACCATATTGTCTTGCATAACTAAAGAATTTTCTAATGGAAAATGCACCCTTTTGCAATTGTGAGAAAAAACACCTATAACGAAGGAGAGGAAATAACTTATCAACATATTCGATGTTAAAATCTAAATTTAAGCACGAACAGCTCTAAATTTAATGTTGCAAATTCATGAAAAATACACATTATTTCTCGTTTAACTATAAGCATTTTAATGCCCTTCAGAGCATTGCATTTAAGGGAAATATATTTCTCAACGTGAGTGGCTACAAAAACAAAGTGTAAAAACAAATCAAGTGCAGAATATGAAATGCGACTGCAGATAATTTCAATAGACAATTCGACAATTTGTGTGAAAAAAAAGCAAGCACATATCCCAGGTACTAATTATAAAACATGGGTAGGTGACACTTGGATCACAAATTAATATTATTAACTAACCGCATGGCCCGGCGTTGCACGGGCTTTCTCTACTTTTATAAATTTTCTCTTTCCTTCACAAAATCAACACTTCTAATACTCTTTTTCATAAAAAAAATTAGATTAGAATTTAATAATAATTGCAATGTTTCTTTTAATTGCCTTTACATAAAATACCAACAGCATGGCCATCTATTTCAAATATTATTTTGACATATATTCTTGTAAGTATGTATGTGGAATGGCGTTCCACGAAAACACCTTCGAGTTCTAGGGGTTCCGTGAGTTGAAAAAGATTCAAGACCACTGATGTAGACCATGTTTCAAAGTGCCTTCAGTCCTTTAACAGAATTTCTGAAGAGCGTCTTGATGTCGTCTTGAACGCGATGGAAAATATTACGGGGTCCATCGCCAATCATCCTTGTGGTAATTCGATGTGCAAACAATCAATCAATCGAGAAACGTCGTCTGTTCAGCCAATGAGTACTTAACATGCTGGCAAATGAAGCTAAATCTTTCTTCGGTGTGACTATCTTGCCACACACAACTGTGTAAATTGTTAGTTAATATAACTGCGAATTGCGCATTTATTAGCAACCAACATGTCGAAAAAAATAGCAAAGCGAGTGAAGTGGTGTTCACTAAGTAATATCTTTCTCTGACAAATATTATTCCACACAGAAGTCATTCAAATGATGAAAAATCAAAAAAGTCATACAGTTAATAGGAAAAGTAAAAACAGTATTCATTCAAACGATATTAACACATTGATATAGAAAGTAGCAAGGCCCAGTGGTCGAGTGGTAGCATATCGCACTTCCAAACCACAGGTTCGGGTTCTATTCCCGGGCTGGGCTAGGTCGTCTCAACCTTTCATCCCTACTGCAGTGGGTCTATAAATGAGTACCAAGCTCGCCTGGGGACTTAAACACTGGGGGCATCGCTTTAGACTGACCTTTGATCGGGACATCTGCTGATGCCTCTCAGCGCCCAGTTGTCACGTTTACTGGGATGGGTAGTAGGCCCTGGCCCTCATGGGAAGTTGCGCTACTGAGTTTGAGTTTATAGAAAGTAGCACATGGTACTGTACTTGCTGGGATAAAGCGTAATATATTTTTCTGTTTTAGTTAATTTTAATACAAAGTTAACTCTAAAATTCAAAAATAATCTCATTCATAAGGTATAAAAATAAATCAGTAACTAACATTTAGTGTCGTTAGTGTTAATCAAAATAACATCCACAGCTAGATTTATAGGAGATGAACACTTAAAAAATTAACAGAGAACTTTTTGTAGTTTAATTACTGCACCAAAAGACTAAAAATTGGAGTAGGTCAGCTCTACACTGCTATAATCAAATCATGCAGCTATAAATTCGACAATAACTTGGGAACAAGCTAATATTTCAGCATAATTTTGGAAACAGTATACAAAATTTAGTGATCAGTGTCCAAATTACGAGTAAGTACTGATGTTGATGTATGAAGACTTAGTTGCCTGTTTCAAGGAAATTTTGGGCAGTGGGAACTTTATTCTGCTAAGTTACCGATGTGTATGTGAAATGATGCATATTTATTTAAAAACATAACCTAAATAGCACAATAATCTATCATTTAAGTCAGAACTTCGTGTGTGTGTGTGATTTCAAAAACATTTAACACATTTATTACCGTAATATTACATGTTTTATTTAAATGTTACTACAATTCAACAAAGCATAATTTGCAAATGTAATTGTCACATCGTTTTCCCCCCAAACTAACGTTAAAAGATTCAAAACAGCATGGACTCTATTTTTTAAATAAAAAGCATGATATTTTTATCAGTTAAAACAATAAAATTGAGGACGAAAACAACTATAGACTATTTTTGATGACCTTTTATTTATTGGATGGCTGGGCATTGTATGCTCGAAGGAGCAGTGAGAGGGTGTAATTAAAAAAAACAATTTAGCTTCCCTGCAAGAAATTTTCACACGGCCAAATTTAGACAGGACATCGAGTATAAGCAATGGACAGGAAGGTTCAGTGATGATGTCCTCCCCTTTTGTGATAAATGGGATCTTAAATGTTTTTGCAAAAAAGGACGCCTCGTTTGGTAAAAGTTCATGGGAGATTTCAGTGGGAGATATTTAATGCTAAAAAAACATGCAACTGAAAAAAAGTGATTGAAATAAGGAAGTTCATTGTGCTGCCCTACCACTTTATAAAATAATTTAAGAAACACTCTAAATATTTAATGTGTTCACACACAACGTACTATTGTAAATGTTATGAGCTTAATTCAACATTAGGTATTTTTTACTTATCATTGTAAATATTTTTATTTTTTATATATATATATATATATATGAGGCTTATAGAAAAATATAATAAAATCACAACTTTATGAAATTTATAATATTTTTAAGTTAATCTCATATAAGGCAGAAAAATTAGCAACAAGTTAAAAATAACTGATATTGTCATTTTTAAAATTTTAATTCTCTCTAAATACATTGAATTTCTGCAGATTATTTAGCAGATAATAAAGAAATAACTTCTTTTAATGATTTCATATTTAGATATTAATGCTAAAGGAAAGTTTATAACTCGCTATATACGATTAGAAACAGTGTTGCTAGATCGTGCGATTTTTCGCGAATTTTGCTACTTTTTAAAACTTTTTTCGCTGCTTTTTTTATTTTATTGCTTCTTCGCGAATTTTATGCTATTTCACTTGAAGATTCCGCTACTTTTTGCTACTTTCAACAATTTATAAAAGTATCGGAACAAGTTTCTAAAAAATCGCAAAAAAACAAAACAAAAAAATAGTGATCGTGATCTCCAAAGAAAACATGAAAATGCAGTATGTTTCACCACTCCGAAACGACACGAAACTCTGTAATTTCTACTCCCCCACCCGCCACCGCCACGAAATTGAAGCCTATCTTTTAGCGGACTCTCCTCTCGCCACTTTTTTTCCACTGCAAATGGTAGAAAAAAAGAAATGGTGGGCTACTTTCTAATCCCGATAGAAGCATGAAAATGAAACGTAATATTCTTAAAAAAATAGGCCTGTAAAGAATTTCTACATAAATATTAAACCGGAAAAGTAATTGTGAAAGGACAAATTCTTACAGAACCAAGTAAATTGTATAATTATCATCAGCGGTACTGCATTGAATTAAAGAATAAAAATCTATTTTTGTAATTAACTTACGTTGCAGCACTGGACTTATACAAAATTGCATACAATGACAAAAGTAAGCACTCGTCATCTACAGAGATTATGTGGTAAAAATCTGATTAAATCCCTTTTGAAAGGTTTAGAATAAACTGACAAGCAAAAGTAAAATAATTTCTACAAAATCTACTAAAGAAATCTATCAAAGATGTCATAATTTTCTCAACGTTTCATGTGAGCAACTTTTAAACCGAATCCCTTCAAATTTCAGGACTTTAAAAAGAATTTTAAAAGAAAGAAGAAAAAAAATAAAGAATTTTTCCCCTGATATTTTTTAAAATTCAAATCGTCCCTTTTTTTCATGTCTTTAGAATAAGCAGACCAATCTAAATCATATGTTCTGGAGAATCAATGGAAACAAATTTTTAACATACAGTTGAAAGATGTTTTTCTATCTGAATTTGAGCTTTTAAATGACGGAGAATTAATTTGGTGTCACATTTTTTTATATAAAAGACGCAGTCGGAAATCCATCTTTAAGAGATGTAGGTATATTTGTTTTAAAGCTTTACAGACTACCCATAAGTAATGTCATTGTGGAAATGGAATTCTCCAGAGCGACGTAAAAAGTACAAAATTAAGGAATCAAATGTGCCTCGAACTGTTTGAGTCAATTCTCATAATCAAAATGACTTTAGAAGAATGAGGAACTTGCGTTGATTTAATTCCATCGCCACAAATGCTCGATATAATTCAGAAATTTATTAAAAAGCCATATCAGATCACGATAATAAGCAGGAAGAATTTGAATGCATTTTAAATTAATTAAATAATTAAAGCATTTTAACGTATTTCTTAAAACAGTTTTACAAAATCAAAAAAAAATTATATTTATGAATTTCAAGTGAGAAAATCGATTCGCTACTTTTTTTCCCTCTTCGTGCTACTTTGCTGCATAAGTTTCTGGCAACTCTGGTCCCTGTCATGGCTTGGAGTACGGACTGGAACATTGGAATAAAATATGACATGATAAACGGCTGCACTTTACATTTCAATTATTCTTTAAGAATTACTCCAATACATGAAATGTATACATATTGAATTTATGCATGAATTATATACCGTAAAATCGGGCGTATAACGTACTCTATTAACACTAGAAATAAGATCGGGTGAGCATTATACGCCGGGTATTAAAATGTGAGGGTTTTAAAAAATATATAAGAGTTGAGCATAGAAAAAAAATTCAACTTCTACATAGATCGAAATACTGTTTATTTAAAAGAAATTGCATTCCTTATGAATTTAAAGTGTTGTAGTTCTAGAAGTATACTATTTTTTTTCTAAAGCTTGGAATAAAACCTAGAATAAATGACTTAAAAACCTAAGAGCATTGCGCATGTACATTTTAGGTGTCTTCGCAAAAAAAGGGCGTACGCGTTATACGGCGAATATGCCTTTAAAAATTGCAGCTTGAAAGTATGTGTGCGTGTTATACGCCGGATTTTATTTGGAATAACAACTAAACATACGATTTAAAATAAATTGCTTTTAATTAAGAAATAAATCATATCTAACTTATTAATCATATAATATATTTGTTTTTTGCTTTCATTCGCGCGTGCGAAAGTATTAATGCAGTGCTTCTCAAACTTTCAATACTGGCGCCCCCCTTTTCGATCACAATTTTTTTCGCGCCCCTTATACAGTAATAATGTACTGAATGCAATAATAATGCACTTTGACGCTAAAGCTGCAATAGGCGATCTTAATTATGAACCATACAAATTAGTAACATAAGTATTAAAAAAAAATTTTTGTATACTACTTTTAATCAAAATAAATAAATAAATAAAATAATAGGATAATTATTATGTTATTTTTCCTTTCTCTAATTTTTAAATTGAACATATTGCAAAATGCGGTTGCTGCTTAGAAGACAAAATATAGATATCTGCTAAATATAGAAAAAGAACTCTGAGGGTCAATTTCTAATCATAAGCATTTCTTATAAAAACTTTGCTTTCCAAGACAAGCCCATGGACGTCATTAATACTTATTAAACTTGTTCTTAATTTAGTATTAATTAATTAGTTATAAAATATTCTGTGCAGCACTGATACATTAAAAGTATACCGGCTGAAGTGCCCGCTCTTTGCACGAGTTCATTTATAAGAAAATAAAACATTATTGATATAATAGCTGAATTGTAAGGGAAGCAAAGCCAAGTGCTCGACAAAGTTTACAAAAACGTAAAATGATTTTTTTAAAATGGTTGCTCAAATTATAATGAGTTTTAAGCGAATTGTAATTTTAAGCCACACAAAATTAGCATTTAGAATTGATGTTAAACAGTAACGCACACAGGAATTTTTCAAGGGGGGTCCGGGGTCGAAAGTTCACCAATCTTGTGTATCAGGTTCCTTTTGATTTTGTCGATTTTCGGGAACAAAACACAGTAAAAAACTAATTCTTCAATAAATAATTCGCATTAATTAATAAAATTAATCATTAATAACAAATACTTAAATTTTGCGTACTATAAACTTAGAATTATAATCAATCGGAAAAAAATCAAAGGCATTGGGGGTCCGGAACCCCCTTTGTGTGCGCCACTGATGTTAAATAATAATCAACAATATAAAATATCGATGAAGAATAATTGTATTATTTTTAATATTTAAAGCGAAAAGACTTACACATGTTTTAACCCTGGAGCAAGCGCGCACTGGATACGGTCGGGGTTATTGAGTCACCCCAATCCTTTTTTTATAATTATTTTATTGTACACGATACAAATCATGATACCAGTGAATAATTTAATTAAGAGAAAGTTTACTTACCTACTTTCAAAGACTTTTCAATTTTTCTTTGGTAATAAATAGTTTTGCCAGAATTAACGATTTCGTAATCTGTGTGTCCCGCGCGACCACTTCCGGGTAAAAAGTATATTCATTATGATAATATGTATATTACTGCTAAAAAAATTGTGTGAAACGTTTTTCGTTATGCTTTATATGTTGAGAATTTTTATAAAAATATGTCTTGGCCAAGTAATCCTTCATGTGCTTGTGTGTGTGCTCTCCGTGGTTTTCCAAATATCATAAAACTCTTTTTGCATGGAAAAAAGCGCAACAGAGAACACATAAGAGAGGGTCATAACTAACTGTACCAATAACTTAGAGGGTCAAACAGATTACAGCTATAATGTGCAGTATTTCAAAAATAATGACAGTGATGAATTTTTTATGTTCCTAAATTTTTTCGATTCTGGCTCTGGGATCTGTTTTTTCTCTGAAAGAGTAGTATGTTAGGTTAAAAAAGAAGCGTAATAAAAAATCTCTCATCATGGGATTACAGCAATTCAAATAAAAGTTTTTTTATTTGGTTATAGGATCAAAGATAGCTAATTAGGTATTGAAGAAGTTTTATTTTTGCTGACTTAATATCGCGCGCGCCTATAAATTATATCAGAGTAAATATGCATTTTTTATTATGTCTGAAAGTATTTTGTTTTAATTAATTCCAGTAAACTAATTATTTTTTAAATCTTTTATTTTCGATATGCTCGCCCCCCCTTCGTAAGATCATCGCGCCCCCCAGGGGGGGGGCGCCCCACAGTTTGAGAAACACTGTATTAATGTCATCCTCATTCTTAACTTCTTGAACTAATTGTTCATCAATGTTTAGTAATGCAAATGCAATGAGCCTATTATGCTTCATACCTGCACGTCAATTGATAAATGCTATACTTAACGAAAAATTTTACTATCCATTTCTTAGATATTTTAAATTTGCTACTTACACGATTATAATTACAACTTACACGATAATTCTTCCCTTTTAACCCTTTAGAGGGCAGTGGCTAATGCGTGTACCAAATATTAAAAAAAATTTCCAAGCGGGTGTTGGATATTTAGTCTATCTGTATGCGTTAATTGAAGCTAAAACGCATAAAAATTAATACGGATGGCCGCACGATGCCTTTTTTTGCATTTCATGTCCTCTGATGGGTAGTTAAAAACAGTTTTTCTCGTTGTAAATCTACAAATTGTATTTTGATTACTATAAATAAAATTTCGGATTTGTGAAAAAAAATTTCGACATGTATTAAGTATACTTTCCCTCATCTGAATGAATTAAGTAATTGTACAATTAAAAAAAAAGGTTTTACTTAGGATTTTGGAAACCTTTAATATGTGGATAGAGGCTCTATTCACTGCCCATCTAGAACAGAAAAATGACCTAGTAGTTTTCGCTTTTCCTGTACTCGAGAGAGAGCATTTAGAATCACGTGAGAATGTCGGGGGTGAGAAATAGAAACAAACTTTGTTTACAATATGTGGTACAAGATTCTCGGGTTCGAAAATCTATCATTACAGCTTTCCTGCTTGGAGAAAACGTTTGCATATTATTAAGTTCCACAGTAAATAGCTCATCAAATTTGGGAAATAACTAATCTAAATTTTCAAAAATATTACTTTATTTCTAACTTTTGATACTAAATTTAAATAAAAAAATAAAATGTGGATATATACCAAGTTCAATGTGTATATTTTAAATATTCTATGTATTTTCTAAGTAAGTATTTATATATATATATATTCTATGTTGTACAATTATTCTATAATTATTAAATTACAGTTATGCTTTGTATTTTATAGTTATGTAAATAGTTATTACATAAATGGTAATTTTTCATTAAAAGTTAATTGTAATATGATTAATTATTTTTCTCCCCTGAAAAGTAAGTTAAATGTCCTAAATGCGCAGTGACTAGAACGTCTAGCCACCACCCAGGAAAAAAACCAACCATTAGATATTTTTTCTTGTGACTAAATAATGTTTTTAGAGGATGAGAACATTACATTTATCAAGTACTTTATCGCAGAAAAGTGTATTTTAGCTGCGTGTCCCTTAAAGGGTTAACAATGACATCTTGAAGTAGTCAAAGAAACGAAAGAAGTATTAAAATTCAGTCTTGCAGTTGATGAAAAAAAATCAATTTCAAATTTTTGCCGCTTCGAAAACTTGGGAGATCCTAAAAATTTGCCACCCTTGGCCCGGGCCTTGTTGGTCTAAGCCTAAATCGGTCACTGTACATGCACAGCCATAGTTTTCCCTTTTCTTCCTAGACCGACGAATATTTACATCGCTTTGACCCATACATCCTGCGATTAAACCACCCTTTTCTTCCCACAATTCAAATTCTCTTCTGTCTCAAATAATGATATATGATTTTACTGTTTGTGAATCCATTTGCGAAATATTGATACAGTCCACGTGGGACTTCGTGTTTGAATCTAAGTTATGTCTTAAGATTGATAGGTCCTCTGTTGTATTGAGCTCCATTTAGTCAATCCTTGGACTTCAAATATTAATCGCTTGCATATACTGTTAATAGATATATGCATGCGCAGTTTCATTCCATTCGATTAACTTCTTGTTGCATCATTTTTTATGTTATAGAGTGTAAACACACGCACACACACACACACACACATATATATATATATATATATATATATATATATATATATATATATATATATATATATATATATATATATATATATAGTCTAATTCTCTACAAACAAGAGATAAACATTCATCAATCACATTCGAAAAAAACACAGAGACAGTAAAGAGAAGATACTATGAAGGACACTAGATTAAAAATTATAAAATGGATGCTGCAGTATTATAAATATTGCTGACTTAGAACAGCTAATATATAAAATAATTTATATAAAAGGGGGGGGGTCGAACATGTTTTTTGTCCAGCCAACCTTCCCCCTTTATGTGAACAATACTGAACCAAAACCTATTGAAAGGAATGGATAGGAATATCTAAATCCATTACAAAATAGAGGTAACTTACCTAAAAATTGCACTTGAAAATGCAGAGCCCGCGCTAAATCTGAGTGCAATAAATAAGTTATTGCCAGATTCTGTACCCTAATGCAGATTCAAAGCATGTGAATGGCTGAAATGTAGCACTTAACAAAAGTATAAAAAGAATAGAAACAAAAATTAATAAGAGTTACAAATTACCATAACTTAAGTGGCACTGGAGTATATATGAATTAAATAATAATAAGTAATTTTAATTAATAATAGAATATGGAGGTAACTATGACTATAAAATGTGTAAATTTATAGTATTAAACTATTATTAATCTAAGAATTTTTAATTTTGACAATTTTGAATAGCTTTATTCGTATAACTATTAATAAAATTAATTGGGTATATCTGATTTAAGCAATATTTAGTAAAATGTTTATAGTTATTTATTATTTCTGATATTTTTGACACCAGAAATTTATTGCGTTGTGTATAATTAATAAAAATATTTCTGAATATAGAAATATGTACATTACTCTCCCAATGCGGAACTTTTATAATATTGAAATTAAAATCTTCTCTTTTATCAAAAATATATATATATATAGTATATATATATATATATATATATATATATATATATATATATATATATATATATATATATATATATATATATATATAATCTTATAAAAGTCACTATTTAAATTACAATGCATGCTCATTTATTTTTATTGTAAAAGCAAAGCTCCATGCCATTTAAGGCTGTCTTCGGTAAAAGTGCGAGAGCTTGAACTAAACGCGGAGCACATTTTCAGACAGAAAAATGCCTCAATTTCCATGGAAATTTGCAATATTATAACTCATACCTCTGTCGATAATATAGTGTTTTTAAAAACTTCAAAATATTCCAAGAATACTTTCTTTTTCGTTTTAATACGTGAAGGCATAGTCCATTTAACATTAAGGTATAGAAGAAAAAACGCGAAACACATTTTACACAAGAAAAAAATTATTCAACTCTGTTAAAAATGGGAAGTATGATAAAACATGCTTTTCTAAAGATTAGTGAAGCCAGAATATCGTATAAAATGTTCATTTCTTTTATATCTGAAAAATTGTTCCAAATTTGGGTCCTATTCTTTAACATTAACAGAAAACAGCCTTAAACTGTGGACCACTGGGGGTCCGCAAAGGTCTCTTATTCAATGTTAAGTTTTCTCTTTTTTTACATACTCTGAAAGGTCTTGCAGAAAAATTAGGAATGTGCCATCTTTGACAAGATCGCTAGTAATCAAGTTTTTTCGTTCTCTAATTTAATCGCAATGACGCGGTTACCAAGACAACTCTGCCAAAATTACTTGATGACTGTGAATGTTAGTAGAATTCTCTTTTCAGAAATTTTCTGTAAAGGTAATTTATATAATTTCCAAAAGAATATTATTATTACAATGCCCAAGGAAGGTTTGCACGCTAACTGGTGCTGGCTTAGAGCTTTCTCTCAATTCCTTGGTAAAGATTGAAACTTTATTCGCATCATTTATTTCCAAAGTTAAACAGTTTTTATTAAAAAAATATTATAAGAACTACACAATATTTTGCCTTTTTATACGTTTCATCAGTTTCAGAAACTTTATATCTAATTATCTAAATTATATAGTGTATGTTTACTGTTTCTATTTTTTGTGGTAGATAAGTCCAAGAGGAAGCTGCTTTAAGAAATTTCAAATGCTTTTTTTTTATATAATTTTACAATACAACGTAAACAATAAGACAGTATTTGTAATAATTATATATTTAATAACTGTGGTAATGGTCTTAAGGCGTGGACCAACTGGGCCTTGGCCCAGGGCCTTTCCCTCAGTGAGGGCGTCATTTTTCTCGACTTTGTCTGAAGATCATGATCAGGATATTTTTATCGGTCAAATATTATTCCGGTACACATTTTGTAAGAAAAAACCCAGGGATTTTCAAACTGCACGTCAACTGACAAAAGTGACAAGACTGTATTATTATGTGACAACTGTTGTCCATGTCTAGGCCTAGGCCTAAGACGATAAACAATCATTCAACTCATTTAGTTGAAATGCGGTCATCGGTTGAGTTGGTTTGAGCCTAGGTTTTGTGAGATTGTGTGAGTCTGTCTCTCGTGCACAATTAGTCAATCCTACTATTAGTTCACACTCTCTATATATTTATTTATCTTGGTGGAATTTTCAATCGTTAATAAAATACTTTTTATAGCGCTCAATTGAACTGAAATTTTATATACATGATTTTTTTATTTTGGATGACAATACAATAATTTAATTATAATTAATAAAAATTAATTGATTAGAACTAATCATTCAAAGAATTACAAATACAGCCACGTTGGCATTATATTTGGCGACTTGTATCAAAACTTGAAAAGGTTTTTTTCTTACGTTTTAAAGCATTCAGTTGATCTGAAATTTTAAAGACACGATTGTTTTGGATGACAATACGATACTTTAACGATAAATAATAAAAATTAATTACCACTTAATGTTGTGAATCTGTCCTATGTATATACATATTCATATTAATTGTAACTATTTAATAAAATGTAGCTAAAATAAAAATTTTCTTTGTTGATCTAAGTAGGAATTGACTTAAAAAAATTTCTTTTTATATTACTTGTTTTTTTCAAATTACTGTTTGTAAGAGTATCTATCTGACAATGCAAGATATATAATGTCTACTCTTAAGTATCATAGGTAAGACCTACTTTTGTATAGGGGCCAAAGGCCACAAAAGATCTTAAGTTTTCTCTGGACCCAGTGCCTCAGAAATGGTTAAGATTGTCCCTGGCAGCGGTATTCTTTAAAACAGTTATATATAAAGAGTGTTTTTTTTCCAGGTATAGAAGTTTAAGTTGCACATTACTTTCCAAGATGGCGACAGATTTAACAGCTGTCAAGTGATTTATTCTCAGTTTGGTTTGGCAATTCATCAAAACGATCATCAAGCAAGGCGTAGATTCGTCGAATGGGCCCAAAACGAGATTGCCGTTGTTCCCGATTTTCATAAGCGAATTTTGTTTAGCGATGAAGCGCACTTCTGGTTGAATGGCTACGTCAACAAACAAAACTGCCGCATTTGGAGTGAAGCTAATCCACAAGTGTATGTCGAAACACCGTTACATCCAGAAAAACTGACTGTTTGGTGTGCTGTATGGGCTGGTGGAATCCTTCTTCAAAAACGATGAAGGCCACAACGTTACAGTCAATGGTGATCGGTATAGAGCCATGATTACTAAGTTTTTCATTCCTGAATTGAACAATCATGATGTCCAGGAGCTGTGGTTCCAACAAGACGGCGCAACATGTCACACAGCTCGTGCCACAATCGATTTATTGAAAGACACGTTGGGTGACCGCCTAATTTCACGTTTTGGACCTGTGAATTGGCCTCCAAGATCTTGTGATTTAACACCGCTAGACTATTTTCTGTGGGGCTATGTAAGGTCATTGGTCTATGCGGATAAGCCACAAACGCTTGACCCTTTGGAAGACAACATTCGCCGTGTTATTGCCGATATACGGCCACAAATGTTGAAAAAAGTCATCGAAAATTGGACGTCCAGATTGGACTACATCCGAGCCAGCCGTGGCAGTCCTATGCCAGAAATCATATTTAAAATGTAATGCCACAAGATTATCTTTCGAACAAAAAAAATTCATGTCAATCGAATAATACATCGTTGTTTTATTGCAATGTAAAGTTCTATACCTCTAAAAAAACACTCTTTATAAATCTATGCATTTATAAAATCACTATACAATAAAAATTATGAACCTCTTGGTTTGTCCGAACCCTGACTGGACTATAAGATTGCTAAAAGCACTTGTGAGTGTTTATTTTAGTTTATAAGTATAATAAATGAAAATCATAAGAAAAATACTACTTGGCAATGTGTAGTGTTTTGGAATTTTACGCGAATAGAATAGTGTTACGACTTAAGTGTAGAGATGGCGCTAGTATAGTCAACTTTTTTTAATTTTTATCATAATTCCTGTAGATGTTGCAGCGGTGTGATATCTATATGAACTTGTACCAACATCCGGCGAAGACGATGGTTTTAGCGTGATGGGTAGCGTACTCGCATTTCGTTCGGAACGGAAGGTACCCAGAACGAACCTTCCCCCGACATTGGTGACCCGGACGTGATATGAATCGCACCCTTCGCGCGCCGCAGTTTTGGCACCATCTATCCACCGCAAAAGCAACCAAACCGTCAAACATTGACGCAAATAAGCCGTTACTTATCAAAGCCGTCTCACACAAGTGACGCAACTGCTTGCATGCTCGCCACGAATATGGTATCGTGCGTTTGCCTATTCGTCGAAACACTGGCAGGGGAGTATGCAGCGGTGTGATATCTATATGAACTTGTACCAACATCCCGCGAAGACGATCGTTTTAGCGTGATGGGTAGCGTACTCACATTTCATTCGGAACGGAAGGTACCCAGAACTAACCTTCCCTCGACAATGTTAATCAAGGAGCGCGACGAACCAACCGTCGCTCAATAAATCATAAGTTATAGTCCATTTCTCATAGTTTTTGATAAGACTCAAACAACCTTCAAATATAATTATTTGCCATTATCAGGCATTTGTATTCATTTGTTCAAATATACTGCATTATAATACTATACTGTTCGAATTCATAGGGGCAAACATTTGTTTTCTTGTCTGAGTTGGTTTGTGATTACCAGTTATGTCCCGAACCACCCCAAACTGTTTATAACTGCTCATAAGTAATGTGACGGAACGAACTTGACTATAATTTACTATTTTGATTGGTTTTAGTATATTACTAGTTTGATTGTGAGTAGTAGCTCTGGTGGTTATAATTTTTCGTTCCACGAAACACGTTTTACTTTTGCTTGTACAGATATGGATATTACTCTAAGGAAGCATTCTAAAATAATAACTCTTAATGAACACACTTCTATGACTGCCAGAGATATAGCTACGGTAGTTGGTGTGGGAAAATCAAGTGTTTCAAGAATATTACAAGTCTTGATCATCAACTCTAAAAAGAAAAGGAAAATGAGTGTTAAAATGGAAAATTAACTGATAAAATTTTAACTGACTGACCAAGAACTGATAAAATCTTAATAGGAAATAGCAAAATAAGTTAAAGTAAGACAAGCTCAGACCTTCGAAGGAATTTATTGGATTATGGTGTTGAAGTAAGTTTCTAAATTGTACAGAAAAAGGTTCTGAAAGAGCCGTAAGGCATCAAAACCGAGGAAAAAGTAATTTCTAAGATGTTGTAAACACGTTTAGCAAAGGCCAAAAATATCTATATTGGACTGTTAATGATTAGAAGAAGGTGATTCTCAGTGATTAAATGCATTTATTTGTGCAGGGATACAAACAAGTGTGTAGTTAGACGAAGTGATGTTGAAACTCTACTGCCAGATCATATCCAACAGACTGTAAAACATCCTCCTAAACAAATTTTTTTTAGGTTTTTTCACTACAAATGGCACTGGAAGCTTAGTTGTTCTTAAAGGCATGATGAATTATATCAAATACATAGAAATATTACGCAATAGAATTGTTCCATCCATCGAAACACTTGACGGAGCATTTCAACATGATTTGGTTTCTTGTCACAATTGGATATTGGTCCAGACTTTTAAGCGGGAAAATAAACTAAAGTGCTTAATTGGCCTGGTAATTCACCTGTCCTAAATCCTAATGAGAATTTATGACATATTCTCAAGAATCGTTTAGTTGATATAAGCTGCACGACAACAGAAAAAAGGTTAAAAAGTGCGATACAAATGTGTTTCCACGATGATGAAGTTAGAACATGTGTACTGTACTAGTGGTATCAATACCAAGACGAGTTGAAGAGGTTATTTTTGCTGTAGGAGGACATACATCGTAGTAATATAGAGATTTTTCTGTCTACTTAAGATATATAATGATTAAAAGCTAGGGTCTTAGAAAAAGTTGTTTTCTACCATTTGTCCCAATTAATTCAAACAGTGTAGCACAATAAAACGTACCGAACGTTATTTACCAAATAACATAAAAAAAAGTGTGAGAACTCACATTAATATGTTATTAGACGATACAATAAACTAAATATTTGATAAGATTATATAGAATACAGAGCGAGAGCAAAAGCTTCCTGATTGGCGCCAGTTTATTGAACTCTCCTTTTTTCCTCACTATACGTTCTCGTTTACTTAATTGCATTTGGCACACGCTTTATTTTAACATTCTATACAAAAAAAAAAATTCAAATACAGCTATAATTAAATACGGCAAGCATTACTTTTAAAATAGGGAAAATGTTTCCCTTAGTTGTGAGATGGTTAAAAAACAAATATAGCTGGATTGAATTTTTCGAATAGTTTAAAGATGATTTTGAAAATTTTGATAAACATCTTATTTAAAGGGAATTATTTGATTGAAAAAAAAAAGAATTGTATTTTTTGAGTTACCATAAGGTAGTCGGCTGGGTGGCATGGTTGGTTTGTCGCTGGCCTTCTGTAACCCAGGTTGTGGTTCGACCCCGGCCCAAGTCGTGATGCAGAAAACCGACAACGACCATGTCGTATGATTATACTGCATGTAAAAGATCCCTAGGGGGAGATCTAGGGAAAATTATATCTTAGTTCTGGTTCGCATCGTCAGAGATCAGATGCCTTCCTCTAGGGAGGGAACTGGGCATTAAAATTACCTGCGGCGATCGGTATCCGCACTCAAAAGAGATACCAACTTTCGGTGATGTACTCGGTAGATTGATGAACTCTGTAATAACTGTTCATAAACTGCCATTAGAAATGCAAAAAAATTACCATAAAGTACGGTGAACTGATTAAATTGCGAAATATGTAAAGGATAAATACTGTTATTTTAGCTGGATGTAATTTAGTGCATAACAATTGGTAATCTCTTGGCTTAAGCCTTTCCACAGAAGTAAAATTCTTACTGTTTAACTCTTTCTTAATAAGATCCAGAAAGTCTCACTGCGACTTGAGAAAATGCTCTATCGCTACCATAATCGATAGAATGTTTTTATAAATTCCCCTCGCATCCTTTTACAGTGAGTGGGAAGAAAGCTACTTTAAAAGCTCTTTAAAACTAATCCCTACCGTCTGATGGGTAAAGGGATCCATTTTCCCTGCATTCGAAAAGGATAAGGACGCTTTATTTTATTGACATTTCATACTAAGCTCCTATATTTGAAAATATGAGACGGATTTTATTGTTGTGTTCTCTCTCTGTTAAGTTCTTCTCTTGTGATGCCAACGGAAAATATTTCTAAAATTAAATTCGTTTATTTCTCTCTTCGCTTGAGAGAATTGTTGCTAACAAGAGATTTTTTTAAAAATAAAGTTGAATTTGAAACAGCATTAATATTAATATACTTTTTGCTTTTTATGTTTTGCGGCTATTTATTGAAAGCAAAGTATTTTGTTTAGCATGTATTAAGTGTAGTAATTCTAATTTTTTGCAATAATTCTCATACGCTAACGATTTTTATTTCATTTTAGCCAAATTCTTTTTATGGCGTTAAATAGTTCAAATTTCTCTTCATGCCAACGGTAAATATCTATAAAATTCGATTCGCTTCTTTCTCATTTCGTTTGAAAATTTCTCTTGGCAAGAATTTTTGTTGTTTGTAAAAAATATTCTATTTCATACTGTTTTAGTGTTCAAAATATGTTTTTTTCCATGTGGCTGCAACTTTTTTAAAAAAAGAAAAAAAACCAACATTATTTTGTTTAATATACCGGGTGGGCAAAAAGTCCGTAAAAATTTTAAAAATTCATAAAATCCGGAGAAATGAACGAAAAAAAAAACTGTTCGCAGAATCATCATTAGTATGTCACGGGATTTTTTTAAGCTAGAAAAAAAAATAATTCGAAAATCATCCGGTAGGTTGCGCTGATCAAAGAAACAATGCATAAATAATGAACAGAAAACTTTCACAGCTTTATTACACCAGAATATGCTCCACATGACCACCACCACAGGGGAGAAGACATTCCAGACGAGTGACAAATCCAGCAACGGCAGAGTGCAACGTGTCCGGATGTATGGAGGATACTTCTCTGTGGATCGCATCTTTCAATTCCCACAGACTTGATGGACCGGATAGATACACGCGAGATTTCAATTATCCCCACAACCAGAAGTCTGTCGGTGTTAAATCTGGAGACCGAGGAGGCCATGGGTACCTGCAGCGCCTGCTACCGATTCTGTCTTCCCCTAACGTCTGTATCAGGAATGCCTTAACCGGGTTAGCAGTGTGAATCCTGCATGAACGTGACATTTGAAATCTGACCTCATTGAATTAAACATGGCACAACAGTCTCCCGCAGAAGCGTTAGATAACGCTGAGCATTTACCGTTTCCGTTATCCATCCATTTACTGGGCACTGCGTTTCAAAGAAGAAGGGTCCTATGATAAATGAACCCGTGGAACCACACCATGCTGTCACTTTTGGGGAATGCAATGGCTTCTGTGTGTACTCACGTGGATTAGAGGTCGCACAAATGGGACAGTTATGGTTGTTAACGTCACCATGAAGCGAGAAATGAGTTTCATCTGTCCACAAGATGTTAAAAACCCAGGTAGGATCCTGTTCCATTTTAGAGAAGGCCCACTTCGCAAATGCTTCCCTCTGTGCGGTATCTGCTGGTAAAAGTTCATGGCACGATTGCAATTTATGGGTACAGCTGGAGGATTCGACGAAGAATATTGCGGACAGATGATGGTGGTAAGCCCAATCGTCTGGCAGCTTCACGTGCACTGCTGGTCTCTGAAGCTGCTTCGGACGCAATCGCTTCCATTTCGACAGCAATGCAGGGTGCACGTGCTTCTTTCAAGCATGGTCGTCCGGCTCGTGCTCGATCCTCCAACTTTCCAGTTCCCTCAAAACGTTTAACAAGCTTTAAGAGACCTGCAGGTGTTAAAGGGCCTTTTCCACTCACTTTTCACATTTTTCTGAACTCGGAATTTACGCAAGGCAATGATCGCTGATTCCTCGTTCATGTAAAATAACTTCACCAACAAAGCTTTATCCGGC
The DNA here is from genome assembly GCA_019973935.1 of Trichonephila clavipes. Classification (NCBI taxonomy): domain Eukaryota; kingdom Metazoa; phylum Arthropoda; class Arachnida; order Araneae; family Nephilidae; genus Trichonephila; species Trichonephila clavipes. The sequence continues at coordinate 464,588 of BMAU01017631.1, read as the reverse complement.
GCACTGAGAATCCTTGTTCACATTCACTGTTTGTAATGGTGAAATGAATATGGATTCATTGAGAGCATAGGTTTTTATAGCCGTCTAATTTGCATATTTCCACCCCAGACGCTTGTAACAGCGCCACCTACCGGATGATTTTCGAATTATTTTTTTTCTAGCTTAAAAAAAATCCCGTGACATACTAATGCTGATCCTGCAAACAGTTTTTTTTTCGTTCATTTCTCCAGATTTTATGAATTTTTAAAGTTTTTACGGACTCTTTGCCCACCCGGTATTTTAATTGTATTACTTTTTATGTTTTTGTTAAAGTTCATAATAAGCAAACGATATTTACTGTATTTCAGCCGGATTCTTGTTAAGACGTTAAATAATTCTTTTTTTTATCTTGATGCCAACGAAAAGTATCTCTAAAATTAAATTTGCTTATTCCTTTCTCTTTGTGAATTCATAATAAGAAAATATATACAGTATACCGCAAAAGTATTCGTACGCTCTTATAATTTCCTATAAAATGTATTGTTTTCAACTAATAAAAATTAATACATCGGAATTATAATTTTTTATGATATCTGCAACTTGCTCTTAATGGAATAACTAATAAATTCTGGAAACATTGAATAACTATTATTTTTTCAAAAATTAAAATCTAAAAAATTACGCCACAAAAGTCTTTGTACACTTCATAAAAATCCCAACATAGCTTTAAATATTGTGTGTAGTTGTTTCATAATTTTTTTACTTAGTAAAATTTCTTTTACCGTCGAAAACAATTTTTAAGTGACTTGGTATAGATTTATCAGTTTTTTGTTTTTTTTTTTGTAATTTCTGCATCAAGATTCCTCTACTCTTCTGTGATCATTGTTTTTGCTTCACATTTTGTTCTTATGTATGTCATGTTTTCTTTTTTTTAAAAAAAATCAAATACTCACCAAATATGTTCTACTAAGTTTAGATCAGGTTATTTAGGAGGTGTTTTCAGAATTTGGGACAATTATTTAATACATTTATAGGAAATGTTTGGATGTATAATTTAAATTTCTCTTTAAAACATTTAAATGGAGCTCATAATTCACAATATTATCAAAAAATACCAACCTAATCGTGAAGCCGATTTACACCCCCACGCAAGAACACCTCTACCTTCATGCTGAAACATGGAGGGGGAAACGTTCTTGTTCCACATAAATTCATGGGATTAAGCTCCTCAGTTGTTAATCTACAAACTATTATTCACCCGTCGAAATTTAAATTTTCTGAAACTTAATCCCAAGAATCTAGTTCGAAAAGTGAAGTATGGAGGTGGAGATGTTCTTGCATGGAGGTGTAAATCGGCTTCAGGATTAAGTAATTTGGTGTTTTTTAATGATATTGTGAATCATAAACTCTATTTAAATATTTTAAAGAGCAGTTTTAAATTATGCGTCCTAAGTTTGGATATTGGAGACGGTTTCATTTTTTAACAAGATAATGACGTCTAGCGCACTGTTCTCAATGTACACCCCTGGTACCCCTATTACTGTCTCAAAATTCTGACAAACACTTCCTAAATCACCTGATCTAAGCTTAGTAGAACATATTTTGTGAGAATTTGATTTAAAAAAAGAAAACGTGACATATATAAAAACAAAATGTGAAGTATAAACAATCATCACAGAATAATGGAGGAATATATCGATACAGAAATTACAAATCTGTACCAAGACGTTTAAATGTTGTTGTGGACGCTAAAAGATATCTTACTAAGAAAAAAAAGAAAGAACTACAATATTTAAAGCTATGTTGAGACTTTTTTTTAAGTGTACGAGACTTTTGTGACGTAATATTTTAGTAGTTTTTGGGTGGCCGCGGAAGCCTAGTAGTCAAGGTATCGGATCGGGGCTAGTATGTCACGAGTTCGAGCCCAGTACCACTGAAGACCCACCGTGTAGAGGAGAAATGTCATGAAACCTGTCGAAAACCCAAACGTCGTTCCTTTGGTGTGGTGTGGTAGTTAGGAGAGGGGGGTGTGCCAGCTCAGCTGTCGTCCTCGTCACTTGACCATGGTTCAAAAGGACGAGGTCCGTCGCCAAAGGCCTTCGTGTAGCTGAACAGTGCGACGTTGATATTAACTCACTAGTAGTTCTTTATTTTTAATTTTTCAAAATAATAGTTATACAATGTTTTAAAAATTTATTATATGGTTATTCCATCAAGAGAACTAGTTGCAAATATCATAAAAAAATTACAATTCCGATATATTAATTTTTATTAAACGAAAATATTAAATTTTATGAGAAATTACAAGTGTACGAACAATTTGTGAATATATATATATATATATATATATATATATATATATATATATATATATATATACATTCATGGACAAAAAAATTAGCGCACTAAGAAAGAGTCGTCAAAATGAAACGAAATTTCACATACGTAATGACTACTTTGATATAAGTAAATGACTAGAAAATCAAAGAAAAAGGATAATTTATTTCAGAAAAAAAGGCAAAAGAATGGAGGTGTTAATGCTCTGTTGAACCTTCTCTAGCGTGAATGCATGATGCGATACGATCAAGCATTGAAACATACAAGTTCTGTATGATGTCTTGAGGCATTTCGTTCCATATTTGCTGGAACCTTGACTCTAGTTCGTTCAAACTCGTGGGGTTCCCATTTCGCCGTCCCAAATGATCCCGCTCGATGAATATGCTCGATTGGAGACTAATCTGGGGATCGGGCAGGCTAAGGAAGGGTGGTAGCTGTGCGGAGACAGTCTTGTGACACCCTTGCCGTGTGAAGCGGAGCATTGTCCTGTTGAAAAATGGCTCCTGGAGTCGTTGCATGAGTGGCAACACATGTGGTTGCAGGATGTCATGGACATACCTCTGGGCTGTCATGGTGCCATGGATCAATACTAGGGGTGACCGTGTATTGTAGGCAATGACCCCATGTACCATCACACCAGCTGTGGGGGCGGCGTGTTACCGTAAAGCAAAGTCAGGATTGAGGCGTTCACCCCGGGGTCTCCACACACGAACACGATTGTCATCACTGCTGAGATTGAATCTGAATTTGTCGCTAAAGACGACCTGGTTCCATTCCGCTGCAGTCCAGTTTCCTCGTGCACGGCACCACTCCAAACGGAGGCGTCGATCGGTGGACATCAAGGGCAGCTCACGTAAGGCGCGGCGCGATCCCAAATGTCCTTCAGCCAGGCGCCTTCGTATGGTTCGAGAAGACACAGGGGCCCCTAGTCAAGGTGCTACCTGTGCCTGGATGGCGGCCGTTGAAGCAGTTGGCTGTACGCGTGCATTTCTTACGTTGTGGCGGTTTTCCCGACGACTGGTCTGTCGAGGGCGTCCTGAGCCTGGTCTTCGTGTTAATGACATCTCTCGTATCCACTGGTTCCAACTCCTCCTCACAACACAATCAGATCGACCTAATTGACGAGCTACTCGCCTAGATGACCACCCAGCTTCTATCATGCTGATGATTCTCCCTCTGTCAAACTGAGACAGCTGCTCATACTATCTTCAAAAACGGCGTTATGGCACATCTACCTCAGCTCATTTACAATGATTCAGCACACTCAAACAAGCTTTGGTTACCTATTTTATACTCCACGGAGAACGACGTTAAACACCCTCGACCGGCAAAACTTGCGCAATTACACTGCATTTCTAATCATTTGCATATCTCCCCGACATGTAACTTCATGCCAAATTTCGTTACGATCCCGCAATTTTTTTGGTGCGCTAATTCCCCCCATGAGTGTATTTACTTGAGTTTAAGGACTTGGATTTGTATGGAAAAGCTGTAATGGTTCAAAATATTTTTTATTTTTATGTGGTTATAAATTTAAAAAAACCCAACATTTTGTTTAATATATTTCAATTAATACTTCTTATTTTTTTGTAAGCAAACGATTTTTATTTCATTTTTGTAGAATACTTGTCTTGGCGTTAAATATAAACAATTCGAATTTATTTTTAATGCTCGTGTTACATTTATATTTTATAAAGATTTTAAACATAACATTATAAATCTGTCGTACCCATTTAAATACATTTTTATGTAGAATTTGTTACTTTAAGAACATGCATTATCGCAGATGAATAATATGCATTGCGTGTCTAAATATTTTATTTCTAAGTGTACTTTTCTTTAAAGTTTAATTTGAGTTTCAATCAATCTTTCCATTTTTAAGGAAGTAATTAATTTTATTAAAAAAAATTTATGAAATATTATTGTTTATAACTGTTCAAATAATTGCGCATTAGTCTTCATTAAAATAAGAAAGTAATCATTTCATAAAAAATAAAACAATGATTTCCTGGAATATTTCACAAGGAATTAAAATTTTAATTCTTTTTAATGAGAAAATAATGATTTTTCTCATTAAAAAAAAGAATTACGCATTTATTTCCTTGTGAAATATTCCTCGCTGCGTGCACACTAAAATAATAGAGCTTTAATTATTTTTCTTATATGTAAGAAGAACATATCATTTTCGTAGGGGAGTTTCTCTTCGTCTTAATTTTATTCCTGTTTTGTTTTTTGGTATTTATAAAAGTAATTAAATTTGAAGGAACGCGTATATAAATTATTACATGGATTTTATTATTTTTTTTAAAAAAAGTCATTTTCGTTGAAATTCGGAAGAGAAGATGAATTGTGTGCCTAAATCAGACATTGTAGTTCAATCTTTTTAATTCAATGTGTACGGCAATGTTTGTATCGGAAATGTATTCGAAGGGAGTAGAGGTGCAGTAGTGAAAACCGTGGCTTGCTTTCATCAGGTATGTATCTTTTAAGAAATGTTCTTTATCTTCGTTAAGCAGCTTCTTAAATTTATTATTGGTAATTTAAAACAGTAGAGGAAAACGGAACTAAATATTACCGAAATATATTTAACCCAAAAAAAATTGGTACTTTTCCGTTTCGCCCGCACAGGTGACAAAATCTCCAAAAATGGTATATTCGACGCCAAATGAAATTATCCCACTGGTAATCATTTACCACCACAGTTAAAAAAAATTTTAAAAGCCATAATTTTTAAACAACTTTTTTCAATCTTTGTACAGATTACGGATAATATTATTCTACATACAGAAAAAAAGTCTCTTGAATTATTTTTATAAATGACGAAGTTATTAAATATATTTAATTAAATTTTTCAGTATTTTTTGAAAAATCGTAAAAAAAAAAAGATTTCGGCATTTTTTTTAATGACTGATTCTGAGAGAAAAGAATGAACTTTCTTAGGATAGAATATCAATTCATTAACGCGAAAAAAAATTGAACGGGATCGATTTAGAAATCATTTTCATAAAAACGTATCAATTTTGATTCATTTTTGAAAAAATATCAAAATAGATCAAAATAGAAAATATCGTTATACCGTATCGTGGCGAAACAAATGATCTTTCCGATTCTGTAATTATTTTTTGTCTGAGTTAGATAGTAAGAATTAGATGGCTTTTCTAAAAGCGTGGGTAAAATCGAAACTTCATACATTTCTACCTTACGTTCATTGCATAACCGTAACAGGTAACGCATAACAAAATTTTCCCTACCGCGCCATAAGAAGTTAACTTCAAAAAATCGTTTGTTCTTATCTGTAACTTCTACGTAATAAAAAAATGTATGAAAAACCAGTGAGAACTAATGGTTTTTTTATGTGTTTATTGTGTGTTGTAGCCAATAACGCCAACTTGGTGAGATTTGCACCGGCAAAGCACCGATTGGCGGAAAAGTACCAAAAAAATCACATTAAATTATCACACGAGGCACAGAAAATGAAAAGTTTACGAAAAATTTTAACACAAAAAATAAGCTCGCAATTGAAGGGTATAAAAACAATAGCTTTAAAAACAACAAAAGAGATGAGAGTATAAAAACAAATTTACTTCTACCCATATCGAAATACTGTTTATTTAAAAGAAATGACATCCCTTATGAACTAAAAGAGTTGTAGTTTTTGAAGTAAAGTACTTTTTCAAAAGTCTGGGATAATACCTTGAATAAATAACTTCAAAACATGAGATCAGTGTGTACTAACATTTCCGATTTCTTCGTAAAAAAGGAAGTGCGCGTTATATGCACCGGATTTTACGGTAATTGAAAAATATAAAGCGAATATTTATCTTTAAATGAGAAGAGAGAGAGAGAGTATTTACGTCGGGTTTGTGTGTGTGTGCGGAGGAAATTAATTGGCAACTGACCCTTGGTATAAAAAACTCATTATTTCTCAAAACGAATATTTTATTTGTTTTCATTTAGACCACGGTATTTTAAAATTATATACTTATTGTATTATAAAAAGAATCACATATAGAACTTTGAGTATTTTAGCAATTAATTTTAAAACTTCCCAAACCAAACAATTATTTGGAATGCTTTAGAAGTGAACATTTTTACCTCCTTTATTTCCTAATGCAATTATTAAAATTATTTATACTTTTATCTGTTATTTTTTATCATGAATAGAAATATTATGAAAGCATAATTTTTACATTAGGAAGAGTAATTTTATAAATTTAATGTTGAAGAAATATGGTATTAAAAAATGTGAATGTGTGTATGTGTATAGTTAAATACACAAATAAATGAAGGCTTAGTAACAATTAGACATTTCAGCATATTTTATGTCCCGAAATCCCATGACTACAAAAGAAATTTTGTTAGCTAATCGTCTAAGGGGTTTCAATAGACAGATTTGTATTCAATGTGAGACTATTGTACTGATGTTCTGTAGATATTTCCTTTTTTTTGTCTTTTTTCCATAGGGTCCTCGAGAAAAAAAGACTGCGTAGAAAGAAAAACACAATTTTTATTGAAAAAAGCAATTGCAGTGAAAAGCGCTTAAGGTGTCCGACTACGTTCGGAACCGGGATTTTAAAAAAGTGCATAAATGGATAATTTTCATGATATTTAGTGTCACTTAGATTAGAATACATGTATAAAATGGTTTTAAGGACATTTTGACACACAAAAATTATTTAAATATAATATTTTGGCAGAAATTAACTTGGAATAATCTTTTTTCCAAATGTTCTCCTTTTGTGAAAAATGGTTCTAGTATGCTAATATTTTGCCTGTATATAGCTCAGACCTCTCTACAGAGGCTCAACTAGAATTTTTGAAAAATTCACATTATTTTCAGAGTTACCACCAATTAAAATAATTATTGGCGTTTTTTCTTAAAGTTGATCCCCTCTGTTGTCGTAAAATATGAATAAACCCACTTCTAAGTTATATATTTCAAAAATTCTAGTTGAGCCTCTGAACAGAGGTCTGAGCTATATACAGGCAAAATATTATTATAATAGAAGCATTTTTTGCAAAGGGAGAACATTTGGAAAATAAGATTATTCTAAGTTAATTTTTTGCCAAAATATTGTATTTAAATAAAACATTTTTGTCAAAAAATGTCCTTAAAACAATTTTATGCATATATTCTAATCTAAGTGACACTAAATATGAAAATTATCCATTTATGCGCTTTTGCAAAATCACGGTTCCGAACGTTGTCGGATACCTTAATACGAAACTGAAGGGACTAAAATATTTTTCCGTGAAAAAAAAATATTGCAAAAGAAAAAAAAAACATGTATCAACAAAATTAAGTTTTTTAGATTAAATTTTATTTACATAGGTATGCTTTTGCATAATAATAAAATTTTAAAAAAATTAATGTACCATGTTTTTATGAAGGACTAAAAAGTATAAAATAATTTCACTAATCCTTATGAAGGATAAAACCACATACGGATTTCTAACTTTTCTAAATTATCCTGAAAATTCCTACTTGGCAACTTTTCATAGCTATTAAAATACTTGTAGGATTGGAAACGAAAAACATGGAGCACATGCAATACATAAGTACATATAAAAAGTATAGAGAGTAACTATCAAAAAATATACTTAATTTTTGGTTCCCATTATTTGTGGTGCAATAAAATTGTTAATTGAATTAATTGTTAATGCATCAATTATCTGCTGCATGCGCCCCATGTTTTTCGTTTCCAGTCTTACAAGTATTTTAATAGCTATCAAAAGTTGCCAAGTAGGAATTTTCAGGATAATTTAGAAAAGTTAAAAATCCGCATTTGGTTTTATCCTTCATCAGGATTAAAGAAATTATTTTGTACTTTTTAGTCCTTTATGAAACATGATACATTAATTTTTTTAAAAAAATATTGTTATTTTCTGTTTTTTAAGGTTATAGAATGAAATTTTTGAATTGATTTTAAATACTTTGATGACGCAATTGCAGATAGATGCGATAAATTTTAATTTCTTCTGCGTCTTTTATCATAGAAGGTTTTTCACTGATCTTGTTTCTCTTCAATTCTTTCACGGCTTTCAGAAAAAACTCTTGCGAATCTTTTCAAATATGGGGTAATCTCTGGAACGAAATTTTCATTATCTATGATGGCTCGAAAGTCGTTGATCACATCATCTATAGTTATTGTAGGTGATTTAGTGCTTGGCGATCGATGCCCTTCTGATTTCTTTCGCCAAATGAAAAGTATTGCCGGTTCAGCATTTAAGTAAAAAAAGGAAAGTGGGAGTATCTTCTGAGCTATGGTCCAACTTTCAAGTCTCTAGCTCAAGAGTACTCAACCTTTTCCCCCCAGGAACGCATATATATGGCAAATATTTTCTGCGGGCCGCAACGTGAATGTTAGTGGAAAAAAACATCACAAGACCAAGGCAATATTGGACACTTAAAATTTGAAAAACTGATCTAAATATCAAAACTCTCATTTTTGGCTTTTAATAATATATTAATCGCTATCAAATACATATAAAAAATTTTCGGTTTTATGCAATTTTTCTGAGTTGTGGGGTACTTTCGGTTTCCTTTCATCCATTACCAATCCCTTATAGTTAATATTCTACTATCATACAAACAAAGCTGTCATGCAATTTGATAATTTAATTAATTTTCTTTTGACAAAGCCTCTCTTATTTTTATTTCCAGTATTAAATTATCAAACTCAGAATGGCAACAAAGAGGAGTTTTAACTGAATTCCAGACTGAAATCAGTATTATCTGTTTATAATTAAAAATCAGTTTCACTCATGAAAGGGCCACTACTCCAGTTCATTTCCTGTTATTTGTTATTACTGACCGCTTCAGTTACAAATAGAAAAGAAAATCTTACAATTCGTACTTTCCGCTAAAACTTTAATGCATTGCTCATAAATAATTGAATTTTTTAATGCAATGGGCCATGAGCAGGCTACTTAGATAAACCCGGGGGGCCACATGGGGCCCGCAAGTTGAGTATCGTTGCTATAGCTCCCCTCGGGAAAGTAGTTTAAAATCAATTACAAAATTCCATCCGTACAGACAGAATGGAAAAAATTTTAACAAAAAAAATATTGAGACAAAAAACATTCACAAGAATTTTTAACAAGAAATTTTATACATAATACTCAAATGTTTTGAAAAACAAAGCATTTATTGAATTTTGGAAAATAATCTATTTTTCTTTGCATTGTTTTTTAGCATCAAATTACCTACAAATAATTCGATATCGTCAATTTTGTTATTTATTTCACCACCTTGAAGTTTTCTTCCCTTCTCTACATAATCATATCCTACATTTAACCTATTTTCATATTTTCTCACAAGCTACAATAAGCTTTCTATTTTATACTCTAAGTGTGATAGTTAGGGATTGCAGTATCGGACCCAAATTTCAATGCCAGTATTCGGTATGTTTTAGATCTTAATACCTGAATACTGATTCTGATACCGGTAGTTGAAATTTTAACAAAAGAAAGAAAACATAGGTGTTTCTTTCTTTTATTTGCCAGTTTTATTAGAGAGTGTAAAAATCGCAAAAATAATTTGTAACTTATAAATTATAACATTATATTAAGAATCACGAAAAAGTAAAGAAACATCTTATTTATTTAAATCACAAAGAAGTGTAAATATAATTATCTAAATCAGTCTGTGGTACTATTACAAATTTTTGAAATGTGATCTTAAAAAATATAAGTCTTAATTTTACTGTCATTAAGCCTGGAACGTAATTTTGTGCAAAAATTACCAGCTATCGAAAACGCTCTTTTGGCATCTACGCTAGTTCGTGGTATTATTAGTAATGCGCAATAGACTTTTTCCAAGTATTTACTTCTAAATATCTCATATAATCTCTCAAATAAATCGATTTCTCGTTGAATGGTTTTGGATATAGCTGATTTCTCTTATTGTATTTTGGTTTGTTGAAATTTTTTTAGTTATCACTAATTCTAATTTTTGTTCAAGAGACAATTCCTTTTTACTATCGACATTAGTGTCATCATCATCTTCAATAACTGTACCGAATTCTTCTGATTCTGAATAAAATTTGTGGGTAAAAAATTTTAAGAAAATTTACTATAAACTTGATCAAATTTGAATTGGTTAGTCTCTTTTCTTTTTGTTTTCATTTTCATTTTTAAAATCATGATGATATGCAAATACAATGTGAATAACAAATTTACCAATTTAAAAGTATCGAACTATTTACGCACTTTCTTCACAACTACAACTTCGTTTTTACAGAAACGAATATCCGTCTACGAATCCTGCGCGTGTGCAGTATCGCTCTGAGCTGCAATAGAGTAGTTTTGGCCCGCCTCCTTGTGTGGATGATTCACATATTTTATCACTTCTCTTGATTGTACGACACAACTTTGTATTTACAGTCTAATTAATTTCACCCGTTACGGAGACATAAAAAACAAAAAACGTATACTATTTTTCTATGTTGGTGTTCCCTGAATATTCACTTGACTCCGAAAGTCTGCGTACAGGCGATCATCTTTTATATTCATGCAAAGACGCTAATTAAATAAAGTATTTCTGGATCAATATTATTTTTATTTATTCCTCTAATGTCGTAAATTCAAATAGTATAAGTAACAATCACGTGAATATTACATAAAATAATACAGAGATTTATAACGAGAACGACACAAATCGTGTGCTTCAAAAGTCTGCGTACACTCGAAAAAACCTTTACAATAATACATAGTAACTAAAAGTTAATACTTTTAAGCTCTCTCAACATATTTTGCAGGGATTTAATTAGCTTAGTTGTTTCACACATTTGTGGATATTTCCTTCCATTCTTTTACTAAGACAGATTCCAGCATTTCCTTGGATGTTATTACGTTCTCCCTGATTATTCACTCGAATAAATCTCACAAATGCTGTATTGTGGCTTAGGTCTGGGGACTAGAATGGCTTACGGAATTGGTTTGTGACATGTCAGAACAGCCATGGCTTTACATTGACTTCACTATGTGAGCCATTTACATGGTACCTTTGTGCTACTGAAAGTAAAAATCATCACTCACTGTAAGTTTCTCAGCATATGCCCTGATATTTTACTTCAATAAGTTCAAGTAACCAATTTTGTACATTGTTGATTCAATAAATTACGGATTACCAGCCGAAAGGCTTCCAATAGACCCCCAAACATCATGCCGCTCCTTAGTTTGATAGTCAAAAAAGGATTCTCTTTCTTAAGATCTGTCCAGGAATTTTTGCATGCATATTTTTGAGCTTTTTGGTGCCAAATTACAAAAACTACTTTCAATTGAATGTGTTATATTTTCCCAATAATTATGTGTCCTATTTAGATGTTTTTTGGCAAAGGTCATTCATTCTCTTAGCTCTGTTCACTCGAGAGATGAAGGGTTTCTTGAGAGCAACTCGGCAATGACAGTCATCCTTTTTTAGTCCTCTTCGAATTGTGGTTAAATCTACACTTTTTTGCAAGATCTCAGCCACACTTTTAGCTATTTGTGAAGCACATAAGTCTTGGATTCATTTTTATAGAGCGAATAACAAGGCAAGATTCTCGAAGTGACACTGCAGACAGGTGGCCGGATCTTGATTTGGACGTAAAAATTTTAGTGGATTTGTAGTTTATGAACACTTTTTGAATCAATAAATGTCTCCTATTAACAGTTTCAACATTTGCTTTAAAAATTCTCCCATTTTCTGAAGATCTATGATGATTTTTCTTTCAATAATGTATGGATTTCTATTCTGTTGCCTGCCACGGAACCACAAAATTTTTCAAATCTCAAATCCTAAATAAATCGTAAAAGAAGCTTGTAGTTACTTAAAAATACGATTTAGTGCAATTATTTTACCATATAAGGTCTTTAAAAGCTATATTTTGTAAGTGCACGCTGACTTTTGGCACGCATGGTTCGTGATTATTTGGTGGTCATTCTTGTTTTTTCTGGTTAAGGTAAATTTTGTTGCTTTTGTTTGAATGAGAACATTTTGAAGAAACCCTGACAAGTATTATGATTTTCTAAAGCGAGATTGTAATAATAATTATAGCATAAACACTTAAGATGATTGCCTGTACGCAGACTTTTGGAGGCAAGTGTATAGTGGAGACAATTTAAAAGATTTCTGGCAAATACTGAAAGAACGGTATTTAAACTTGTGAATACCGATAATACAAAATTGTACAAATGGCTTAAAATATAGGTATACCGATATTTCAATCCTTAGTGCCAGTGAATTAAGCTAGTTTGTCACTGCATTCTCCCACAGTTCATATCTTTCGTAGAGGTAAACGTTCTCTCCATCTTTTCCCTCAACTTGGAGAAAAGATACTGTGAAGAATGCAGTGAAAGGGTTAATGGCCAGGCGGCAGAACAAGTATAACAGGAATTCTGAAACAGAATTAGTTTTGTTCCGATAAATATTGCGTTTTTCATTTTTTTTTGTAGCTAAATTATCTTTATTTTTTGAATGATCCTATTAAAGAACAAATGAATCAAAATATAATACAATCACATAAAGATATCATATACGAACTACTGTTTTCTTACAGCTTATTCGTTATTTCCCAAAAATAGAAACAGAATAATTAGCCTGTTTCTTACCATTATTGGAAAAATACGAAATGGATTTGCTTCTTTTCGGATTAAGAAAAAATTCAGGTCAACTTTCAAAAGATGTTTTTGGAAACTTTACTGCTGTTTCTTGTAATTTATCATTATTATTATTTTGTTCTTTGTTTGCACAAAGGGTTTATTACGATTTTAAAGGGGTCACTTCACAAATCTTTCTTAAAAAGTTTTTTTTAAATTTTTACTGGGAAATTTTTTTTTGAATGTTTCCAGTTCTTATGCAGATTAAATTTATAATGTTGCTAAATTAGAGGTAGTTTTTATCAATCAAAAATATGGTACTGGTAGACGTTTACCTTTTATTTAAAATCGCAATGTATTAAGGTTTCACAATACCGTACAAATTACAAAAATACCGATTTTTTAAATTTTTATTTATTTATTTATTTTTATTTATTTATTTATTGCACTTTCTTGTGGCTCATATCATTGGGAAGCTTGCCTCTAAATTTCAGATCTGATAATAAATTAGTTTTTAAGACAGGGGTGTCAAGCTCGTAGTCTAACTAGGGCCAAGAAAACAAGGTTTACCTTTAGGTGGACCGCAGAAAAAATCAATATTCATAGAAACGTAGGTTTATTTCGAATAATGCATTATAATAAACATATATAAAGGAACAAGAAAATTTGGGGTCTACGGCCTGACTCTCTTCTCTGCCACTATCTTTCATATTTCGGGAGAAATTTTGATATTTTTTTACATATTATTGTGTGCCAATATACTGGTCGAGCTGCAAAAAATGTTCGTTGTGGCTGCATGTGGCCCGTGGGTCGCGAGTTAAGACATCCCTGTTGTAAAAAATAGTCCATTTTTATTTCATTTAGATGACTGCACAACAAAGAACACCAGAGCACCTTTGAACAGCAACAAATATTAGAGGAACATTTTGACAAATACAAAACAAGGCGTGAAATTTCCAATGAATCTCGGCTTTTTATATGAAACACAGACTGGAAGTTCCAAAACTCACATGACTTCCGCGGACAGATCTTGGGATTGGTGGAAAGTTATCGAACGTGCTGAAAACATAAAGGATAATTGAAAAAACGCTGAGCATATAATTTTTCAGTGTTAAAGTTATAATTGCATCACGTTAGGTAGGTAAGTTATCACTTAATTATTTACGCGGAAGTCCTGGGAGGTCATGGCAGTTACAGATTTAAAAAAATTTCGATGAATTTAGCGTGAATTATTACATATACATATCTATATAAATAAAATGTACTCTGATAAACTTAATTTTATTTTGAATAGATGCGGGTTCTTTTTAACAATATTCTTTAACACGAAAAAATATTTCCGTCGCTAATTGCGTGTTAAAAGATTTTCTCTGAAGCTGTACATCAAATTTCCTTTGAATTTGATCATTTGTTCTTTGTTCTCAATCTCTGTGTGTCACGTCCTTAATAATAATGCGATCAATTGTCAGATAATTTTGGAGAATATTTGATAGATTCGTATAAATAATGACTGGATGAGGCTCCAATAAAGTCACAACTAATTGGAATTTCTAATCGTTCTTTCGTACTTTCTTATACACCAGCAGTAGTAGTTACTTCTTTTTAAACCAATCTTGCTTTGTGAATTAAAGATAAAAATTTATTTAATTTCCTTAGAATTGGTAATGATCTAAATAACTACTGTTTCTACCCTGGTGTGCAAAATTTAAGCAACAATTTAAATTTTAAGGAGATAGCCATGAAATTGCAGAAAAGGGTTTATTGTGATCAGTGCAAGGAACACTCATTTCTGTAGAAAGTTTATGTGTATGCAAATGTCAGAAGCAAAACATCATTGGCGACGAGAGAGTACTCAAAACGCGTGCGGTCGGCGTGCGCATCTCAAGACTACAATAAAAGGAAAAACGGAGGTGCAATTAAAGACGCCACCAATCAGGAAGCTACCTCTCACAATCCAGGCCTCTCCACCCCAATTTAAACTAAATGATATACAAAACCCACACAAAGACGAAGTCATTACAAACATCGTTGATGCATACCTCATTACTTCTATTAGCAATACTGACCCATACCCTCCCCCTTCCGCTCTTCCATCTGAAATTATTAATTTTATTAAAAAAATCAAAATTCAGAAAAGTCCAGGAAGAGTTGGTATTACAAATAAAATGCTTAAATATCTCCCATTACTAACAGTATTCAAATTTACTAACATAATTAACGACATGTTAAATTTAAGATACTTCCCAAGTGCATGGAAAACTGCAGTTGTAGTCCCGATCCTAAAACCTGGGAAAAACCCCAAGTTGGCGGAGTCCCATAGACCAATCTCATTACTTCCTGTCCTTAGCAACCTGGCGGAAAAAATTATTCATGCCAGTCTTAATGATTACCTAGAAAGCAAAAGCATTCTAATTCCGGAGCAGCACGGGATCCGCCCTCGTCTCTCCACCACTCATCAATTACTCCGTGTTGTTCAGTACATTAAAGAAGGAAATAATAGAGGTCAATATACAGCTGCAGTGTTCCTAGACATTCAAAAAGCTTTCAACAGAGTATGGCACACTGGCCTACTCTTCAAACTAATCACCTATGAAGTTCCTCCCCCGCTAATCCTTCTTATTAATTCCTTCATCAGTAATAGAATTTTCTCTGTTAAAATTAATCGTATCTTCTCTCAAATAAGATCTGTAAAGACTGGAATTGGTCAAGGGTCGATCCTCGGGCAGGTTTTATTTAATCTTTATGTAAACGGTATTTATTAAAAGCACTAACACAATGCTTTGTATGTATGCAGATGATCAGCCATCTTGAGCAGACACAAAAAAACCTCACAACATTCTAGTTGACAATATCAATGAACACCTAGCTCACCTTGAAATTTGGTTCTCCGTTTGAAAAAATTGCACTGAATACCTCGAAAACTGAAGCAATTTTCTTTTCTCAAAGAATTCCACCCCCTGAAATTACCCTTCAAAATCAAAGAATCCCCTGGTCTCACCACACCAAGTATCTTGGTGTTTTTCTTAATAAAACTCTCACGTTCCGACATCATATTGCACAAATTAGAATTAAATTTAAAAACGCAACGCGTAAGTATTATTCTCTTATCTGCCGTAAGACTAAATTAAATAGACGTAGTAAACTGCTTATCTACTCTCTGATCCTAAAACCCCTACTCACCTACGTTTCATCGGTCTGGGGCCATGCAGCAAGAACCAACATTAATCTCCTTGAAAGTTCTCAAAATGTCATTCTAAGACAAATTCTCGATGCCCATTGGTATATGAGTAACCTTAGGGCAGCATGTAAAATTCCCACAATCAGACAAACAATCCGAAAACTTGCTTCTAACTTCTTTAATAATATAGACGGACATGAAAACCCATCTATACAAGATATTCCCTCTTATTTCTCTCGTTTTTCTGTTAGAAGACCAAGCGATGTCCTGGTCAACCTACACTGGTGTGCAAAAATTAAGGACGAAGTCGAAAAATTAGCATATCAGCTGAACGAAGAGGCAGAGCGGACAGAATGACCAATCAGGAGATTAAGTAAGGTGATGTACGGTAGCACATGCGCAGATATGCAGGTAGACGTAATGGGGGAGTGTAAAGCATGTTGTCGGTGGAAGATCAGTATTTCTGGCAAAGAGATTGCACGCCGTATAGCAGTTTAAATCACACCGAGTTGCTGCCTCAGCGAGAAATGGCGAATAATCCATCTGTTAGACGACATCTGGATGCTTTTACCCGAGGGCGAATCATTGAGAAGTTGGAGGAAGGCCGCAGTGTGACAAGTGTGACTGCGGAGTTCGGAATTGCTCACAGCATCGTTTCACGACTTTGGAGACAATTTCAAACTACAGGAACAGCTATCCGGGAGTTCAGTAGTGGTCGTCCACGAGGAACCACACCCGCAGATGACCGGTACATTGTCTTACAGGCCAGAAGAAACAGGCGGCAGACAGAGGGAGAAATCGCTAGACACACGACACAGGCGACTGGACGACCGATATCGCGTTTTACCGTGGCCAGAAGACTGCACGGTGGTGGTCTGTTTGCACGACGCCCTGTACGGTGTGTACCTTTAACGCCTGCCCATCGGAGAAGGCGTTCTCTGTGGTGCCGGGAACACCGGAATTGGAGAGACAATGAATGGGGATGAGTACTCTTTACAGATGAGAGCAGATTCAGTTTGAGTAGCGATTCTCATCGCATACTCATCTGGAGAGAGCGTGGAAGTCGCAATCATCCCTCGAACATCATTGAAAGGGACAGGTATGGAGGTCGCGGTGTTCTCGTTTGGGGAGGCATCATGCTTGGTAGTCGTACAGACCTTCACATCTTCGACGCATGTTCAGTCAACGGGACCCGTTATTGTAACGAGATTCTTCTTCCATATGTGCGTCTTTTTAGAGGCGCTATGGGTCTGCAGTTCCTTTTCATGGACGACAATGCACCATGTCATCGCACAGTAGCTGCCGAACAGCTCTTAGAGAGTGAGGATATTGAACGTATGGATTGGCCGGCACGATCTCCGGATCTCAATCCCATCGAGCATGAATGGGATTTTCTAGGCAGACGCTTGGCAGCTCGTACCTTACCACCAGTAACGATTCGGGAGCTTCGATTGGCGCTGCAAGACGAATGGGCAGCAATGCCTCAACAACTCATTGACACCCTCACTCTCAGCATGGGCAGACGCTGTGAAACTTGCCTAGCAGTCAGGGAGATCATATCCCCTACTAAAGACCGGATGTTTCTTGCTGGACACCCATCACAGAGATGTTTCGGCCTTCAGTCGCATTGCGCTCCATGCTACTTTTTCAATCAAGATTCTTTTTATCCCTCTGATTGCTCTTTTAGTAAGTGTTGCTTACATTACACATGTCCTTACGTATTGGGGATCTTACGGTATTAAATGTGTTGATTTGGAAAGCTTTTGTACAAAGTTATATTGAAAAAACCGTCTCGTCCTTAATTTTTGCACACCAGTGTAGATTTTAGTTAATTTTATATCATTTCTTATTTCAATCATTTTTCTTCCTTTCCCTGCGATCCAACCATGTTGAATTACAGAACCACTCTGATTGGCTCTCCGCTTTCGAAAAACTTCTTATACCCTATTAGCCGAACTTTTGTCTCGGCCAATGGGAACGCTCCCTTTCACTATCCTGATCTGTACTCCTGTACTATGATAATTTTCCCGCGCTTTCTGACCTTCGATTCCTTGCTGCACGTGGATTGGCCAGATTTTCTCCACCCACTTTCTGACTTCTCGATGTATAATTTTCGAACTCTTAAAAGAGCTTTTTGTTTATTTTAATGTAGTTTCAAAGTACTTTTTCTAAATTTTTAAAGTAAAATATCTATTTTTTTATTATCTTTTTAAAATAGGCATTGGGGTAAAACGCTTCACAGTCATCTTCATTCCAGGATAGGTTAGAGTCCGAAAGGACTATGTACTCCGGAAAGCATCACAACGATGTATGTCTCCACTCCAAGGTCCAAATACATTTCGATATGGGACGGAGATTCGCTTCGCGTTCCCTCTCCCACGGATGTCAAACGTTCTTTCGCAATTAAAGAGTGATTATTTAGAGTGCAATTATGCAAGTGACTTCTTTCGTGAAACATGGCTAGAAAAAATCACCTGGATGACTTCACCCGAGGAAGAATGATCGGAAAGCTGTAGGAGGGGCGTAGTTTGATCAGTCTAACTGAACAGTTTGGAATCAACAAGTGTCGTTTCACGCGTTTGGAAAGCCTTCCAAACCGTAGGTACAGCTGTAAGAAAGGTTGGTGGTGGCTGCCCTAGGAAAACAACTGCAGTGGATGACCGATACATCGTCCTGCAGGAGAAAAGATCCCAGTACCAGTCAGCAAACGCCATTGCCCGGTAACAAAGCGACAAGTGTCGTGGTTTACTGTGGTCAGACACTTACACAAAGGGGCATATTCGCCCACTGTCTTCAACCTGAATTTCTTTCAAAGTTAGCCATCGGTTGCACCATTTAGAGTAGGGATACTCAGCCTTTTTCTCTGCTGGGCTGCATACATATGTTAGTTATTTCACGCAGGCCGCAACATGAAGATAAAGGGGAAAATGTTTTAAGACCAAGATAACATCGGAGATTTAAAATGTGGAAAATTGATCAAAATATTATAATTCTTATTTTGCTTTTTTGAATTATTATATTTTTATATTTTCTTATTCTTGTCACTAACACTAAATTAGAAGCATTTAAGAAACACTCCTTCACAATTTCTTCATCAGTAAACGGTTTCATATGTTTAACAATAATATAACAAACTTCATAGGATGTCTTTGTTACCGCTGTGATATTACATCTGACAAAACACTTTGTTGCTGTTGCAAAGATTATTCAAGAAAGCTTATTTATTACCTCTCGAAAGAGATCTTCGAGGAAAAGTGACATGGAATGATTCCTGTTTATTGGTGTTTTTTAAATGCAGCCCTTTCGTGACAAATCAAACAATTACCGATCCATGTTTGTTTTTCACCACAAAATAGTCAACCTCCCAAGCGTCTGGAAACGATATATTTTCGAATATTTTCGCTATGCCACTGTTGTCTGTTATCACGTAACCGTTCCAAATAGAAAAAGTAGATCAGTTCGTACCCATATGACACTGACAGCAAAAATCAAAATTGATATATTTCATTTCTTGAAAAAAAATTTCCCACCAAATTTTTAATACAATGTTCTTAAATAAGTAAATTTCTTAGAGCAATGGGTCATGACTGGGCCACTTAAAAAGGCTCGGTGGCCCATGGGCCGCAGGTTGAGTATAGCTGGTTCAGAGTGATACTATAAGGAGCACAAAAACTGGGCATTTCATCAATGAAGTAGTATCCTCGTTACGGGTGAGAGTCGTTTCAGTGCCACAAGCGATTATAAGGCCAGTTGATTTGAAGAGAGGTAGGGATATGGTTTCATCCCCGTAGCAGTATGGAAAGAGACCATTACCGTAGTCCGGGAGTTGTCTGGGAAAGCATTATGCCAAATGGGTTGACTGAGTTCCCCGTTTTCGACAGAAATTCTGTAACCGGTAGATGATCCTTTTGTCGCGCCCTGTACAACCCTCATTTCGTTTGTCTTCCTCATGCCGAGCGGACGTACAATATCATTTGTCTGGATGTACGGTAGTGTCTCTTGTCAAAAAATACTTTCCCTGCTAAATAGTGTTGAAACTGATTCATGCTGGTGACAAACTAAATTTCAGTTAAATTAAATTTCATTTTTCTTTCAAACATTTAACATTATCGACGTTAATTTTAATGCTGGCATACCACTGCAATTAGGCCCATAGCTTATCATTATTTAAAACCGGAATTACTACAGAAGTAGCAAGGAAAAAAAAGAGAGATTAAAAGAAACATACAAATAACATGGGAATTATTCAATTCCTACTATTAGCTCACACTCTCTATATATTTATTTATCTTGGTGGAATTTTCAATTGTTAATAAAATACATTTTAAAACGCTCAATTGAGTTAAAATTTTATATACATGATTATTTTGGACGACAATACAATAATTTAATAAATATTAATTGATTAAAACTAATTATTTAAAGAATTACAAATACAGCCACGTTGGCATTATTTTTGGCGACTTGTGTCAAAACTTTAAAAGGTTTTTTCTCACGTTTTAAAGCATTCAGTTGAACTGAAATTTGATATACACGATTATTTTGGATGACAATACGATACTTTAATGATAATTAATAAAAATTAATTACCATTTAATTTTGAGATTCTGTCCTATGTATATACATATTTATATTAATGGTAACTATTTAGTAAAAAGTAGCTAAAATGAAATTTTTCTTTGTTGATCTAAGTAAGAATTGACTTAAAAAATTTTTTATATTACTTGTTTTTAATGTTATGATTACATTATTCACCGGCAAGTATTGTGCTCCAAAGTTTTAAATATCAGATTTTTGTTTAAAAAAGTCACACACATCAAAATTATAATTATATTTAAGCACATAGACTTAATTATCCTCAATTCGCTTCACTTCTGGAAGATTAAAAATGTGAATGCACCAATCTGTCATATTATGCGGTAGTTCAATGGCTTTTGAATCATAAAATGTTAAAAAGACTCTTCAAATTGCTGGACGAAGGAATAATATTCTTAAAAACAAAAATTCACGAATGTGCTGAATCAAAAGATGAATCTGGCTTTCTTAGATGATAAAGTCCTCTTAATCAACTTATTCTTAGACTGAAAGCAAAATTCAAGTTGTTACAACGCAATTTGATAATACTAACGTTTACAAACAAAAATTATTACTTTGGCGAAAACAAATAGAAAAAGAAAATATGTTTCACTTTGAAAGCTAGCAATATCCATTGATTAAATCACCTGAATTAAAATTTACGGATTATGTTTAACAAATTAAATTGTTAGACATAGAATTCGATTGAAACTTTTTTTTCTGATTTTTAAACCTATAAACTACAATTTCATATTTTTATTTTACCTATATCTATCGATATTGAAATTGTAGGTGAAAACTTACAAATTGTATGTGAGAGTTTATTAAAAAATTCATGTGCAATTCTTCGTTGAAACAAAAATGCATGGGGTTTGAAATTCCGGATTTTTATGCATATTTATCTGTAGATAGCTTTTCTAAAATGTTTGTGTTTGTTACGCGTACAATGAATATGTTCAGTAGTCTTGATTTATGTGAGCAACTATTTATTTTTTTAATGAAAAATAACAAAAATTCAACATTTATCATTAATTATAAAAAAAAATATCATTAGCTCTATATATTCAACTAAATTTTGATGACTTGTTTTGCGAATAACAATGTTAAATATCTTCTAGAAAGTAATATTATTTATGTCACAGCCCTCTTGATGTTCCATGCTGATGAGATAACATTTTTTTATACCACAGTCCTCTTGATGTTCCATACCGAGTTGCAATGAGATTGTATTTTTTATACCACTCTTGATGCTCCATACTGGATTTGGATGAGATTATATTTTTTTGTCACAGCCCTCTTGATGTTCCATGCTGATGAGATAACATTTTTTTATATCACAGTCCTCTTTATGTTCCATACCGGGTTGCAATGAGATTGTATTTTTATACCACTCTTGATGCTCCATACTGGATTTGGATGAGAATATATTTTTTATATCAGAGCCCTCTTGATGTTCCATGCTGATGAGATAACATTTTTTTATATCACAGCCCTGTTGATGTTCCATGCTGGGTTTCGATGAGATTACATTTTTTTTATCACGGCCCTCTTGGTGTTCCATACAGGGCTGTGATGAGATTACATTTTATATATCAGAACCTTCTTGATGTCCCATGTTGGTTTCGATGAGATTGCATTTTTTATATCAGAGCCTACTTGCTGTTCCATACCGGGCTGCAATGAGATTGCAATTTTTATATCACAGCCCTCTTGATGTTCCAACCGAGTTGCGATGAGATTACATTTTATATATTAGAGCCTTATTGATGTTCCATACCGGGTTGCGATGAAATTACATTTTATATATCAGAGCTTTGTTGATGTGCCATCCCGCGTTTCTATGAGATTAATTTTTTTATATCAGAGCCTTCTTGATGTTCCATACTGGGTTGCAATGAGATTATATTTTTTATATCACAGCCCTCTTGATGTTCCAACCGGGTTGCCTTGACCCGATACTCGCATGACTTAAATGTATTTCATGCCAGTAAAAGAGCGCTTTATTTCTTCGTAAAACCAAACGCAACAACATAGCTCCTCAACGAAAATCGAAGTGAAAGGGCTTTTCCTTCAACACGTACAGCATTCGCTTCTCATTGAGGCGCTCGTGGTGGAACTAGGCCCTCACGTAGCGCAACTTTTCAGCCTCCAGGTAAGCGTAGAGTTCCCCCACGGTGGTGATCTCGATACAGGGTTGTGGAGGGGGTCGCTTCTTCAAATTGTAGCAGCTGCAATGGAAAGAAAATCTCGTCAGGTATCCGAACTTGATAAAAACGATTTCAAGTATAACTCGTCATTTAGTGTTTAGTATAATAAAGTTAGAGCTTCTTTGCATATTAAAGACGAAGTTCTCTACATTAGATCGAGAGTTGCGTTTAATAAAACTAAATAACTGAGTTAAGTATTTAGTTATTTTACAAGACACGTTTAGTATTCCTTATTGTTAATTAAGCACTACATTCTTAATAACGTGTTTAAAACTTTTATAGAAATATATATTAATACTGTCGTTTATGCACTATAAGTGCTATATTTATAATGCATAAACGCTAATAGTACTGCTAATTTTGTACAATTATACTGTATTTAGTACGGTTATAGATGTTTACTGTCATTTATTTACTATTAGTACTGTATATAGCAGTTATTTTTTTGTTCTATTAGTAATGCATTCAGTACTATTAATTTAGTACTGTTATAACTGCGTTTTTATTGTAAATTCTACGCCGTTTAATACTTTTGGTACTGCATTTAATACTGTTAATTTAGTAATGTGTTTGCCTTGTATCTTAGAATTCTGTTTGAATTTCTACAATAAATTTTACTTAGGGAACGTTACTTACAAATCACAGCTTTTTTTAAAAAAAATATAGTAAAAAAACCCATTTTTTATTATTTAATATTCAAATTTATATCCAGCTTTGTTCATTGTGAGCTATTGCTGGGAACGATTGAGAAGAAAACATTTTCCTCTAATTAAAAACGTCTCAATATTGCAAAGGCTTAAGTATCTTATAGATTTCACGAAAATTAATGTTTAAAAATTAATTTTATCCTTCATACACAATTAAATAAAAAAACAATCTTTATTTTTAAGTTTAGACACGTAAAAGCTTTAATTTACTATCATTACTCAATTTCACTACATTTTCAGCTTTATTTAAGTGATTCCGAAAAACAGCAGACTTTTTTTCTCATTCACTTTATTTTATGCTACTTTAGATTTTATAATCTATGTTCTTCTCGTGTGCGTACAAAATTCAACATAATTAATTTACTTTTAAGAAATTGACACATTTAATTTTCGAAAATAAATTATAAATAGTTAACTGTCTTCTGGTCCAGCAAAGTTCTAAAATTCATTTAGTAAATCCATAAGTGTGCACAATATTTGTAAGTGAAGTCATATACTCTTATTTCAAAGAATGAATTAAAATATTTATCACATCCAAATGGATGTAATGAGAACTGAAATATTGGTCAATAAATGCTATTGTCTTACTTACATGTTGTAAATCAGCCTCTTCAGAAATCCGCAACCCATCTTTCTCAGTCCACAAATGTAATCAATATAAATCACAAATTAAAAAATAATATATAAATCGCAGTTTTACTAAGATGCTGAGTCCTCAGAAACAATAATTCAAATGGCCAAACACAAAAATACTTCTCAGTGTTGGGATAGTCCCATTGTTGCATTAACAATGTCGTTTTTTGACAGAATAAATGCTATTGTAATAATTGGTGCATTATTGTACAATAATACTAAACATAAAAAAAAGGATTTACTTTATGTATCCCTTAATCCTAACAAAATTCCAACGCTATAGTAAAAGTTAAAATTCAAATCCTATGTAATTTCGTTTATCTACGTTATTCCTTAAAAATGTTATCACTTTTTTTTACTATAAAAGCATTCCACAATTCCACATTCCTTTCAAAGCCTATTTAAAGTAACTTTGCATATATACTGTATATCAAATAATTATCCAGTATTCTAAGCAATCTTAATTTTAACGTTCGATTTAAGCAATCAAAAGAGAAAATGTTGATTAATCTACCAATTTAATTTTTTGTTCAAGATTTGCTCATAGAAACTAAAAATCATAAACATTCAGACAATTAAAATGTAAAGCAGGGGGTAGTTGGTTTTATAGAAATTATTTTGTTTTATTTTAATTTATCACAGAGTTTTTACTATAATTTGAGTTGCAACATCTGTTATCATCTCTTCTGACACAGGCTTCACTCCATAGTCTGGGTGAATTGTCTGTTTCTTCGAGTTTCTTATTCGTTCCTTTCAAAGCTTTGAGCGATGATTCCCCCTTAAGTAGGATGCTGCCGTGTTCTTAGCTCCCTGGGGACCAGTGGCGTAAAGTACATCCCCGCATTGCTGGGGGGCTTGGTTCTAGGGGCCCAAAACATGACTGACATCAAGTACTTACCCTTTGTGAGATCCGTCTTGGAGCCTAAGACTTGACTTGTCAAGGTGGCCCTGATATTCTCGTTACGCTTTTTCTAGGGACTGTGTATGATACAAGTAATACATCTTTATCAATAATGTAGGTTCTGGTAAGGTATGTCTCCTGTTCATTACATCTGAGAATATTCGTCGGAGCTTTCTACATGTTTATATAGCCCAAATTACTGACGCGGTTGTCTCGTAGGAAAGTATGAATTTACACTAGTATGCAAATTTTTACCTTTTAAGGACAATGTTACTGATCAATGGAAAACATATTATAGACGGATGTGTTATAAACTACTGTTTGTAAAAAATGCAACACCATGAAGGAATCATTAGAATTAAATGAAATTTAATGCACAAATGACTTGTTTTTGTACCAATAAATGACGAAATTTTCAAAGCAAAAAACAAGTGTCCGAAATCAGTATTTGCTGTAGCCACCAAGCGATGCAATAAGTGCTGCTATACGACGTTGCATGGAGTCAAACAGATTTTGGATGTTTGCTTGTGGAAGAGAATTCCATAATGCCTGTAGACGCAGCAAATATTCGTCTTTTGAAGCTGCAGACGAGCGAGACGCCGACCAACCAAATCTCACACGTGCTCAATAGGCGACATATCCTGCGAATAAGCAGGCCAAGGAAGAGGTTGAATGTGTTGTAGGCTGAACAGTAGTCTTGAACAGTCTTTGCAACATGTGGGTGTGCATTAGTATGCTGAAAGATAGTTCCAGGGATGCCTTAAAGCAAGAGAACGACTTCGGGCAGTAGCACTTCACGCACATACCTATTATCTTTGAATTTCTCAATTCGTAGCAACTCCGAGTGTTAACCCATAACTCCGGGTGTTAGGCCACTTTGTCGTTCGATAACGCACTCTGGAAGGCAGTGTTCTCCGGTGTAGCGTTTAACACGAATGCGGCCATCATGGTCCCACAAATTGAAGCGTGATTCATCTGAAAAAACAACTTGTTGCCAATCAGCTTGCCAGGCTCTGCGCTCAGGAGCCCATTGCATATGCAGTCGTCGATGGTTTGCCGTGAGGGGGTTCCAGTATAAAGGCACCCTTGCACGCAAATCCACGGTGCAGCAGACGGCGACGTTAGTACACCTGTAGCAGTAGACCAACGGGCAGCCAACTGCCTGGAGGAAGCTGTTCGGTCATTCACCGCCATGCAGAGCAGGTGTTGATCGTCGCGCACTGACGTCACCTTCCGTCATCCACTGCCAGCCTTTCGAGTTGTTTGGTGCTTGTCGGTCCATTGCTTCCAAACTTGCATCTCTGTGAAACTGTTTCGCTGTACACGAGCTTCTATTGCGCGATAGGAAAATCCTCCTTCTCGAAGGCCAATAATCTTCCCCCGTTCAAACTACATAAGTTGTTGGAATTTCTTATTTCGTCGTGGAGGCATACTTAGGTCTCACTAAACGTTCGCCACTGACAAATAATCATCAACTATTTTCGACAACTATATTTATACGCTTTCAGCATCAGCCACGTGTGCGCGGTGGCTCTGAAACTTTGCTATTTTACGTAACATCCTATAATTGATATTTGCTGCAAAGTTCATTTAATTCTGATGATTCCTTCAGGGTGTTGCCTTTTTACAAACAGCAGTGTATATATATATATATTCACCCCAGATCTTACCGGTCACCGGGTAATGTACCGGTGAATCGCATTTCGTACTTGATCTACATGACTGATCGAAACACTCTCCCTCCCCGGAAAGTTGCATCAAACAGCCTACCGCCCTATAAGGGCATTTGAGACTAGTGCAAATGTCGCGGAAAAATGATGAAATTAGGGATTTTATCAAATCCCTAAAGGAGATGATCAATTCACGCAAGATGTTAAAATAACGTCTCTTTGGTGTCATTTCCCTGATGTAAATAAGTCATTTAATCAAATTCCCGAACTGTTTTATTGAAATGATAAAACGATCAAGAAGCATTTGTAGAGCTTTGTTTTCGCTTGTTACCACTCTTTTACCCCGTTATATATGAAACACCCGTCAAGAAAGGGATAAGCAAAAATGTAAATTTTAAGCAGATAGCCATGAAATTGCAGAAAAGGGGTTTTATTACGATCTGTTCAACGTACTCGCAATTCAGTAGAAAGATGTTGCCTATGCAAATGTCAGAAACAAAGCATCTTTGGCGACGTGAGTGTACTCAAAAACGCGTGCGGTCGGCGCGCAAAGCTCAAGACTACAATAAAAGGAAAAACGGAGGCACAATTCAACACATTCTCTGCAAGTGCAAATGAGATCATTCGTGAAATATGGCTAGAAAAAATCCCCTGGACGACTTCACACATGAAAGAATGGTCCGAAAGCTTTGGGAGGAGCGTAGTTTTACCAGTGTTCCTGAAGAGTTCGGAATAAACAAAAGTGTCCTTTCACGCGCTTGGAAAGCCTTCCAAACCGCAGGTATAGGATGGTAGAAAGGTTGGTGGGGGCCACCCTAGGAAAAAAAACTGCAGAGGGTATATCGTCCTACAGGCAAAAAGAGCTTGATACCATTCAGCAAATGCCATTGCTCAGCAAGGCCCGAAGCCTTCACAAAGGTGGCCTATTCGTCCGCCGTCCTGTATCAATAGAACTACAAATTATCCGTCAAATAAGATAATATTTTACACTCACAGCAATTCAGAAGTTTAAAGATATAAATAAAAAATTGATGTGAAAAAATATTTAAAAATGCAAAAGTTGCTGTTTTTTTATACTTCGCATTTCCAAGTTTTAACAGCCACCGTTGTGATGTTGAAAGTATTTGATATTAATTCCTAATTTAGTGCATCAAAACTAAATTCCCAATTTGAAATTAAGAACTTTAAGGTATCCGACTACGTTCGGAATCGTAATTTTGCAAAAGCGCATAAATGAATAATTTTCATGATATTTAGTGTCACTTAGATTAGAATATATGCATAAAATTGTTTTAAGGACATTTTCACAAAAAAACATATTTAAATATAATATTTTGGCAAAAAATTAACTTCGAATAATCTTTTTTCCAAATGTTCTCCTTTTGTGAAAAACGCTTCTATTATAATAATATTTTGCTGTATATTATAGCTCAGACCTCTGTTCAGAGGCTCAACTATAGAATTTTTGAAATATGTAACTTAGAAGTGGGTTTATTCATATTTTACGACAACAGAGGGGAGCAATTTTAAGAAAAAAATGCCAATAATTATTTCAAATGGTGCTAACTCTGAAAATAATGCGAATTTTTCAAAAATTCTAGTTGAGCCTATGTAGAGAGGTCTGAGCTATATACAAGGAGAAAATATTACTATAATAGAAGCATTTTTCACAAAAGGTGAACATTTGAGAAAAAGATTATTCTAAGTTAATTTTTTGCCAAAATATTATATTTAAATAAATTTTTTTTGTCAATGTCCTTGAAACAGTTTTATGCATGTATTCTAATCTGAATGACACTAAATATCATGAAAATTATCCATTTATGCGCTTTTTTAAAATCACGGTTCCGAACATAGTCGGATACCTTAAATAATGAAATATGTATAATTTGTTTTCATTTTTCTGGATCCGGTCACATTTTTAAATTTCGTCCCGATAAAAGGCACGGTCTCCAAAGTGTATAACGTGAACATTTTGGCACCAAATGTAATATGAGTGACTTCAAAATTTGTGTTCCTTCTTTTTTGATGTTGAAAATGTTCATAAAACTTGTGCCGGTTCTCTCTACGCCCGTCTGACTAATAAGTCCTCTTGGGAAATCGATAGTCCTTTAAAACTATTTTATTTTCAACGCACCCTCCGAAGAAGATAACGTAAATACAGCAGAACATCGTTTATCCGAATCAATTGGGACGAGATTGTTCGCATAACCTAAAACCGAATGCGATCCGTGCAGTATATGAAACTGGACACTATACGAATATTGAAAATCATCGCATGTGGGAAACGTGCTTGAAGAAAAAGCAAAATGGATGCAAAATGTCGCACTTTTACTTTTATTGTGGAAAATAATCACTTATTCTTCGCTGTAGTATTGTACACCTTCGTTTTTTTCGCTGCAAGGTATCTGATTCTCTTGAGCAGCAGTAGTTGAGTAGAACAGCACTCTGATTGTTGTTCGTACCACTCCCTTCGCGAGACGGTTCAATATTTCAAGTTTTGTCTCTATGTTCAAGACGTTGCGCTTCCGTTTTGACTTCGAAGCCATAGCAGTTGACAACTCAACAAAAGAGCACGTGTACACCCTCTCACTTGGAAACAAACTGACCTAATATTCCGCGCAGATGCTTACCAAATCACACAACTGAAAATCTCCAAATATCCCTGACCTTGGGTTTTGTCGTCACTTTTTGCCTCACCGAAACAACTGTAGAGCATTGCACTGCGTTCGAAAACATATTCATATACAACACATGCAGTTGACAAAAAAAAACTGGTCCGGATATATTTGACGCTTCGGATAATAAACGTTCGGATAAACGACGTTCTACTGTATGTAAATTAGGTCTAATATATATATTCTAATCTTTCAAGCTAAAGAGAGAGAGAGAAATAGGATAGATTACTAGTGGATCAGATATCAATCAAATTTATAGTGCAACTCAGATATTTGATAATTGCAATAATTAAAAGGACGATTGGTCACTAGAGATTAAATAGAGATTAGATAGCTAGGAAGATAGTGTATTGGAACCTGAAGTTAGTGTACTGGCATCTAAAGTCTTCTCATACTTCATGTACCTCGTTATTTATCCACGTATTGCTTCAATTGTGTGCACCTCTTAGTTTTGATTGGCTGAACTTGTGTTGTTAATTGTGTTACAAATAAAATATCTAATTTTGAACATGGCTAGTTCTCCTTCCCTTCCTTTCACATCTCTAGGTAGGGATCCGAGAACCTTACAAACTACCCATTAACAATTATGTGCAATAAAATTTTAATTAAAAAATAGTATCTTTAGTTGATACTGTAAATCAAATTACTTTAATGAAACAGTATGTGGAATCAATTCGCAGTTTTCCTTCCTTAAAAGTTATTGAAAGTATACTAATTGGTGTTCATTTTTCAAAAATTGATATAATTGGTTCATTATATTTATGAGAACCCCCTGGGTTCTACCCTGGACACCAAGATTAATTTGAGGCAAAGAATCACTAAGAGCCATTTGTATAATAGTAACTTATATTTATTAACTTGATTCCAATATGAGAAACTCTAATAACATATAATATTATTATGCTACGTCAAACAAAAGGGATTTACCTTCAATATTAAATTAAATTATGAAATTAATCAATAATTACGCGTATGTGCCACACTTGTCCAAAAAATATATGCACCCAAGATCAATAAGGTCTGCCGAAATATAAGAGGTCTGAGAAATACACGCAACTCGAATTATTAGCTTTCATTAACTTAGACTAATTTTATTAAACTAACGCATGTTTTAAGCGATAATGAACTACAGTATATCACCTGTTGATGCTCCGATGTCTTCCGAGGTACATTAACTTATAAGCTTCATTCGTAGAATACTAACAGTAACTCTTCACTATCATAATCCTCTAAAGATCGTCTCCGCTGTCAATAGCCTTCATCCTTGCTAGCTTACAACGGTATACTTAAATACCCTATCTACTTTGCATATCCCGTTCGCTTCTCGGAGTTGATTGGAAATATACGAGAATTTATAATCCTCAAAAAGACGCCTAAGAATATTAGTGGAAAAGTTCCGTACAGATTCGTCACGTATTCAACAGATTCTATTAACGATCAACCATCTCCTGTTACTAACACCTTCACCAGTAATTCAATGAACTTTGATATTTTTATTAGTTGTGTTTTAACAGGAAGGGAGGGGGAATGAATGATGGTTATATTCAGAAGCATTATTAAAGGAAAATGATTGAGAACGAAATGAGTTTTAAATACACAGTTCTGGAAAAAAAAAATTTTCTTTTTACTGCATAGGATGTTTTTCTGAATAATATAATTTAAAAGTGCTTTGTGAGAGATTCCAAAAATGACTACTATTCCCTCCTCTTCCTCACTTTCAGTAATCTGCAAAATAAGAGAGGTTGACAAAAAAAACATTCAGCAATTAACAAAATTCTATTTTATTACGATGAACTGAATTTTATTCCCCTTGTCGTTAATCAAACAATTTTTTGCGATGTATTCTTGCAATTTTATGCTAACTTTTTCTGGTGTTTCTCCAAACTCGTTACCGTTTTTCTACTTAGGTTACTTGAATCGGCATCCAACAGTAATTTGTCAGCATTTTGACAACACGTACACCTTGTTGACGTCTCTCGGAGTCAGAGACAACTTGATGAAATCTTTCACCAATTCTGTTCACTGCAAGCTTATTAGTTTTCAGAAAAAGAGTCAATATGAATGTGTAAGGAAGAAATTTTTATACACATCTTGCATCCTAAAGCTTTATGCGCAGCTAGCATGCGTTGTTCAATGGGTTTGTTATCAGGGCCTTTAGTATTCACTAAAAGATGCTCGTTACGTTCATGATAAATTGTCATACTTTTTTGTCTTTCCTGTTGCTTCAGAAAACAGTCGATCAGGCAAAAAATTGTGTAATTTTGTGGCCTATAAAACTTTTTCAACTGCGCTTCAGGTAATTTTGAGAGCTTGGCCCATATCTGAAGTATTCCCCATCGTTTAGTAGTGTTTTAATAAATTGATTTACAAGTCCCCTGATTTTTTTTATTATGAAAAGGTAGAAATAAACTTTTTCTGGTGGAACCAAGGTCGTATTGGTAATGTTATTTTCGCCTGGAGTTATAGCATCTCGTTGTGACCAGCCAGTTTTTGTATTATAACTCTCTGGCTTTACTGTTCTACCAGCATAGAAAGCGAGAATTTTTGTATAACCTGTTTGCTGGTCAACAACAAAAGTAGTATGAGATCTTGACAAACCATTTATTGATGCATTTGATATTTGATTTTGTCCCGAATCGTAGTTAAATCATATGAGTTACCATCTATATACAACGAATAAGGAGAGATGCAAATACATTTCCATAACACTTTAAAACTACCTTAAGGCTAGTTTTAAATGAATCGATGAATAGGCACATCCAAGAGGAATCATATCCTGTTGTTCAACATTTCATCTGATCCCTTAAGCACCACTAAAAAAATTAGACTCCTCTTCTCAGAGTGTTTGGATGGAATTGATTATTATTGTGCTTTGTATGTTCATTTATATGCTATATTTAATTTCTATTCAATTATTAGTATTATTTATAATTTCTATTTTATATGTATTTTCTGTAAAATCAATAGTTTTACTCTCGTGCCTTTTACCAACTCCAATGATTGTGTTTAGCCTTTGCGGGATGGCAACGTTTTGTTTCTTTTGAGTTAGTGTAATAAAATATGTGTGGAATAGAGTTGCTGTGTTCTGTCTTTCGCTATAAGAGGTTCTCTCTGCTGGCATTTATCGAAATCTTTTTTACGCTATATTAAAATTATTGTTAATAATTTAGAGTTTATTTATGTTGAATCGAACTAAAAAGTAAAAAAATAGTTCTTCATATAAGAAAATTATTAACGAGAAAATTAATGTCATTGGGGTAAAAGCGTGGGTCACTTCCGTTGGGGATACCCTTTCTCCACTATTCACGCGTCCTATGTCTGACTGAAAGAAAGAAAAACCACTAAATTCTGCCATACTAAAATCAGTTTATTATGATCTTAGTTTATATATAATACAACAACAATACTAGTCTTAAGAGGAGGATGATCAAGAGTGAGTAGACGCAACACGTATTACTGATGAATAGCGTAGTTAACACTGAATCTATCTTTATAGATTAATTCCTATTCTAATATTAACCGCTAATTCCTTGCATGCACAGCTACGGTCCGTAAATCTTCAAACTAAGTTTTAATCTGACTTGCTCTGGCTAAGGCAATGTTCCTCTTGTCTCGGATCCACTTGTAATTCAACTAGACTGGAACTACTAGACGACGTCCCGAATTAACACTTTTCTTCTAGAACCTTATCTAACTTCACTTAGTTTACTTAGCGCTTAGAGCTTCACTTCTAGTATTGCTTCTGCACTTAGTGACCATCGCGAATGCTAACATTCCAATATATAATTCCTAATTTGCATAAACACGTTTTCTTCTTGAATTGGTTGGAAAGAATTGTCATTCTGGCTCCAAAGAAATCCCAAGAAGGACAATAAGTGGAAGTCGCGATAAAACCCCGTCTCAAATTGTTATTATTTCTTACTAGTTATATTCCGAAATGCTGAGTTAGTGTAAAAATGTAGTACAAAGCATCCCACACGCTTCTACCCCCAATAACAGTAATTTTCTCGTGAATCATTTTATTCTTCTATTAAGAATTACCTTTTTACTTTTTAGTTCAATTTAACATAAATCGTGTTTTTTAGTTTTTTTAAATTATAATTTATTTTACATTTTTTAGTTCCATCTACAATACGAGCATGCATTTTTACTTTTTTAAACTATCATTTATTCATTGATGAGTTAATCTTAAATGAGTAATTTTTTTAGAATCTGGAATACCCATTGGCATCCCATCAGCGCGTCGTTACGGTCTGATTTGCAAAATGTAGTATCAGCTAACTGAAGGAAATCTGCAAGAGCTAAGTTTGAAATATTTTATGTGAAAGAAGGTGTTAAGGTATCCGACTACGTTCGGAATCGTGATTTAAAAAAAAGCGTCTAAATGGATAATTTTCATGATATTTAGTGTCATCTAGATTAGAATACATGAATAAAATTGTTTTAAGGACATTTTGACAAAAAAAATTATTTAAATATAAGGACATTTTGACAAAAAAAATTATTTAAATATAGTATTTCGGCAAAAAATTAACTTAGAATAACCTTTATTCAAAATGTTCTTCTTTTGTGGAAAATGCTTCTATTCTAATAATATTTTGCCTGCATATAGCTCAGACCTCTGTACAGAGGCTCAACTATGATTTTTGAAAAATTCCCATTAATTTCAGAGTTACCACCCATTGAAATAATTATCCGCATTTTTTTCTTAAAATTTCTCCCCTCTATTGTAGTAAAATATGGATAAATCCACTTTCAAGTTATATTTTTCAAAAATTCTAGTTGAGCCGCTGTAGAGAGATCTGAGGTATATACAGGCAAAATATTATTATAATAGAAGCTCGCAAAAGGAGAATATTTTGAAATTTGGTCATTATCTGTTCTTTTTTTGTCAAAATATTGTTCTTAAATAATTTTTTATTGTAATACTATTCTTAAAACAATTTTATCTACATTTTCTAATCTAAGTGACACTAAACATCATAAATATTGTCCATATATACGCTTTTGCAAAATTACGGTTCCGAACGTAGTCGGATACCTTAAGTCAATGATCTGTTTTACTAAAAAGAGCTCAATATTCTCTCTGAAACTTGCATCAGCATTTGAAAAAAAATCACCCTCTTTGAATCAAAGGGTTTTGTGAGAAAATATTTTTAATCCGGTGACTTCTGAATCAATTCTGAGCTGTTTTGGCAAAATGAATCAATGAATGTTTCATTCCACAGATTCGACATGAGAATTTTGAAAAACAGACTTACTGTCTGAGTTTAGCAGTTGGAACAGTGCTTCTCAAACTTTCCGCATTTGCGACCTAATTTTCATCATGCCCCCTCATACAACAATGCAATTGTAATGTATTTCGACGCTAAAGCTACAATGCGACTTTAATATTATAAACTACACATATTATCAATATATGTATTAGATTTTGTGTATGACAAGCCTATGGAAGTCACTAGTGTAGAAAATGTCTCAACATGTAACCTTGCCTGAACACAAGAGGGAGCTGCTCTCCATCATGACGAAATCATTTTAATTTTTATAGCGAACACTTTTTTGTTTTTCCTTGTCCTAGCAACGTGTAATTCGTATCGGGTCGATTAATCGGCCACATTATTGATTCATATTTATTAAATATTTTTAAACTTAATTGCGTAGTGATTCAATTAGCAGCAGTATCCGTTCTTTGAACCTTTAGATATAGTTAATTAGCTTGTTGCTAGGGTTTTTTCTTCTTCAACTAGTAATTACTAAATTTGCTTTTAGTATAGTATTGATACACCGATTACTAAACACTTTTTGTCGCACTGATACATTTCTTAGTATTTTATATCAGTGTAAATATGTATTTTATTTTTTATCATGTTAAAAATTTTTTTTGTTTTGCTTCTTTTCGGTAAATTAATAATTATCTAAAAAAATTTTATTTTGGACTTTTCGAAATGCTCGCGCCTCCACGTAGGGTTCTCATGATCCCTCCAAGGGGACGTACCCCACAGTTTGAGAAACACTGGGTTAGAATATAGATTTTTTTTTCATGCGCACGCGAGCCGTTTTTCTTTTTTTTTTGTGTTTTCATTTTCAGAAAAACTAGACAATTATTTATATTATGGTACGAAACATTGCCGGTTTAAACTCATTTCTTGGCTCAGAAAATCTACGGGCCCCCTTCGCTCTGGGGGATCTAAGGAGGGTATCTTCGATCCGGTTAAGTCCAGCTTATCTGGGCCTTCCGGACCCCATGCTCCTGGATGTCCGCCCCAAGCGCCCGATGGATAAACTTGCATTGAAGCTAAAAAAAAATGCATCTATTTTTTGTTACCTCAGTAACCCTTTTAATTTATAATCATTTAGATAAATCCATGCCTCGTTATAGGTATCGATGTATTTCATTATTAATCCCCCTTACGATATTCTTTTGATACAGAACTATACAAAATGTCTTGCTCTGAGCTAAATATCTTTTGCAAAAGACGAACATTATCATTTTTTACTTTATTCCTCTGTTCATCTTCGTATTTAATTTTATTTGTTTCTACAGATGCTTTTGCAATTGATTTTGCTTCGTCAGATTTTCTCTTGTCATCACCGATTGTCAAGAACTTCAATGCCAAAACATGTAAATCGGGCTTTCTCCCACCAGAGGACACTAGTTGCATCCCCTATGTAAACACAAAATGCTCTTTGCTTTTAGTTTTGTGGTAGACGCCCACAGAGGAAGGATCTGTTTTACCTCTTTTGAATCGATGTTATGTCTTGTGTTCGTGTTATGTGAAGTTAACCACATATTAAATCTCAACAAATGTTTTGAATTTAAAACCTGAATTCAGCTGAAAAGGGATTCCTCAATTTTTTTTTTCAATTACGTCACACCTGACTGCTCCCTGTCCGGAAAACATCAAGAAAGGTAGGACCACATATATTTTATTTAAGTAACCTACCAAGGTTTTTTTGTATAAAACAGGGGTCGGAAACCTATGGCACGCGGTACAATTCTCAGTGGCACTCAAAACTACTCTACAAATTTACCAATTTTTGAGTGGATGAAAGTTGATAAATTTGTACTGGACCTTATTTGCAAACATCTTCAGAATTATGGATGCTTACGGAATTACGAAAAATTCTGAAAGGTATCTCTAAAGATAAATTTACAGTTATTTTTTTGTTAATTTATGAATGTCTTTGCTGGAGAGATTTAATTGTTTTAAGGTATCCGACTACTTGCGACAACTTGTTTTTAAAAAAATGGAGATATGGAGATTTTTTGTGGTTTTTAGATTTGTTTAGAACACTTTAAGAAAATAAAGCTAAAATTAAGAAGAGAAACATAATAATTATGCCAACTTTGATTTGTCTCGTTGTAACTTTGTTATTGTTACAACAATGATAAAAGTTGGCGTCCAAAATCAGTTTTCAGCCAAACTGGCTGAATGATGTTACTCTATTGATTGTATTAAATTACTTTGTTTAAAATATAAATGCTTTTAACATGTGATTAATTTGAAATCTATTATTAAAATCTCAATTTCTACAATGTTGTACATTTTTTACAAATTTCTCTCTATATGTGGATTTTTTCTACTTTAAATTCCTTAAAAAAGATGAAACTATTTTCAAACAGATTGGTACATTTTTTTAACCTTTTCCAATGCTGCAAAGTTTATTTGAAGCAAAATATTGTGAAACTTCAAAATATTTTTGGAATTTTGTAATTTAAAAAAAATCTGCTTTTTTATGCATAAAATATTTCAAAGAAGATGCATTTTTTCCGTCTTGGAGAGCCGTAAAAATACAACGAAAAAAAAATTGGAAAAAATCGCCAAATGTCATTAATAATTAATTATGAGAAAGCTACCACAGAACACACCAGTTTGAGCGCTTATAGCGCATGTGTGAAAAAACAACTTACGGAAAGTACGTAAGCAGAGATAAAAGTTTTTTCTGTCAGATAAAGATGTTCTCTTTTTGAATGTTTTTCTTTTATAATGAATGTAAATAATGAATTTTCCAGTAATTTTCCAAATCCAATTTATTAGTTTGAATTTTAAAAAAGTATTCATTGTTTCATGTATAAAATAATTAATACGCGCGATCTTAGTTTTTAATAATAAATACATCGCAACTGATAGTTTTCTTTTAGAGAAATAATTTAGTGAAAAGCATTAAAATATAGGAAAATGCTGCCCTGTTTTTATTAAATAGTACTATTTCCTTTTAAATCTTTTTTTGTACAAGGAATTTAAACAAATTTTTAGGCTCCCCCCCCATAATTTTTTTTCACAGTTGCATATATTAAATCGAAAAATCAAACATCCAGATAAAAGCAGTCATTTCATAGCTAACGGTAGACATTTTTTGATTCTTTATTTAAAGAAAATTGATAAGAAATAATATTATAAAACTTAAAAAACATATTGTAAAACTTAAAAAAAAATTCGTAATTAAAAAAAATGCTTTTTCTTAATACATAAAATATTTTGAAAGATGGCATATTTTTTCCGTCTTGGGGAGCCGTAAAATACATGGAAAAGAATTCGAAAAATTGCTAAATGCCAGTATTAGTTATTTATGGAAAAGCTACCTCAGAACTCATGAGTCTGAATGCGTATAGCGCATGTGCGGAAAAACAACTTACGGATTTACGTATGTAAATCGATAAAAGTGTTTTCTTTTTGAATGTTTTTTTCTTTTGTAATGAGTGTAAATAATGAATTTTCCAGTAATTTTGCAAATCCAACCTATTAATTTGAATATTAAGAAACTATTCATTGTTTCCTGTATAAAATAATTAATACGATCTTAGTTTTTTGTAATACATAGCAACTGATAGTTTTCTCTCTCTTTTAGAGAAATAATTTACTTAAAAACCTTAAAATATAGGAAAATGTTTTCATGTTTTTATTAAGTAGTACTATTTCCTTTTAAATCTTTTTTTATACAAGGAATCTAAACAAATTTTAAGGCTTTTCCCCCATAGTTTTTTTTTCATAGATACAAATATTTAATCGAAAAATCAAACTCTCAAATAAAGCAGTCGTTTCATAGCTAACGGTAGACATTTTTTGATTCTTTATTTAACGAAAATCGATATAAATTAATATATTGTGTTTTATTATTTATTGCTAAATTATTTATTTAATAATAAATCCGTACAATGTCTGTTTTCTTGAGAACAAAACTGGATTAGCTTTGTAAATCTGTCTGACAAAGAGAAGAAGTGGAAGAAATTTCTGAAAAGGGGATTTATAAATGACATAAATATAGAAACCACTCACATCGCTCAGATACACACACAGAGAAGTGCTGACATCCAGAGAGAAAGGGAAAATTTCCATGGGGATAAAGCTGTACCAATGAAAAACCCATGGAACGCCGGGCTAAGTGACGAGAAAACAGACCCGGACAAAGGCGTGGAAGAAATTTCGAAAAGCAGTATTTTAATGATATTAATATAGAAATCACACACACACCAGGAAGTGCTGACACTGAGAGGGGAAGGGGAATCTTCCAAGGCATAAATCTGTACACTTGAAGAAGCCCGTGCAACGCCGGGCCATCCAGCTAGTAAATATGTGAAATTTTATTTATTATTTTTATTTTTGTTGAAGAAATAGTTTTATATTATGCTGTTTATTCAATTTCTACTATTAACTCACACTCTCTATATATTTATTTATTTGTTTATTTATTTATCTTGGTGGAATTTTCAATAGTTAATAAAATACATTTTAAAGCACTCAATTGAGCTGAAATTTTATATACATAATTATTTTGGATGACAATGTAATAAGTTTTAATTATAATTAATAAAAATTAATTGATTAAAACTAATTATTCAAAGATTAACAAATACAGCCACGTTGGCATCATTTTTAGCGACTTAGCGACCCTTATTGCGACTTGTGTCAAAACTTGAAAAAGTTTTTTTCTCACTTTTTAAACTGCTCATTTGAGCTAGCTGAAATTTTCTGTACACTATTGTTTTGGGTAAAAATACGGTAATTTAATTATAATTAATTAAAATTAATTGACTGAAACTAATTATTTAAAGAATTACAGATGCAACCACGTTGGTTTCCTTTTTAGCGACCCTTTTGGCGACTTGTGTCAAAACTTGAAAAGGGTTTTTTCTCACGTTTTAAAGCATTCAGTTGAACTGAAATTTTATATACACGATTGTTTTGGCTAACTAAATACGATACTTTAATTAATAAAAATGAATTACCACTTAATGTTGTGATTCTGTCATTATGTATATACATATTTATATTAATTGTAACTTTTTATGAAAAGTAGCTAAAGTAAAATTTTTCTTTGTTGATCTAAGTAGGAATTGACTTAAAAAATTTTATTATATTACTTTTTTTTGTTTTTATGTAAAGAAGTGTTAATGTACTGTTTATTTTTATGTAAATCTGTATTATTGTCCTCAATTCTCTAACTCTGCAAGCATAATCACTGGAATCGAATTGTTTCAAAAATATCCCACGCCGAATCATATTAGTTGATTGGTTTGGCACGCCACAGCTAAAAGATTGCCGACCCTTGGTTTAAAACTTTCCAAAAATAAAGAACGATTTTTAACATTGATTTTTCTATAGGAACTTAAGAAACAATGCATATTTTTTTCCGAGTATTCATTTGTTTCTCATTTCCATGTAGAAATAGAGATTGGTGATTGTTTATTCTAGTTAATAAAGTTGCTTTCTTTTACCATGTATTTCCACGAAAGTCTTTTAATCATGGATTGAAAATATTTCTCCTCAGAAAGTGCTAAAACGTATGCTTCGATCTTCAGCTTGTTCATGTCCACTGATTTAAAAGTAAATTGTTTTTAAATAAAGAACTATAATTTGAATTTAGAATTTTTGAAGTGATAACTTCTTTAGGCGCGTTTTGCTGGAGAGTGAACTTGAATGATGCGTTTTAAAAGCTAAGCATTGTTACACTTTGGTTTGTAATGCTCGTAACAATGGTAACAATACTACTCGCAACAATACTACTGAATCATTTGGGTTTAATGAGTCATTTATCGGAGAAATTTATGCAGCGAAATGTAGAACAGAAAATGGACAAATAATTCTATAATGGTGACTATTTATATTTCCTCAAATCAAAGTGTAGAGAAAATTATCGAACTCATTCGCAAAAATTGAGTTACCTCAACTCTTCTGAACAAATTTCCTATTATTTTAAGTGGGGGTTTTAAGGTAGATCTTTCAAAAGACAAATCAAAGCCTTTAGTAGATTTTTTAAAATGAAAATTCAATTTAATTATGTCAAATGATCCAAATGAAAGCATGACAAAGTGCGGAACAACGCTAGACGGAGTTTTTTTTAGATATTCAAATAATTTTGAATCTTAAGTACTTATAACTTATTTCGGTTACCATAAACCTATTGTTTCCTTCTTAGAATACAATTAATTCACAAATATGATTGTATATTTCTCAAAAAATATAACTTTATAAGAACAGACATATGAATAAATAAGCGATATGAAAAAAAGCGATTTATAGTGTGAAAAACTTAAAATAAGCATATAAGAAAATGCTGAAATGTTTCATCAGATAGTGTATTATTTACATTTTGAATTTTTCTTTATACAGTGAATACAAATAAATGTCTAGGTTTTCTCTACCATTCATAATAATAATGAATAAATAATTTTATATGGCAATACTTAATATCCCCTCGTTTTTTATTTAACTAATTCCTGAAATAACATTACAAAATTTAAAGTTATCACTTCTATCGCGTGGTCATAAGCACACACGCTTTTTTGGGGGGATTTTCCCTGGATTTTTTCGCTTAAAATATTTATATTTCTTTAATTCTTTATCGAAATC
The DNA here is from genome assembly GCA_019973935.1 of Trichonephila clavipes. Classification (NCBI taxonomy): domain Eukaryota; kingdom Metazoa; phylum Arthropoda; class Arachnida; order Araneae; family Nephilidae; genus Trichonephila; species Trichonephila clavipes. Next base: position 423,290 of record BMAU01017631.1, on the reverse strand, counting down.
ATTCTGAAAATTTTAAACATTCTCTATATTTTATAGTATTTTATTTTTTCAAAAATAAATATCCTTCTACCTGAGCTATATAAATTATATCCTAAATTTAAGAAAGGGAAGTCTAAAAATTTTATAAATTTAAGGAGACATGGTACGATTTACACTAAGTTTTTTTAATTTAATGATTTTGGCTTTCTCCAATGCGTATGTATGATGAAAAACATATTTTGTGCTCAACATTTCATGAAAAGCTAACCATTTAATTTTTTAAGGAAAAAACTTTAAACTTATGAAAGGATTTTAAAGTGCTACTCCTCCTACAAAAACTGACGTACATACAGGGCCCTCGATTTACAAGTACGTCAAACTATGTATAACAAAAGTTGGTATGGGTTTTGTGATAACTTGATTTGTATTCTTACAATACTTCTTTTTATGAATGCCTATTGAAAATTCTTTAAAAAATGTGTAAATTCTAAATTCAATTATTTTTTAAAAAATAAGTATTGCTTTGATTGAAAAATGCATACCAACTTTTATTCCATGCTCTTATTAGAAACAAGAGAATTTTTTTTTTAAATATTAGGCACAATAGAAAAAACACCTTAGCATTTTAAATGAACACAAACTATTTATTTTATCTTTCTGAGATAAGTCAGTTTGAAGTTTTGATTTGCTATTGGGATGTGAATAAAAACGAATGTAAAAGTTATCGCAACTCCGCATTTTTTTAATTTAGAACTTCCAAATTTTCTGAGTTTGTAGAAACGTTTTTAAAGGATAATTTTGGCTAAAATAAATTAGATTTGATTTTTGACCGAATTCGGCTATTGAATCCTACTGTGTCCTCTTAGAATTAGAGTTGTGAGTCATTCCTTGGATTTTATAAAAAAAAGTAATTTAACGTCTCATCACGGTTCAACCGTGGGAAAACAGAGAGGGAAAACTGTTTTGAGACTCCAGTTCGTTTGTTTTGAATTTGACGCCAGCTCAAATGTTTTGAAAAGAATAGGCGTAAATGACAAATAGTTCCCTAGTTTGTTTTTTTTATTATGAGAAATAGAGAAGGGAATTTAGTTTGTTTACGTAAGTCGATTGTGGAAGAAATTCAGTGATGCATGCCTGTTTTAAGCATCAGTGCATAACTGATTCTCACCAGTTCATCTTAAGGTCTCTTTGAACCACAGTATAGTTTAAAAAACAAAATCCGTTTCTTATTTCAAACAAAATCATCAATCTTTCTGTTTCTTCATCTTTTCTCCGGCAAATTACCTTTTTCCCTATTATCTTTTCACTTGGGTGAAATCGCGCACTCAATAGTAACGTTAGTGGGTGGTCGCGTGGGGTGACTGAATCACGCCAATTCAGGTTTTATAATTATTTTATTGTACACGATAAAAATCTTAATTCCAGTGAATAATTTAATTAAGAGAAAGTATACTTACATAATTTTAAGAACATTTCAAAATTTAATTTCATAATTTGAGAAAAAAGTCCAATCAAACTGGACTAAAATGTTTCAGATGTGCGTGATTTTAATAAAGGACACAAATCACAGACACTTTTCATTAATATTACAGGAATGATACTTTCAGGCGAAACTGCCATATTTTGTTCAAATTATTGTAGTTTTATTGTCTTTTGATGATAGACAAATAGCATGTTAAGCTTTTTCTTACTTATGCCTTGTTGCATTGGCACAATGTGTCTTGTAGTTCACTTGTGGCTTCATATCCTTTTTGAAGTAGTACTTAAGGTATCCGACTACGTTCGGAACCGTGATTTAAAAAAAGCGCATAAATGGATAATTTCCATGATATTTAGTGTCACTTAGATTAGAATACATGTATACAATTGTTTTAAGGACATTGCGACAAAAAAATTATTTAAATACAATATTTCGGCAAAAAATCAACTTAGAATTACCTTTTTTCAAAATGTTCTCCTTTTGTGAAAAATGCTTCTATTATAATAATATTTTGCCTGCGTATAGCTCAGACCTCTGTACAGATGCTCAACTATGATTTTTGAAAAATTCCCATTATTTTTAGAGTTACCACCCATTGAAATAATTATCCGCATTTTTTTCTTAAAATTTCTCCCCTCTATTGTAGTAAAATATGGATAAATCCACTTTCAAGTTATATTTTTCAAAAATTCTAGTTGAGCCGCTGTAGAGAGATCTGAGGTATATACAGGCAAAATATTATTATAATAGAAGCATTTTTCACAAAAGGAAAATAGTTTGAAATTGGTTTATTCTATATTCATTTTTTGTCAAAATATTGTACTTAAATAATTTTTTTATTGAAATACTATTCTTAAAACAATTGTATATACATTTTCTAATCTAAGTAACACTAAATATAAACATCCATTTATACGCTTTTGCAAAATCATTGTTCCGAACGTAGTTGGATATTTTATGGTAGTATTTGAAAATCTTCCTTTCAACTCAAACGTTTTATGTTGATATTTTTTCTCAAATTTACTTTCGATGTCATGATTAATCTCCATTATTTCATTAGGTTCTTTCCTTGGTTGATCAGTTTCTTTTTCCGAAGCTTAAACTTCGTCCAGTAAAGTTCGCAGATGCTCATTTCTTTTCTTATATTCTGTTCATTTGCATTTATAAACCGCAATGCACAACACAGCAATGAAAGAAATGTCGTTCATAGGGGGAAAATGTAGCCTGTTCACAGGAAATATTTAGGGGGGAAAAAGTGGTCGCGTGGGGAACTCAGTCGACCCAAATACTTCAAAAATGATAAAAAGCGTTTGACATTCCCAAAAAAGAGGGAGATATACGACAAATACATTTTAGTTTCCGTGAAGACTGTCATGTAGGAGGATGCTGACATGATCATTAGTAACGAACAAAAAGTTTCCCCAGAATTAAAGATTTCAAGAGCCTGGGGTGACTGTGTGCCCCACGTGACCTCTCCCGAGAGAAGAAAAAAGTTGAACTTGCTGCTTGTAAAAAGAAAAACGTGAAAATCGGAACATGCCTTTCAATTAATTAGATAAGTTACCACGATAATTAAGTGGTCATGGCATCTAGCTGGTGAATTTCGATGTCTCAGCAGAGTCACTTTTTCGAATTATTTCACTTATACAATCGTATACAGTTGGGGTAGCCAAAATTTGGATCTCGAAGCTATTTTTTTATCAGATATTGAATAGACTGCATGATAAAAAAGCACCTTTATAGCCTACCTAACCCTATGGCAAACTGATTGCGGCACATTTAAATAAGGACAAAATGATCTACTTGGAGCAGCGATACTCAACGTGCGGCCCACCGAGCCTTTTTAAGTAACCCCATCATGGTCCGTTGCGGTGAGAAATTTACTTATTTGAGAACATTGTATTAAAAATTTGGCGGGAAATTCTTTGTCAAGAAATCAAATATATCAAATTTGCTTTTTGATGTCGGTGTCGTCCGGATACCAATTGACATTCTTTTTCTATTTGGAAGGTTTATGGTAAGTGATAACAGACGACAGTAGAGTAGCGACAATTTTATGGGTGGAACTAAATTTTAACTATCTTTCATATATTGCAAGTGAAAAATATTCGAAAAAAATAAATAGTTTCAAGACCATTGGGAAGTTGATTATTTTGTAGAGAAAAACAAACATGGATCAGTAATTGTTTGATTTGTCACAAAAGTGCTGTATTTAAAAAATACTAACCAAGAGGAATCATTCACTCGTTCCTCGGAGATCTCTTTCTAAAGGCAATAAATAGGCCTTCTTGAATAATCTTTGCTACAGCAACAAAGCGTTTTGTCAGTGGTAATGTCACAGCGGTAACAAAGACACCCTATGAAGTTTTTTATATTATTGGTAATCATATAAAACCGTTTACTGATGCAGAAATTGTGATGGAGTTAACAAAAAATATAAAAAATAATAATAATAAAATGCATAACAGGAGTTATAATAATTTGATCAATCTTCCAAATTTTAAATTTCCAATGTTATTTTGGTCTTAAAGCATTCACCCCCCTTCCCTCATTTATCCTCATGTTGCGACCAGCGTGAAATAACTAACCTATGTATGCGACCCAGCAGAAAAAAAGATTGCGTACCCTTGACTTAGAGGATCAGTTTCTTATTAAATCTGTCTGAGCGCGAGCTTTAACTAGAGGTGGAAAGATTCGTGTCTACTCAGGAATACTCTTCATCTTCTAACCGTGTTTCAAAATTATGAAGCATGCAGGAGCCAAATTAGGCTCCCTACCTACCCTTGGGTGCTCCGGATTTTTTAATCAATTAGAATCTATTTCTTTGCCCATATTTCAGTAAATAGTGTCACGAATCTGGCTTAGTCTCAGACTAGACCAGAGGTATTAGAAATTATAAAATAACGGATAATTCTATTTTCATTCAAGAGATATAAACAAATGCTAACAACAAAGCATTATTTTTTTTCGTTTAAAAAACATTTAGTATAAAAAAAAAGTTTTAAAGTCAATTCCTACTTTAAATGGATGAATAGAAAGTATTTTATTAACGATTGGAAATTGTAATAGGATATATATAAATAAATATATTTATAGGGAGAAAGTGAACTAATAGTAGGAATTGAAAAAAGAGCATTTATCTGCATTGTTGCAACAATTCACACCCGGTTTGGCTGAAAAACAAGTTTTCGACGCCAACTTTTGTCTTTGTTTTAACATTTACATTGTTACAACAATAGAGACGAATCTAAGTGCGTCAAAAACCGATAATTGATTTAATTTAATTTAATTAATTAATTAATATTTGAAAAAACTATAATAACATCAAGTGTCATTCATTACAAGTTTAAAAAAAATATTTGAACGTGATTGGATGTGAATGAAAAGTATTTTATTAACGCGATTAAAAATTTGAACAAGATAAATATATAAATAAATAAACATATAGAGAGAGTAAGCTAATATAGTAGAAATTAAAAAAGGGGCTTAATACTAATCCAATCCATGAGTATGTTGATATACGTTTTAATTTGAAAGTATCTTCTATTAAATATTCTTGATTGCAAAGACTAAATTATGATACAAATTTCTTTCTTTCATCATCTTAAATAAAAGAGTGTGTGTGCTTATGACAACACGATAGAAGTGATAACTTCAAATTTTGTAATGTTATTTCAGGGATTAGTTAGGTGAATAAAAACAATGGGATATTATATATATATATATATATAGTACTGTCATATAAAATTATTTGTTAATTATTACTATGTATGGGAGAGAAAACCTAGACATTTGTTTGTATTTACTGTATAAAGAAAAATTCATAATTTAAATAATACACCATCTGATGAAACATTTCAGCATTTTCTTATATTCTTATTTTAAGTTTTTCTCTCAAAATCGCTTATTTAAAAATAAAGAAAACTATCAGTGTTAATGTATCAGAAAGTTGTCTTTCTGCACATGATCCATAAACCACAAACTGGTCAATTCTGTCGTAGGTTTTTGCAATTAATTATTACTAGCATTTGGTGGTTTTAGCAATTTGTTTCGTTGCATTTTTATGGCTCCTTGCAATGGAAAAGCACCCTTTTTACAAATATTTTATGCTAAAAAAAAAAGGGAAATGTTCAATATTACGTGATACTATGAATTCTTAAAAGAAGTTTTACAATATTTCATCTCAGTCTAACTTGGCAGCGTTGAGAAAGATAAAATGTACCAATCTACTTGAAATATCACTGTAACTTTCTTCTCTTTTTTTTGGAATTTAAATCCAAGGAGAGAAATTCATAGAAATTTGTAAAAAATGTAAAACATTGTAGAGATTGGGATTTTAATAATATATTTCAAGTTAATCACATGTTAAAAGCATTTATTTTTTAAACAAAGTGAATTAATACAGTCACTAGAGAAATATCATGAAATTCCAGTTTGGCCAAATTTTTTCCTTGTTGTAACAATAACATTCTTACAACAATGACGGAAAAGAAGGAATGAGCGTTACAAATCCGAACGTGACGTTCATTAAAGTACACTCTACAGAAAAATGCTCCAAAAGAAGTTACTAATAGCCGACTATTTTTAAACAAAGTTAATTAATACAGTCAATAGAGCAACGTCATAAAATTCCAGTTTGGCTGAAAATCGATTTTCGACGCCAAATTTTGTCATTGTTGCAACTTTTTTTTGTTGAAGGACTTTACATTGTTACGGACAATTCCGATCCATTGTTACGAGCGTTACAAACTCTAGCGTAACAATTCTTGGCTTCTTAAAAGGCATCACTCAAGTTCACTCTCCAGCAAAGCGCGCCCAAAGAAGTTAATTAAAAATTCTTTCAATTTTTTTGCAATATTATTTCAATGTCTTTTTTAAAAAAGTTGTTTTAAATTTGCAGTGTTTGAGCAAAAAATCGTAACAATTGTTATTTAATGTAAAGTATGAATAGTGGAAGGATATTAGAGAATATATTAAATTGAATGCAGTGGGGGAGAATATCTACAAGTAGAAATTGAAACACCGTGTTTCCCCGGAAATAAGACAATTCAAAACCATACGTTGCAAATGACCAAAGCTCTTATACGATACCACAACTCATTTTGCAATTGAAAGACGTATCTGCGACTGGTTATTCAATACTTCGTGTGTTATAATGGAGGATTAGCACGTGATTGAATGGACATTTAAAGGAAATAATATATTAATCCTCAGAGATAAGATGAGCTGAGAAAAAGATCTATAAATGTGATAAATAGTGAAGATAATTAAATATAAGTTGTGAAGGCTGCAAGAGTAAGAGAGTAAGAAGAGTAGGAAAGCGTCACTCAACTCTTTTTTTAACACCCTTTTATAAGCTTCACCTGTATGTAAAGGAATTCTTTGAACTCAATCTTCAACCAGATCAGATTAATTCGAAATTTTGCTCACTTGTCCTAGATGACAGTACAATAATTTAATAATTTTGTTCCATTGTCCTGATCAGGATCATCAGGACTAACGATTTCCCATTTTCAGATCCCATCCCGCATCTAGCGATTAATTCCAGATCCCATTTTCAGATCCCAGCCCGCATCTGGCGATTAATTCCAGATCTCATTTCCAGATTTGACGACTAAATTATTAAGTTACAATTTTGTTTGATAAACTATAAATGGGTGTTTTTTTAGTTATTTTAAATTCTAACTTATTTTTACATGGTAGATACATTCCTAAGAAAATCGTGTTAAAAAGTACATGCGACATATGGTAAATTTGGGGATAAGTTCTATAAGTTCCATAAAATCATGCAAGATGAAAAATCTCTAAATATTTTATTGAAAAACCGTTGAAAAAAGTAATAAGAAAATCTGTTACATTTTTTTACAAAAAAGCAATTTATTTTTATTACAAAAAAAAAAAATAAAAATAGTGTACAATGTAAGTTTTTTGTAAAAAATTGAGTTCTTTTGCGTAGAAAATGACATATTTCATACACTTTAAAAAGTATTAAAAATTTTATACCTCTAAGCACAGATAATGATGTTATTTATGTACTGTATAAATATTCTTCGAATATATTAATTAGAATTTTTAATACATGGTTTACCGTAACTGTAAATTTTTCACTAAAATTTCTCTTAAAATTCCCAATATATCTAAAACTATTTTTAATTTTGTGTAAATTGTGCTTGAATTCCTAGTTTTATGCCTCATTTCAAATAAAGTGTTTATTTAGTTGTGGAAATTTATATACAGTTGAACCTCCATATAACGAACTTCTACATTGCGAATTTTTCTGTAGCGAACTTTTTCCTGGAACCAAGAACATTTCACGATTTTCATCGTAAAATAACCTCCCAATAGCGAAGGGAATTTTCTATAGAACGAACTTTTTCACTTAAGATTCAATTTTTTTTCTCCCTATTTTTAAAGTATTTCTGGACATTTCAAGTTTTTCTTTCTTTTAACTAATTTTATGGTGGTCATAAATCTTGAAATAGTTTTATTAGGTGCCCAGCTCGCCGAGAGCAAAAGAATTCTGGGCATTTTATCCAAGAAGTGCAATCTTTAACCCTTATTGTCCAGTTCACTGGAAGCATCTTCAATGTCCCCTTTTATCCTCAGTAGAGTTTCGTGTCCTTGAACTTTTCTCCGTTCATTTGTAGTATGGATCAGTTGTACTGGTAACTTCGTTTCTTGTAGCTCGAAAATGTCAAAACGTAAGTGCTTGAGCATCAAAGAAAAAAAAATTAATTCTTCAGGAAGTGGATGAAGGTGCCAAGAAACTTTTCTTGTAATTTCTTTTTTCTTTTTTTTTATAGGTAAGATATATAAAATAAATATACAGTTGGACCTCTATATAACGAAGTCGCTAAATTCCCGCCAAAAAGTTCTTTCTATGGAAAATTCGTTATATAGAGGTTCATCTTTCAATTTTATTTATAAACCACATAAAACAAATTTTAAATTCATTAACACTATATATTAAAAAAGTAATTAGTCACACCTTTTTGTAAATTAATATATATTTATTTTGTGTATTTTACCAATAAAAAAAAGAAAGAAAAACTGCTATAAAAGTTTCTTGACGCCTTTGTCCACTTCCTGATTAATTTAATTTTTTCCTTTAATACTCTACCACTTACGTTTTGATATTTTCGAGCTACAAGAAACGAAGTTACCAGTACAACTGATTAGTACTACAAATGAACGGGTACTAGTTCAAGGACACGAGACTCCACTGAGGGTGGAAGAGGATATCGAAGATGTATTCAGTGAACTGGACAATGGGGATTAAAGGTTGAACTTCTAGGACGAAATGCCGAGAATTCTATTGCCCTCGGTCAGTTAGTCACCTAATAAAACCAGTTCAAGATTTATGACCACCAAAAAATGTGTTAAAAGAGAGAACAACTCGAAATGTCCAAAAATATTTCAAAAATAGTGATTTCGCTATAGCGCGGTTATTTTACGAAGAAAATCGTGAAATGTTCTTGGTTTCAGGAAAAAGTTCACTATATAGAAAAATTCGCAGTATAGAGGTTCGTTATATCGAGGTTCAACTGTATATTAATTTACAAAAAGGTGTAAATAATTACTTTTTTTCAAATATATAATGTTTATGAATTTAAAGTTTGTTTTATGTTTATCAAGAAAATTGAAAGATAAACCTCTATATATATATATAACGAATTTTCCATCAAACGAACTTTTTTGGGGGGGATTTAGCGACTTCGTTATATAGAGGTACGACTATATTTAAAAAAAAAGTGCTCCGAAGGTAGTCACCTTAAAACTTCGGACACCCTTTACTTAAAAAAGTATTTAATATTATTAATATGTACCACACACACACACAGCTTTTCTTCAATAATTATAGTTTTATGAGGTTTATCTAAAATAAGTGTAATTATTTCCCTTCAGTGAATTATTTGATCAAAATTACAGTGCATGAAAGAATTATGAAAGAGAACCCTCTGTAGACATATATATGACTTCATATTTTTGCTCTTCCCTCTGATGTTCCTGTGACGTTTTATCGGCCAGAGTTAGCCCAATTATTATTATTTTGGTTATTCTCTTCGTAAAATACAAATGTTTCGGTAACAATTCAAATCCTTAATTAAAAAGGGAAATGTGTCTTATCTTAGCAATTAATAACTAGAAAAGTCGATATCATGGGAGTTTGAATAATCTCATGGATTTTAATGAGACCTTGGTGTCATTTTTCGTTTTTCTCCTGCCATCTAAATTAAAAGAAGGCGAGAGACCATTGGAATTTTTACTTTTGTTTAAAATACAGGTGATCTCATTGATGCTTGTTAAAAAGGAATTATAATTTAAATTCTTTTCGGAAGATTTTTATTTTTGACGAAAATAACAAGTTGATTAAACTTTCTAATTAAGTAGCCACATCTTCAATCTTGTTCGTTCGAAATATTTTCATTAGCTTTTCTACTTTCTTTAAATTCACTTCAGTTCAGCAGTGTTTGTTCCTTGTCCTACCTGTTTAATGTTCTATTATCATGGATTTTATTATTTCAGACATAATGTTAATAAACTCCAAGAACTCTGAAGTATGGCTGTTAAATTTGTAATATAAATACAGTGAAAATCGCTTAACACGAAACTATGGGAACTGAAATATTTTTTTTGTGTTAAAGGATATAGCAAAATAGAAACATATATTCAACAAAACTAAGTTTATTACAGTTCATTTTATTTACATAGATATGCATGTATGAATTTATTTAATAAAAAAAAATCAATGAAACAAAAACATTTACAAGAACTTTTAAGAAATTGAACACAAATAGTTCAGGTTTTTTTGAAAACCATAACATTTATTGAATTTTTGAAAAATAATCTGATATTTTTCTTTGCATTGTCTTTTTTAGCATCAAATTTTCAACAAACTGTTCGATTTCGTCCATTTTCATATTCATTTCATCATTGGAATGTGCATCTAAATAATTGCGCTTACTTTTCGTGATGCTCCTTATTTCGGATGACGTGGGAACAGGAGCTACATTATTCAATCAATTTTCGTCATCGGAATCTCAATCAATGATTTTTTTTCTTTGAAATTCTGAAGAAACTTCAAAATGTCTTTATCTGCCATAATTACGGGTGTACACACATAATCATCATCTGCTGCTACAAATTCTTCGTATGATACAATAGGACATTCCATTAACACAGAAAATTTCTCAAACGTTTCGTAAAGTATCAGCTGAATTTCAATATCCTCCTTCTCCATCTTTTCGTGTTAAGGGAAAATAAATGTTATTGGATGAAGTTGAAACTGATCAAGAAACGGAAGAACCCGAAGAAATAATGGATATTAATCATGATTGAGAGAGAGAGAGATTAGTAAATTTAAGAAAAGCGATAGACATGAAAGTTTGAGTTGAAAGGAAAACTTTCAAATGTAACCTAAAAAACTCCATCAAGATATGAAGACACACTTCGCCTTGTCAAAAAGACACTAGAAAGAAAAATGTCAACCTATCGATCGTCAAGAGGAAAATAAAACTACAATAACTTGGAACAAAATAGGACAGTTTTGCCTACAAATATCATCCTATAATGTTAGGGAAAAGTTTTTGTGATCTATGTCCTTTTTTTTTAAAGTCAAGCACGCATGAAACTAATACGATTTTTTTTCTCAAATTTTCAAAGAAAAATTGAAAAGTCCTTAAAAGTAAGTTAGTATACTTTCTCTTAGTTAAGTTATTCACTGGAATTGCGATTTTTATGTTGAACAACAAATATAAGGATAAAAAAATGAATTGGGGGACTCAGGCATCCAGCGCGACCAATAACGTTAGTATCGAGTCAGCGCTTTCTCCCGGGTTAAGCAGAAACTTGCATTTTTTTTCTCTATGGATCAGACAAATCCGTAAGTGAAAATCTTTGATTGTTTATTTTCAATTCATTTTTAACCCGGCACTTGTCGCGCAGGCTATGTCATACCCACCGTCTAACTTTTTCCAGCGCTCCTTCTAAACCTTATTTGGAAAATGTATAGTTTTTCGTGTAGCTGACTTTGAGATCATATCCTTTGAGGGGCATTAGCTTGTAGGTGAATTCTAAATATATATTTTTTTGAAACCCCCTCTTCGGGTATGTCATACCCTTGCTTGAATCGCCGTTACAGTTCTGAATGCATGAGCACGTTTTAAATCTTCCTTATGCTATGGCGAATTATAGTAGTTCTGATGAAGAAATGTGATATTTAAGTAATTTAATAGATACAGTATTTAAGATATATATATATATATATAGTACAATAGTATTTTTGGATGAAGAAATTCTCTTCTAGGTTATGATGAGGAAGAATCAAATGATGAAGAGTATAAGAGCAAATATGATTCCTCCACTGAAATCGATCCAGATTTAAAAGAGGGAGACACTGTTGAAAATAAATTTTTTATATGTAGAGACACAAAAGCATTTGAGAAGAACTTTCTTTTAAAGGAGACAACTGGTACACATCTTATCTACTTTCAGATAAACTTTTGAAAAAAACTTGCTGGAACAATAAGAGAAAATAAAAAAGAAATTCCAAATTTCTTGATTTTAAAAAATAGAGAAGTTTACTCCTATATGTTAAGATTATAAGTTACAGATTAAAAAAAATTGAGATCCATTGAAAAAACATCGCATTCACTCACGATGAAATTATAAAAAACGTACTGAATGCCCTTATAAAAAGAAAAGAAAAACTAAATTTATGTTTTAAAATTGTAATAAACATATTGTATTTCCTACTTTTCTTCCTTTTTAACTTTTGGATACGAAGTTTACGGTAAAAACAGAATGTAAACACTATTGGGTATGAGATAACCAGCACGAGAACTTTCGGTCGTTTTTTTCAGACGATTAATGCCGGGTTAAGCGTGTGGCTATACTTTTCGCACACCCTGTGTTTCGAAACTGTTCCCTTTTTCTTTTCACCATTCAACAAAAACAGCCTTTACATCATTTCACTGCTAACAGCTGCAAAAGTTTGTTATGCATATTCCGATGCACTAAAATCAAATCTCATTGGTTTGGCCACCGTGTGGCCATACCAAAGCGCGTATGAAGTGTTTTTAGAAGTTCATTCTATGATGGCGGTTCTTAAACTATGGTCCCAAGAGCCCCGGGGGTCCTCAATGCCTTTTTAGGGGATCTGAGAAGTTCTCTCATTTAAGGTATCCGACTACGTTCGGAACCGTGATTTTGCAAAGGCGTATAAATGAAAAATATTTTTGATATTTAGTGCCACTTAGATTAGAAAACGTATATGAAATTGTTTTATGAATATTATTACAATAAAATAATTATGTAAGTACAATATTTTGACAAAAAAATGAGCATAGAATGACCCATTTTCAAAACATTCTCCTTTTATGAAAAATGCTTCTATTATAATAATATTTTGCCTGGGTATAGCTCAGGCAAAGCTAGTGTATCTCTCTGTATCACATAGCTAGTGATACAGAGAGGCTGGACTAGAATTTTTGAAATATATAACTTAGAAATTGCTCTATCCGTGTATTTTACTACAACAGAGGAGAGAAATTTTAAGAAAAAACGCCGATAGTTAATTGAATTGGTGGTAACTCTGAAAATAAAATGTGAAATTTTCAAAACTCCTAGTTCAGACTCTCTGGAGAGAAATCATGTCTTTATACAAGCAAAATATTATTATTATAGAAGCATTTTTTATAAAAGGAGAACGTTTTGTAAGAAGGTTATTTTAGATTAATTTTTTGCCAAAATATTGCAATTAAATATTTTTTTGTCATAATGTCCTTAAGACAATTTTATACATGTAATCTATTCTAAGTTACACTAAATATCATGAAAATTATCCATTTATGCTCTTTTTTTTAAATCACGGTTTCGAACGTAGTCGGATACCTTAATATTAAGAAACACCTGTTCTACAGACTGAAAGGCCTTGTGGAAAAATTCAAAAATGTGCCATCCTAGACTATATCACTAAATTTTCACAATGAGAAAATTCTATTAGAACATGTATTTCGATCAAAAATATTAATTCAGCACTTTTGAAGATGATTTACAAGAATAAGTCTTCCTCCCAAACGTTTGTGGTCACGTACATTACATTCTTCCGAATTGTTCACGAATGCTCTGAAACTTCTGATACCTTTCTAAGTTAGTTATTTATGTGAAAAGAATATTTTCAGCTCTGTATGTCAAAATTAAATACAGAAACCGTTTGAAAAGCGTGGAACTGGAACTGAGACTGTAGTTTTCAAGTATAACATCTGATGTAATATCAATGGGCTCAATTCATGTGACGTCATAGTCACATGATAGTGAAAGCCGCGTGAATCTAGCCAATCAGTTCAAAAGCTCATGCGACGTCATTAATCATACGATTAAAAACTATCTAGTGTTTCCAGCTAATCAGTTCTCGCGCTCCGGTGTTGACAAGTTTTGCTCTTAACAGAAACTTTCTCTTAAAATACATGTGTATACAAAATGCATGTTATTTAAAAGTATAAACATAAAATATGATTTTTTTAAGGTATCCGACTACGTTTGGAACTGTGATTTTGAAAAAGCGTATAAATGGGTAATATTAATGATATTCAGTATCACTTAGATTAGAAAATGTATATAAAATTGTTTAAAGAATAATATTACAAAAAAATTATTCAAGTACAATATTTTGACAAAAAATGAACATACGATGACCCATTTTCAAAACATCCTCCTTTTGAGAAAAATGCTTCTATTATTATAATATTTTGCATGTATATAGCTCAGACCTCTGTACAGAAGCTCAACTAGAATTTTTGAAATATATAACTTAGAAGTGGGTTTATCCATGCTTTACGACAACAGAGGGGAGAAATTCTAAGAAAAAAACGCCGATAATTATTTCAAATGGTTGTAACTCTGAAAAGAATGTGAATTTTTCGGAAATCATAGTTGAACCTCTGTACAGATGTCAGAGCTATATGCAGGCAAAATATTATTAGAATAGAAGCATTTTTCACAAAAGAACATTTTGAAAAAAGGTTATTCTAAGTTACTTTTTACCGAAATATTGTATTTGAATAATTTTGTCAAAATGTCCTTAAAACAACTTTATACATATATTCTAATCTAAGTGACAATAAATATCATGAAAATTATCCATTTATGCACCTTTTTAAAATCACGCTTCCGAATGTAGTCGGATACCTTAGTTAAAAAAAAATCTTTTTTTGAAGTAATATTTTTCCTAACATTTAAATATCTTCACCCAAATATGAAATTTGAAATTTTATCTGAGTCTTCATTCTAAATTTGTAGCGATCTCTTGGAGGCTCGGATAACGGCGATCGTTGTTACATATTCAGCGCTACCCAGAGAGCACGTATAACTTCAGGAATGTCATGGACACGAGTAACTTTACTCCCCTATTTGAAACTAGTATGTTGTGGAATTTTTAATTCGATATTTACTCTTTTTCCTCGTTAACTCGTTCAGGACCATGATCATATATTTGTGATCACTTCACATATATATGATTGTATTTTGCCCGTTCTGAGGCACTTGATCACTCTGGCGTGATCTGAATTTGGTATGATTATAAACTATTTCATTTTTATTATAGTAATGATTTCATATGAATTTTTAAATGAAGTTAGACTTAACAGGAAAAACCACCTGGTCCTGAATGGGTTAAAGGGAAAAAAAGTTTTAAAATAGTCTATATAAGCAAAGAGGGAATCTTAGGACTATTGAGAAACCTTTAAGAGGACTTGGTACCCTTTGAGCTATTTTCT
Source organism: Trichonephila clavipes (assembly GCA_019973935.1). Taxonomy (NCBI): domain Eukaryota; kingdom Metazoa; phylum Arthropoda; class Arachnida; order Araneae; family Nephilidae; genus Trichonephila; species Trichonephila clavipes. The sequence continues at coordinate 408,056 of BMAU01017631.1, read as the reverse complement.
TTCTTTGTGTATTTACAAATTATGTTTTAACGTTTTATATAATGTTTCAATTCAGGAAAATGATGCAAGATGAAATTTTTCACATACTAATCACACAATTTTAAAAATTTTAATTTTTTGAAGAAAATTTGGAAAATTTTTAAATTTTTAAATAACTGCATTTTCGTATTTTTTCAACCCATACATTTTTATGAATAATCAATTTTAAGAAGGTATTAATTGCACACAAGAAAATTCAAGAAAAATGTTTTAAAAAATTTTTTTTTCTCTCACGACAGAAAAAGTTTAGTGTTTTTCTTCACATAATATTGAAGTATTACATTTGTATGAAATACATATCAGGAATAAGAACTGAAATTAAGAAATTATTTATATAAAATGCCTTAATTCAGAAATCTTACATGCACTCATTTCACAAAGAAGAATAGTTGCATTTAGTTGCATTATTGTATTGCCTTTTGGAAGTATTCTGCTTTATATATTACACATTCTTTTTTTATAGTTATTATTTCTCTTTATAAAGTAGATTTTTTCATCGTAACGCTTTTTTTAACTTTTTTTTTCTAGAAAGGGGGCGTGGCCGAATTGCCTAATTTGTTTTCAGATCAAGTTTTATTCAATTTCGAACTTTCCGATTCGCACAAGTGATACATCAATCGAAAGGTAATAATGCAAAGAATAAGATTAATAAAAATTGAAAAAAACGATAAGTTTGTCATTTTGGGGGTACCAAGTTTTCTTAAATCACTTAGCCATGTGTCGGGAGTCAGGTAGGGGTGTTCAAAATCTTGGGAGTCGGCGATGTCAGGCTGATACATAAAGGAGGGACAGTGGAGAGTGAAAGTTTTAGAACCGCTGTTCTTAGACATTAGATCTCACCTTGTTTTCAGAATAAATGCCTCTTCAATGTATTCCTTTTGTGTGGCAGCGGCGTTAATGGAAAGGATGCATAATAGGATTTAAAATATAATTTCATGCTGACTTTCCTGCCCTCCATTGCTTCCATTAGCGCTGTTCGGTGTTCCATTAAAAAGGAAGCTCCTCTAGTTAGGATAAAAGAATTAAAAGGGGTCTCGGGAGGATTTATGTTAACAAAGTGATTTAACTCATTCCTTACAGCCAACAATTCAATTTGATGCGATAACTTTTATTTTGCTAAAAATGGCTTAAGTTTGTCCGAAGTTGTTTATACTGTCGTCTCTTTTCTGAGTTTTTATTGCGCGAAAGAATGAATTATTTTCAATTACTTGTATTTTCGTTAATATTCCTTATGAATGAAAAATATGGATGCAGTGAAAATCACTCAACATATGAAACTGGGGAGACTGAAATATTTTTTCGTGTTTGAGAATTCTGCAAAAAAAAAAAAAACTATATATTCAACAAAATTATATAATTTTTTTTTATTAGAGTACATTTTATTTACATAGATATGTATATATGCAAGTATTTAATAAAAATTAGTGAAACAAAAAGATTTACAAGAACTTGATAAACTTTAATATAAAATTGTCAAGTTTTCTGAAAAGCAAAGCATTTATTGAGTTTCTGCGCAGTAATTTGGTATTTTTCTTTGTATTGACTTTTTTAGCATCATTCTGTCTATGAATTGTTACAGATTCATTCTGAAAGAGCCTGCTTCTTTTATTTAAGTTGGCCTTTCTGTTATTTTATAGTAGTAAAAAAATGCAGACAGTTGGATAAATAGATTACAAATATAATCTATTACCATTAGAATGAAGATTTTATTTCCATTTTTCCTGTAATAAAATCGAATTACTTTGAGATTCTAGCTTAGATTTATTTTAAAAATCAATTAGTAATTAGACATTAACCCGTCCATTAATAGAATGCTGAATACTTTGAAAAATTTGCGCCAATGTTTTTTTATTTATATAAATAACTAATCTTTATAATGCTTTGTATTACTTAAGGTATCCGACTACTTTAAGACCATGATTTTTTTTTAAAAACTGATAATTTTTTTATGATTTTATTTTATAGGCAATCTTATTAGCTTTATAAAAATAGCAAGTTTTTATTTTCCATTCACTAGAACAAAAACTAAAAGTGTTTTAGTCAAAGCAGATGCCGTAACTTTACAGAAGATATCAAACTTTAAAATGTGTTTTACTCGAGATGTGTATGTATTTTTTTCAAAAAATAACTCAAACAGGGACAGTGATTGCTCAAAAAATTATTAAATTAAATTACTGAAATTTTTTATGTTCTGTATAACAGTAAAAGTGTTTTAAAGATTTATCAATCACTGTTTTATTGCAAAATTTACAATTCCTTATGTAAATATAATCGCTGTTTTGTTAATCAATTTCATAAAAAAAAACTAAGATAAAGGGCTCTAGTTTTTGTAGAAATTAAGATATCTCTTATCCTGAAAGTCATTCCAAAAAGGAACAGCAAAGTAATACATCAAAATTGAAGAATTAAGAATTTATGCAATTACTATTTGTACAGAGTGGGCGCCGTTTATGTTATTTTTTGTCACTTTTTACCCATTTTTAACATTTTAGTAGTAATAATTTATTTTCTTAATTTTAACCTTTTGGTCTTAAAATGTACTAAATAAATCCAAAAATGGAATATGGTGAAGAAGATCAAATTTCGAGCTCTATCAAGCATATAAAGGATCTGACATTGTTAACTTCATCAAAATACAACGAATTAATTGGTTAGTCCACGTTATGAGAATGAACGAAGACCGCACCACTAAAAAAGTCTTCAATGCTCAACCAAGTGGCACACGAAGAAAGGGCAGGCCAAATCTCAGATGGATTGATGGCCTAGAAAAAGATCTCCTAGTTTTAAGAACTAGGAATTGGAGGACTCTGGCAGGAAGAAGGTTGGCTTGGAAAAGGCTTCTTGAGAAGGCCAATGCCCACCCTGGGCTGTCATGCCACTAAGGAAGGAAATAAATCTAAACACCACAAAAAAATCTCCTTATCTCCATGTTTTAAAAAAAAGGCGCAAGTAGTCGGATACATTAAAATTCCATTATTTTAACAACAACAACAACAAAGCCAAATACATTTTAATTAAGTGAAATATTTAACACTAACGTATTATTTGGGGGGAGGCTTTTTTTTAGATTAAATAAACAGTAATTGTTCCTTCAATACAATTTTTAGTGATGGATGGTTCTGTATAGCTTAAGAAGTACTCCGTTGCATTCTCTCCTTTTGAAGTCATGGCTCAAGAGTTCTTTTTCTTTAAAAAATACGAGAAAATACAAGACAACTTATAAAATAGAGTTATTAAGTAGTAGGATTCAAAAGTTCCCGGACTGAGCCTATAACTTAAAAAATATTACTTGTTAAGTTGCTGAAACACATCCTCCTTCGAAATAAGACCCTTGAGCAACAGCACACTTTTGCCACAGTTTGTAAAGTTCATCGAAACATTTCTGTAATTCATTTTAGTCATGTCCTTTGATTCAGCCTGCGATGCTCTTTTAACTTCATCTGCAGATTAAAATTTACTACCCTGCAAGTCACGTGCCAGCTCAAGAAATATTATGAATTTTCAGGGAGTGAAATCAGGGGAGTAAGAAGGATGGGGCCAAACAGCTGTTCTCATTTTCACCCCGTCGTTGTTTGAAGCCTGTTCGAACGTTGCTCCGCACAGTGGGCAGTTTTCCCAATCTAGCACTCTGAAATTATTTTATGGCTTTAAAGTCTTCGTAATGATCTAAAATTATAGCAAGTTATGTAAATTGGGCATTCTTTTCTGTTTTTAGTAATAAATAAGGTTAATAAGGTCTTATCTAATTTATGTCCAGTTTGAATTTGATCAAGAATAAATGATTGCTAAGTGGAACTAGTTTTTAAGCAAGGATCTAAGAATATTAACGGAAGCAGTAATTTACGCGTAGGAGAATATATACAAGAAATAGTGTGACAAATTAAAAAATTAAATTTAATAATTGTTAAAGATTATACAACTGCAATCAAACCTAACATTGTACAAAAACAATAAGGGATAATAGGTAGTGATTAAAAGGACTGGGCACCTTTTGAGAATTTTTTTTTATTTATGAACACTCATGTCCATGAATTAAGGATAATTCAGAATCACACAGAAATTGAACTCTAAAATAAAAATTTCACCTGCAGAATTATTACACACATCTTGAAGGAGAATATGCTAATTACAGGAAACCACCAGATGGCGTGGATAGTACGTCACAATGACGAGAGTGTAAGAGAGAGATATATAAGGAATGCTGGCTAAGAAGTAAAAATGTTCACAAGCGCTTTAAAAGGAATTCAGTGCAATAGCCGCATAGTTATGGCACAAAGGAAGCATTTGGATGATTTTTTACGTAATAGAATTATTGGACGACTGGATTGTGGACGTACCCAGCTGGAAGCATCCGAGGAACTTGGAATCTCCCAGAGTGTCATCTCCAGGCTTTGGCAACGATTCCAAGATGATGGTAATGTGAGTAGATATTACAGCACAGGTCGCCCCCGAGTTACAACGCCGAATGAGGACCGGTATATATATTTGGCAGTTACTGCCAAAAGAAACAGACGGAGCACAGCATCACACCTTTCTCGTCAGCTCTCTTCAGCTACCGGTACGACAGTTTCAAGGCAGACCGTGTACAGACGCTTAGGGCACATTGGTCTATATGCTCGTAGGCCTGTCAGATGTGTTCCACTTACCGCAACTGACTGTCGTCTGCGATTAACCTGGAGTAGAGAGCATGCATTGTGGACACCACAACAGTGGTCTTGTGTGATGTTTTCCGACGAATCCAGGTTTAGTTTGCAGTCTGATTCTCTCCGGACTTTCATATGGAGAAAGCCAGGTACCCGTTACTACCAAGAGAACACCTTTGAACGACACCGTTACGGTGGTGTAGGATAGCTCGTTTGGGGAGGAATTATTCTTGGTTCCAGAACTGACCTGCATGATCAGAGTGTAACGATGACATGCCACATCTATCGGGATGTCATTCTGGAACAACATGTACGTTTGTTTCGGGGCGCCATGGGTGCTGAATTTCTGTTTATGGATGACAACGCCCGTCCTCACCGTGCAAACATTGTAGACGAATGTCATCAATCGGAGGATATCACCCGTATGGATTGGCCAGCATACTCACCGGACTTGAATCCAATAGACCATGTGTGGGATATGCTTGGCCGACGAATTGCAGCCCGTCAACCCCCTCCCACCTGTCTACCGGAACTTCGGAGGGCATTGCTTGATGAGTGGTGTAATATTCCCCAAGATCAGATTGATAATTTGATACTCAGCATGCCTAGGCGTTGTAAGGCCTGTATTGCATCGTCCGGGAGACATACTCCGTATTAACCATCATACTAACCATGTTATACTGTTTTTTGTAAATAGGTTTTTTTTGAAATTTGCTCTAAAGGAGTAAAAATCGCAATTTTTATTAATTATGTCAAATATATAGCATCTTTTTTGCTTTTTACCTTTTGTTTAATAAATAAACTTTTCAAATAAGTCAAATTTGTTTTGCTTCTGTCTTTTTCTTTGCCTGAACTTCATTATTCTTAATTTATGGACATGAGTGTATTTAAAAATTACATTTTAGCACTTCATATAATGTTTATTGAAGAAAATGATACGAGATAAAAATTTTCACATATTATTCACACAATTTTACAAATTTAATTTCTTTTAAAAAATTTCGAAATTTTTAAAATTCTACTTTTTTTGTGTTAATTAATTTTTTGACATGATACTTTTGTAATATTTCTGAGGAAGTCTTAAACACCTTTAGAGATCGATTTTACAATACCTCAATTAGTTTTGGAGGGAAAAAATAATGAAATGTTGATATATATATATATATATATATATATATATATATATATATGCTAAAATTCAACCCAAAGCCTAATATTTCCCACATTTAATTTTTTTAAAAAAAGAAGTATTCAATTTACCGTAAAACGGATTCTTAATTTTGTTACATGCATTACATGTAAGACACAGGGGAAAAAATGGAAGTGATTGGTAAAAATAATTGCGGAATGGAATGCGAAAAACACAAACTGAGAAAAACTATTTTAAAGTTTATAATTTTGAAAAAATAATTATAATAAGCTTAAATAAATATAAAATACCACTCTAAAACATTAGCTATATATTTTCCTTAAAAATAATAAAATATAATATAAATCTTACTCCCCCGACAACCACGTATCATTCGACTTGGAGAAGAACTTTTCATTTCTATGGCACCTCATCCGTTTTTCCCAACAAACGAGCAGAAATTTTTAACAATTTTTCTAAATTTTAATTGCTGCTAGTCCTCATATTTATCAAAGTCCGTTGTTGTTCTAACTAAACTCAAAACGACATAAATTTTTCGCTAGTATCTTGCCCTTCCTTCCATACATTCAATAAGGCACGTCGAGTAATATCATCGGCCAACACTGAAAAAAAAAAAAAAAAAACATAACTTTGGGAGCTAAGTTTGGAATTTTGGAATTGAATTAAAGGTCTATATCTACTCTACGTGACTTAAATGTTGTGATCAATCCGTGTCAATCCCAAAAGTTCTACTCCAATAAACACAAAAAACCGACATATGTTAGTAGGAGTTACATGCTGTGCGAAATGTTATGTTTTTACAATTTTTAATCAAACGTGAACCTAATTTTTAAGTCAAATCAAGAAATTAATTACCCATGACATGTATTTAAAAAAACCCGCTTAAATTTGCGAAATCTTTTTCAGACGAAACGATTGAACTTCTTACTAGAAAATAACGCTCTCAAGTGTTTCTTGCAGCAAAATAAACCCGATCTAAACCGCTGATTGTAGAATACTCTTATTTCCATTTGCGTACTGACGAAAACTTTTTACCACATGGCTAGGGAACCTATGAAGACCATAAATAGTGGGTTGTTTTTAATTTCGCTCAATTTCATTTTTGGACTTTCCGAGCCCCAGATTAGGAAAACTGCCCACTGTGCGCCTCAGAAAACTTTTCAATGTTTTCAGCGGAGCGGGAAGTCTATGGACGTCCAAAGCGTTCGTCGTCTTCGACGCTTTCCCTGCCTTCTCTGAAACATCGATGCCACTCACAATCTTGCTTTCGTGATAATGTATGCACCTTAAACATGATTCAACGTTTCGTAAGTCTTCGTAGCACTCTTTTCCAAGCCAACACAAAATTTGATATTATTCTCTGCTCAACAAACGCATTTTCTTTCAATCGCTGACTACTATATAAATGCATCCACCAACAAAATACGACGCCACGGCAAGCTACCGACCGCGTGATTTGAAACAAACTTTTTTAGAAAAGGGGAAGAATGCATTGACACAGAAACGTTATCGTAGTTGCTCTACGGCAAAAATGTTCGCGTTACAGAATCAGTTGGGGGATGTATTATTCACTATTTATCTCGCCATTGGCGAAAATGATCGAGGAGTCATAATACAAGGTGAGTACGAATGATGGACACGATTTTAAAAAGTCATCTTATCGAAACTACTTCACATACCACAATAAGTGATATATGAATGTAAGAAGTAACATACCAAGTTTTTTTCTATTACAAATCTTCGATGCGTGACCCTCTCATTGTACGGCATACGTCTAAACCAGCGATATTCAACCCGCGGGCCACATGTGGCCTACCGGGCCTTTTTAAGTGGCCCGGTCATGACTTATTGTTCTAAGAAATTCATCTATTTTTGAAAATTTGGTGGAAAATTCTTTGTTAAGAAATCAAATATATCAATTCTGCTTTTTGCTTTCGGTGTCGTGTTGGTGTGAATTGATATTTTTTCTGATTAGCAATAATAGACATCAGTGGAGTAGCGACCATTTTATGAGTGGAACTAATTTTTAGCTATCTTTCATATCTTGCAAGCGAAAAATATTCAAAGAAAATAAGTTGTTTCAACACGATTGGGAAGTTGTCTATTTTGTAGTGAAAAGCAAGCCTGTGTGGATCAGTAATTGTTTGGGTTTGCCGCGAAAGTGTTGTGTTTAAATATACCAATAAAAAGGAATCGTTCAATAACACTTTTCCTCGTAGGTCTATTTCAAGAAGTGATAAATAGGCTTTCTTGAATAATCTTTACAACAGCAAAAAGGTCTTTTGTCAGTGGTAATGTCTCAGCCGTAACAAAGGTACCCTATGAAATTTGTTACATTATTGGTAATCATATGAAACCGTTTACTGATGCAAATATTGTGAAGAAGTAATTCTTAAATGCTTTCAATTTGAAAAAAATTCAGTGTGACATAAATAAAAATAATAATAATAATTTAAAAAAAGCAAAATAGGAGTTTTGATATATTTTGATCAATTTTCCTCATTTTAAATTTTTTATGTCATCTTGATCTTAAAGTCTTTCTACTCCCATCATATGAATGCGGACCCATTGAATGCGGCCTCAAATGTTGCGACCCGCGTGAAATAGCCATCATATGAATGCGGACCTCGTGAAATAGCTAATATATGTATGCGGCCCGGCAGAAAAAAAAGGTTGAGTACCTCTGGTCTAAACTGTAATCCAGTACGTTCCATACATTTTGTAGCATCACTCTACCAATGGTTTGTAATGTTGCACAAATGCTAACTTGTCATCTTCTGTTATTTGTTGTATTAATACAAATCATACGGCATGAAATTTAATTTTTTTTCTTAAGTTTTCCATGCCGTTTTCTGGAGCATCCCAAGCTCACATGCGGCAACGCTCGTGGACTTCGAACAAAACTCTTCCTCAGCCCTCCCACTGCTTTTTCCGAGACGCTTGACCTGCCGCTGCTTTCTTTTTTACACGACCAACCTGTTTTTTGAAATTGATGATAACATCGCAGAATGCTCTTGTTGTTTGGTGCTTCTTTTTTGTAGCGATTTCTAACTGCACATTGTACTGAAGTAACTGAAAAAAATACGTGCATATTCTAATGCGCAAAAACTCTTCTCTGTGATTGTCACCATGTTTGGATTTCACTCACAGCGATCTTATACGTGATCTTGATGATTGGTGGGAAAAAATTTGGTATATTTCTCTTTACATTCATGTATAACTCATTGTAATATCCTTACTAATACTATAAATGTGAAAGTTTGTATGGATGTTTGTTACTCTTTCACGCAAAAACAACTAAATGGATTCTGATGAAACTTTACAGTAATAAATATAACTTATACGTCAGAATTACACATGGGCTAGAATTTATAAAGATATTGTGTGAAGTGTCCAAAATATAACGATAATTGTCAAGAAATTAGGAAACCATTCTGCCATCTGCAAAAAAGCCCGCGACAGCGTATATCTATCTTTTATGTGTGAAGCAAAACTTCGCATTTTATTTTGTCTACGCTAGGTGCCAGGAGCTTCAAAAGCTTGAACAGGCGCAGTGTGAGGCTGATTACAATTTTAACATAAAATAAATACAACAAAAAGTAATACTAACGTATTGCACTTCCAGATGTAAATTATTTATACTATTTTAAGCGTTCATTACAAAAAATTTGTAACAATGTGCTACTTTTGCTGAGCAGAGATCATCTTAGGAAGGTGTTTTCAAAAATCGACCCTCAAGAGAGTTACGGGGAGTTATAGATAAAAAAAATCCTTTTTATCAGCTATTAGATCTACAGACAAACAGGGTTTTTTTCCAGCTGAGATATGCAAGAAGCCTTTTTTTGTTGTTTAATTTGCAATTCACCTAAAATTAACTCATTAAAAACTTCTTTATCCTCCAATCTGTATTGTTTAATTTTTCAATTCACTTGTGCAAAGAACGGGTATAACAGCTAGTATGCAATAGTTTCGAAAACATCTTTTTTTAAAATCGGGTTTATGATTTGCACTCACTCTATATATGCGCACCAGTTAGTCTGTACAGCTTAAAGAATTTCATTTTAAATCTTATTTAAAAAGAATTTGAGAGGATTGTTTTAAGAACCATTTGAAATGTATCACATAATGGAAATCGAAAAATATGTCATTTTCAAGTATAACCTCTGTAAAGTGGTTAATTTTTTTAGGCACACACAGTCAATTATTTTTATATGTTTTTCAATTACATCACAAAATTTAAGGTCTCTTAAGTTTAAAAAAAAACTCAGAATTATAACAATTTTAATAATCGTTTTTATTCAACTTTCGATATCAAATAAAAAGTTTAAACTGAATCAACTCAGAACAAAACAAAAAAAAATCTCTTGTTCCTAATTTAAAATACTAACTTGTTCTATCTATTGTCCCAAATGTTTTGATTTTTTTCACCAGCTATTGCTTTTAATGTTTATTTCGAACGTAGGTATACGTTCTTGAATTAAAGCTAAATTAGATTTTTAAAAAGTTTCAACTTCTAATGAATTTTAATGAGAATTCAATTATTTTATGAATATTTAAACATATTAACACAAAGTCCATTCCGACGTTTGTTATACTCTGTTCGACGCACTTGAAAATTAAATTTCATGCGTCAATTATTGAAGAAGGTGTGGCATTTTAAACTCATGTCATGAATTTTCTTTTTTGAAAAAACTAAATAGTTTGCCTTTTTGTGGTGTTGTGATCAAACATCATGTTTTACATATTATATACACAAATGTTACAAGCAAAAATTTTCGAAAACCAAAATTTTTCGAATTTTTTTTTTTAAGTGATCAATTTTTTAGCCTAAAATGTTCCAAAAGAAAAAAAAAAGGTACATTTTTTTATTGCCTGTAACAAAGCATAATATTTAACAAAATGCGAAAATGGAAGAGTGAAAATTTTAGTTTAATTTTCACTCTCTTTCTTGTTGTCGTGTGTTTCATCCTGGGATACTCAAGAAAGACAGATAAACAGGAACATACAACACAAACACAGAAGAATAAAGACTTTTGTTACAAACGATAATCCCAGCATAGAACAGAAGGTGTGCGTTTCTTTCCATTCGACACGGGAATCCATTTCAGGCAAAAGTTCGACTTCTTTTCCCGAAGATACATCCATGCCTTATTCGGGATTCGAACCCGAGCTCACTCGATTACGAGCCGAGTGTCAAAACCACCATACGAGGTGGGACGGAGCTCTATTTCTTATTTCATAAATGTGGAACACAAAAACCTTTAAATGTTTGCGTTTTCTAAGTACACCCTATATGCTGTGAAAAATGTTTCATTTATCTTAAAAGCATTTCTCTTATATTTATAAAAAAAAATCGTGTTCGTTCCTCTTTTTCAAATGGTTGAGGATTTTGTGTTTGTGCATAGATATATGCACATACTATTTGAAGCATGGTGTAGTACTAAATCGTATAGTGCAATGGGGGCAAAGATAATACATCGACATCTTTTGGATAATCTTTCCATTTTCATTCATTCTCAAGCAACGAAATACACATTGCCTTTCTAATCCTTGTTCTTTATCAAATATTTTCAAGAATCTAATTTCCTGCCTTTAATGAATATTTCCACAAGAAAATCCAGGAGGAGAATTATTTCAGAACCATGGACAAACTGCATCTCTTAAAAGCGCACTAGCACTAATAATCTCACTATAAGAATAAAAAATAAGTGCAAATTAATGATAGAAAAAATCGGAAAATTAGGTTCTGGGCAACAAACCAATAAAGAGGTTAAATCGTATGCGTTTCCTTAAACATTTTCTAATAATATATAAAAACAATTGCATGTATTTTAACAAAACATTATGTGTTTATAATTAGTACTATTGCTACGCAAGTTGAAAATTTTTGTTATTTAGATAAACTGCGTAGATCCAATTTTAATATTAAAGTATGTTTATCTTCCCATTGAGAGAAGTTCTGTTTCAGTGTAGCAAATATTGATGTTGCTATTCACATAGTACCTTTTTTTTATTCCTCCGGGCTCGTTAATTTTTGTCCATAAAGTTATAGATTTTCGTTGTTTTAGATCGATGACCTATTTTCTGAAAATATCGATTAAAGATTGCGAATTCACGGTCACTTTTTTTCGCCTTTTTCGTTTTGAGAATTTGCCGTGAGATGTGTTTTTGTTGTATGAAATGTGTGCGGCAACTGAGCTAAAAATTTTTAATTGAACAGATATAGATACGTGTTTGCTTTTTAGAACAATAGTTGACCGCAAATGATATATATATATAGTTTCCTGTTTCTAATTATTGAAGCATCCTCTGATAATCCTAAATTGATTTATCAAATGTTTATTGTCCCTTAAAATTCGATAAGAAAAGTGCAAATAAACTGCGATATTCTTATAAAAATCGGATAGAAATTTGTAATATGTACCATTTATTATTACAAATTTATTATAGAACATTCTGTGTGAGGATTAGTTATCACATAAATTCTAAGCAACTAAAATTCGAAAGAAAAAGACTTCGTTTAAAAAAAAAAAAAGATTCCATTTAGGAAAACTAATGTATTATGCATTAAAATATAAAACATTAATAAAGTTAGTTTTGGATGTAAAATAACAAAACAATAAATCTTAATTTTTAGGGGGAATGCCTCTTCTAATATTGATTTGTTTATTTAGTTAACTACCCAACGATTGAACTCAGTAATAATCTACGATTGTTGTGTGTTTAGTACTGGGATACATACGAAAGACGTGAGATAGATGAACAGAAACATATAACACAACCACAGAAGAATACAGATTTTTATTGCAAACGGTGATCCCAGCATATAACAAGATGAGGTGCGCTGCTTTTCCTTGCGAGACGGGAATCCATTTCAGGCGAAAGACCGACTTCTTTCCCGAAGAAGATACAACCAAGTCTTACTCGGGATTCGAACCCGAACCCACTCGGTTACAAGCCGAGGGACATAGCCACCATACTGGCTGGGCGACAATAATCTACGATTCTATACTATAAATAGAGATATTGTATGGAATTAAAATTGATGTAGCAAATGTGTATAGTAATGAATTACTATTCTAAATAATGTCTGCAAAAAATTTATTTTGATTATGACGAACATTTTTTTAAAAATACAGAATGGAGTTCTATATGCAAAATTGTTTCATAATTTTCTCATATTTTTCTGTAAGATATTGATTCCGGGCTATCAAATTTACTTTGTTAATGAAAAAGCAATATATCAATTTTCAGGGGAAAATATATTGATACAGTCTGATTCGTCAACTAAATAAATACTCAATGGTAGAATTCAAATAAAATTGGAAGTATGTTCTTCTAATCTGTACTTATGTAGAAAATGTATAGAGTGTGTTAAAATATATTTGTGCGTAGATTAATTTTTCATTCTCTTTAAAATCGTTTGGTACTTATTGTTATTTAATTTAAATATTAATTTTTTCTGGATATGTTAATCGTTTGCTATAATGTTTAATGGATAACTGTTTCTGTAACTAATTAAAAAGTGGAATTTGTAAAAAAACAATAGCTGTACAGTTCGAATTTTGTGCTTAGTGTTTGATGTATGATTACATGATTTGAATTTTGCTACTATAGTGTTTGCATGATGATAGAAGTCTTGGATAAATGTTAAAGCGGGGGACTTTTCAGCACATAATCTTTATACTGAAGTAATATAAATAAAGCTAATATATTTTGAAATAATTAATGCGAAGAACTTAAACGTTATTGAAAGTGACTGAAAACTACAAAATGAGATATTTACAAAACTAACGTTGTACAAATTTTACTCCTATTTTTAACAACACGATAATTCTTGGTTATCAAATTTAGTCTATCAGTAAATCCCACTTTTTTCATGTAAAAAAAAATCGTGCCATTCAATTTGATTCGACAGTTAAATAAGCTACTTGATGATCTGATTTCAAGTAAAACTTAAATCAATTTTTCGAATTTGTACTTAAAAATATATAGAATTTAATTTAATGTAAGAAGTCCGTAGAATTTATACTGATGTTGGAATTAATAGAAATTAGTGTTTCTCTGAATATGGTTGCGAAACATTTTGTATGAAAATAAATATAATGAGCATTTTTGTGCTTATAGCAACACCATGTGTGACATCTCGTTTTACGCATGCGCGTGGAACTGCATATTTGTGCGTACGTGTGCGTGTGTGTGCGTGTATGGTAAATATAAAAATATTTCGTCGAATGCTCTGCTCTAATTTAGGCTTACTTCAATGTTTTTAGATTTTTTTTAAAAAAATTTTTTTTATGTTCTGTGTGTTCGTATAATCGTAGTGTTACGTCGAGTCAAAATATAAAAAGCGAAATATAAGCTGCTGTACTTATTTTTGGAACTTCTATCTGAACGCACAGATGTTTGCAAAAACCATTAGTTTTCCCGATTCTCGACGACGTTCTGAATTAGGAGAGAAAATTTGTTACAGTGGTCCACAAAAGTGTTCTTCTGCATGCAATTCCCTATAAAATTTATGTTTCCTACTAATAAAAATTAATATTTTGGAATTGTAATTTTTTTATGATATCCGCAACTTGATCTTAATGAAATGAGGTATACACACACAAAAAGCTACTAAAAAATTACGCCAAAAAAGTCTTCGTACACTTTATAAAAATCTCACCATAGCTTTAAATATTGCATTTCTTTCTTAATTTAGTACTTAGTAGGATATCTTTTAGTGTGCACAACAACTTTTAAACGTCTTGATACAGATTTCATCAGATTTTGTAATTTCTGCATCGTCATGCTTTTTTTTTTAATAAAATTCTCACCAAATATGTTCTACAGGGCTAAATAAAGTGATTGATGAGGTTTTTTTCAGAATTTGGGGACAGTTATAGACACCAGTGGCCTACATTGAGAGCAATGCGCTTGGTATCATTATCCTGTTAAAAAATTAAATCATCTCCAACATCCAAATTTTGGGCTGTTTATTTAAAATTTCTCTTTGAAATATTTAAATAGAGCTCATGAATCACAATATTATCAAAAAATATCAAATTTCCTAATCCTGAAGCCGATTTACACCCCTACGTAAGAACACGTCCACCTCCATAGTTCTCTGATCCAACTAGATTTTTGGGATTAAGTTTCAGAAAATTCAACACATTGACTGCAAATTGATTGGTATGACAGAAAATACAACTTTTTGGTTCCGATGGGCGTATAATAGTTGTTAAATTAGATCTCAAATCAATTAAAACTTAATCTGATGAATTTATGTGGAACAAGAATCCCTCCACCTACGTGCTAAAGTATGAAGGTGGAGGTGTTCTTGCGTGAGCGTGTAAATCGGCTGCAGGTTTAGACAATTTGGTATTTTTTGATAATATTGTGAATTATGAGATCTATTTTCAATACTTTTAAGAGAAATTTTAAATAATCCGCCCAAAATTTGGGTCTTTGAGACGACTTCATTTTTTAACAGGATAATGACGCCAAGCACACTGCTATCAATGTCGCGCGCGCGGCCGCTGGTGTCTTTATATAACTGTCCCCAAATTCTAAAAACAGCTCATCAATCACTTTATTTAGCCCTGTAGAACATATTTAGTGAGAATTTGATTAAAAAAAGAAAGCCTGACATATAAACACATAATGTGAAGTAAAAACAACAATCACAGAAGCATGGAGGAATATCGATGCAGAAATTACAAAAAACTGATGAAATCTGTACCAAGACGTTTAAAAAAATCCTATTAAAAAAGAAATACAATATTTAAAGCCATTTTGAGATTTTTGTTAAGTGTACGAAGACTTTTGTGGCGTAATTTTTAGTAGCTTTTTGATTATTTATTTTTTAAAATAATAGTTATACTATTTTTAAAAAATTAATTATGTTATTCCATTAAGAACAAGTGGCAGACAGTGGAGTACAAAGGGAGGGGGGGCGGACCCCCCCAAGCCCTTGATATTTTTTCCGATTGATTATAATTCTAAGTATATAGTACGTAAAATTTAATCAAGTATTTGTTATTAATGATTAATTTTAATTAATTCTAATTATTTATTCAATACTTAGTTTTTTCTGTGTTTTGTTCCCGAAATAGACAAAATCAAAAGGAGCATGATACAAGAATGGTGAACTTTCGACCCCGCCCCCCACCTGAAAAATTCCTGTGTGCGCTACTGGTGGCAGATATCATAAAAAATTTACAATTCCGATATATTATTTTTTTATAAATCAAAAACATTAAATTTTTACTAAAAAATTGCAAATTTACGAACACTTTTGGGATTCACAGTAAGTACAATTTTTTTCTAACTCAAAATATTAAAATTTGTAAAACCATTTTGATTTAGTAAATGTTTCTTTTATTTATTTTTTTCTTTGCTTTTTTTTTTAAATTTTTTTTTATGACAAACGTTATTTCCAAACATGTAAATAAAAAGTTATATTTGATACTAATGATTAAACATTTTTTTTTTTCACCTTTGTTTAAAAAAAAGTTTCATCGAGATTTCTAATGAATTTCAGGAACTGAATTAAATTAAACAGATATATTTACTAAATAAATATTCAATTGTACTACTTAAATATCATTTTGAATGTGCTATTAAACTCATTTCAAATTGTTCAATTTTCTCACAATAATTCAGTAGTCCTTAAAATATCTATTTGTATTTCTGCATGACATTTTCTATTTCGTTCTAACTGGTGCTATTTTTAACTCTATGCCACTGCTAAGATTACATTTCTCTGAAATATATGTTATCTATTGTTTGTATTTCTTCGTGATCTCTTTACATTTTTATCCTAACTGTTGCTATTTTTAACAGTATATTTTGTCACAGATATTGCATTTCTAGTAGAATTATTTTTCAAACAATTCCTATTTTTATTATGCAGCTAGTAGAATATATATTTATTTCTACGTTTCACCGATACCGTCGCTTCGATACTATATACATGACACCTGGACATATTGAAGTCACAAAAGTTATAACGTAGTAGTGGCATGTTTTATAAATTAATGTTTTTAAGGTGACTTATTACGCTCGGAACTACAATTTTGAAAAAGAATATAAAATATTTTTTTTTGTATTTAGTGTCAGTTGAATAAGAATATATATATATATATACATATAAAATTGTTTTATAAGAATAGTATTACGAGAGAAAATTATTTAAACGTAATTACACTGAAGTGCCACTGAATTACCTACCTAGTAACGAGTTGGGCCTCTTATAGGATTGATAACGGCTGCTACACGACGAGGCAGATTCAACAAGTTTCTGGAAATATTTCACGGTAATGACTTGCCAAATATTGGCTAAAGGTGTCCACAATTCAGTAATGTTCGTTGGTGGTGTGTGATGGCCTTTCACGTCTTGTTCCAAATAATCCCAATAAGATGTTCCATGGGATTCAAGTCAGGGCTTCTAGGTGGCCAATTCATGACAGAAAAGTCAGAGGAATGCACATCCAACCAGCTAGTAGCCAACCGAGACTTGTGAGAGGTACAGTTGTCTTGCTGGGAAACTCCATTACCGTGCGGATAACAGGACAGCATAAACGGATGGAGGTGATCACCCAGCAACTCTATGTACTGTATTGCATTGAGGGAGGTTGGTGCACGCACCAAAGATCCCCAAAGCACCCCAGAACATGATTGAACCACCATGCCCTTGTACAGTTCCAACCTGACTTGCTGGATCCATGACTTCATGAGCCTGACGCCATATTTTCAGCCTCCTATCGGTGTTAAGTAGTCGGAATCGAGACTCACCAACCCATGCTACTCGTTTCCAGTCCTCTACCCTCCAGTCTCTGTGCTCTCTTGCCCAGTCAAGGCCGATGGCAAGCATTGAGCAATGGTACTCTCGAAAATCGATGGCTCCCGAAACCCATACGGTGAACATTCCATTGCGGTGCACATTCCGTTTTCTGACTGTACGACTGGCACCGTCATTCAACTGGGTTGTAATTTGAGCTACTGTTTGGTTTCGCTGGCTACGTACAATACGGCTGAGCCGTCTCTCACCACGCATTATTAAGGTTAATTGTCCTTTGCAGTTTGCCCGACATGTAGTTTTTTGTCCACCATCCATGTATTCCTGGTATACTCTTGACACAGTCGACCTTGAAAATCCTAGCTGTCTGACGATTTCGGAAATTGAATGGCTTATGCGTCGCGCACTTAACGATTTGTCCTCGATCGAAGGCGTCTAAATCAGGCAGTTTACTCGTTCTGGCAATTCCAACAATTAATTCAGAACAACCACAGTACACGTATGCAGTTACCACAACGTCTTCACTTGCGCATAAATAAATGATGTGCAACGCTACACAGTTGGCAATAGCCCTTGCTATCCTTGATTCAGTGGCACTTCAGTGTATTTGGCAAAAAATGACATTTACAGAACATTCTCTTTTTATGAAAGATGGCGTAACTAATAATAATATTTTGCCTATATATAGCTAAGACTTCTATATAATGGGGTTTAACTAAGATTTTTGAAATATACAATTTAGAAGTGGAGTTTTTTATTTTTTATTATATCAGGATAGAGAAATTTCAACAAAAAAAACACCCATTATTTTTTCAATCTATCATAACTCAGAAAATTATGAAAATTTCTCAGAAATCCTATTCAGGTTCTGTATAGAAGTCCTAGCTTTGAATAGGCAAAAAATATTATTATTATTATACAATCATTTCACATAAAAAGGGAATGATTTGAAAATATGTCGTTCCTTCCTTCTTTTGTTTTGCCAAAAAAAATTGCATTTAAATATTTTTTTTATAATAATATGTTTCAGAAACTTTATATACATATTCTAATTCAGCTCGGACACTAATTATTAAAAAATTGATTCATTTATACACTTGTTTCAAAATTTTAATTCCAATCGTTGTCATTCACAGCAAAAGATAAAACTGGATCTTCTTGAATAAGTAGATTTTTGGCTACTATGGTATGTACCCTCCGCCAACAGCCCTGATGCCTCAAAAAAGTACATCACAACCCAGGGTCAAGAGAAGGAAAATGGAAGGGGGGAGATTTAAAATGTTATCGATCGCTTTTAAAATCGAATTATATGCGAGAGTGGAGAGAAAAAATTCAAATAGAATTTGCTTCTGAAATTCACTACCTTTGATATTGGTTTTAAAACGTTATTAAATCTATTTAGAAAGCATAAATTAAAGAAAAGAGTTTCTAAAATTCCGACGGATTTATTTTATACTATTATTTCTATGGGCTCCGAAAAAAAATGTAGAAACGTTCTAACAACGTACCTACGAACAAAAATGCGAATTCTTATTCTATGTTTCACGTTTTTATATTTTCTTGAATGTTTAATAAAATATCTTCTGCAAGCTTTTTTTTAAAAAAAAACCGTCATTTTTTGTGTAAAACTAAGTGGCATTATTGGACACAATATTAAAATCCTGCATCCTTGATTTTCGTGAAAGGATTTTTATTAAAATTAATAATTAATTTTTTTAAAAAAAAGATATTGTGTAATGTATTGTAAATTACTCACACGCACACATGATGCAGCTATATATGTGTACAGTCGAACCTCTATATTACGAATTTTTCTATACAGCGAACTTTTTCCTGGAACCTTGAACATTTCACGATTTTCTTCGTAAAATAACCTCTCTATAGCGAAGTGCATTTTGTATATAGCGAACTTTTCCTTTTGTGATTCAATTTTTGTTCTCCCTTTTTTTAAAGTATTTCTGGAAAAATTTCATCTTATTCTTTCTTTAACACATTTTATGGTGGTCATAAATCTCGAACTGGTTTTATTAGATCCTAACTCGCCGAGAGCAATAGAGTTCTGGACGTTTCATCCAAGAAGTGCAACCTATAACCCCCATTGCCCAGTTCACTAGAAACATCTTCGATATCCTCCTTCGCCCTCAGTGGATTTGTCCCACGTCACAATGTTCTAATTTTAAAATAATGTATGTGTAATATTACTTATATGCTTTAAATTATAAAATGTCCTTAAAATTCATTAATTTTAGTATAAAATAATTTTCTTAATATTGAAGGTATAGTGAATTCTTCGATATTCTTTTTTTCTTGTTTTCCTTGCAGTTTTTCTTTCTTTCTTTTTTGATGGTTATGATACATAAAATAAACAGATATTAATTTAAAGAAAGGTCTGAATAATTACTTTTTTTAATATATAGTGTGTTTATGTGAATTTAAAATTTGTTTTATGGGGTTTATAAAGTATATTAAAAGATCAACCTCTATATACAACGAATTTTCTATATAACAAACTTTTTTCCAGGATTTAGCGACTTCGTTATATAGAGGTCCGACTGCATATATATATATATATATATATGTGTGTGTGTGTGGCATGCAGCCAAAAGCAACGCAGTCTCCGCGCGCAGGCGCATTGAATGGAAACTAGAACTGAAACTTGTGAATTAGTGGAAGAGAAACAAAAACTCAAAAACATTAGAGAGAGAAAGGAGAACGCGAGAGGTGCGCGAGCAGGCGTTACCTTCTGAATATCATTGTCAAACTTATCTACCTTTAATTAATTTTTGTTTAATGTTAAATAAACCATAAGAAAAGAAACGTCTTGGACCCCCCTTGTTGTCTCCCCACAAATTATGGGGCTCGGCCGGGATCGATAAAATTTCGATTTTGAACCAAAGTCTGGACAATGAACAACAGCGTCCGTGGAGGAGACGCGCCGCCATTTTTTTTTTGAAAACTTCGTTCAACCTGAGAGGTTTGAACTCAGCATGAAAAATTCCGCCTTGTAGAGGCGATTGAAAAAAAAAAAAAATTCGATTTTGATCAAAATTTGGAACGTGAAAAAAAAAAAAAAAGCCGTCCGTGGAGGAGACGCGCCGCCATTTTTCGAAACTTCGTTCAACCTGTGTAGAGGTTGAATTTTTCAACGAACCATCGACAAATATTCCGCCTGTGTAGAGGTTGGAAAACCCATCGACGAAAATTCCGCCTGTTTTGGAACAATTTCATCTAACGATATAACCTTGAAATCAGTGGAATCGAAATTTTTTCTTCATTGGATACATCGTACGTGCGAGCAACAAGGAGCCAGAAAAAAAAAAGGTAGGATCTTTTTTATAAAATGTATAAAAACGCTCTTAAAGAGGATTTCATAAGAGTTGTTGAGGAGCTAAACGGTACTGTGGAGAATACTGACACTATAGTTAAACTAAAGACTAAAATTGAGAACAGTAGTACATTTGAAAGTGATCCAGATTTCGTTAAAACTTTAATTCAAAACTGTATAGATGAGAGGGTATCGCGAAACAAAAAAGAGAAGTAACTTCAGGAAAACAGAAAATTGAGCTCGCGAAACTACAGTTAGCACAGTTAGAAAAAGAAGTCGAACTTCAAAGGGTTAAAAATAAAGCATTAAGTTTAAATCCTGCAGCTAAATTCGAAGAGAAACAGTTCAAAACTTTAAATAAGGAAACCGCAACCCATATTGGCATTCGAGAAGCAGAAGATTGGTTTAGGCCTATTGATTTAGCTAAAGAGTGTGATATTTATATTTCATCTAGAAGCGGATCACGTAAAGAAATTCCTATTACTTATGGATATACCCAAGACCCCTTTAAAAATAGATCACAAAACTTTAAACCAAAGATTAAAGAGAACTATCCCCAATATCATGAAAGAGAAAATAAAAATTGCTATATATGCGGTGATTCATCTCATTACGCAAGAGACTGTGAGAAGCGTTTTAAACCTTAAAAATCTAATGATCACATCCATAATAAAATAAACGTGAATACTTTGATCGAGAGCGAAAAACAAAATAGCGATGAATGCGCAAATCTTCAATACGTAAACATTTTTGTGGAAAATCAGCCCGTAACAGCATTGATTGATTCAGGTTGCCAGATCCCAGTTTTAAATTCCTCACTAATTAGAGTGCAAACACCTTCCGAAGAAATCATAACATTAAGCTCATGTTTTGGCGAAAAAGCGAATGGTAGAATAAACCCATAAATATTTCTCTTAATCAACACTCTACCGGTATAAGTGTGCGAACGGCGATATCACCGACCTTGACCAAAGAATTTATTATACATCCCAGTGTATCTTCGAAATAAAAACTAGGCCACGCAAAGAGCGATGTTTTATTGAATGAAAGTGAATCCTCTTTTAGGTGCTCATGCTTATGCTTATTCTAGTGCTATTTCTTTTTCCAAATGTTTCCGTTTCAAATGTGATAGAAAACTCTAGTTATGATTTGCCATATGTTAAGAACTTTAATACTAGAAATGATTCGAGTTCTCTAATTAAGGATTATAAATGTAATAAAATTCAGAGTACTAAGTTAAAATTGAGTATTGTAAGAGAAAAATTTCTGAAAGTATTGTGTAAGAAAGCCAATGGTGCCATGAAAACGAGTTCCGTTTTTACCCCTTCACCTATGGAACGTATATCGACGATTTGTGTTTATTGTGGAATTTTTGAACAGACGTTTGAGGAAAATATCGATGCGTTCAACCAAAGATCAACTTGTTGAAAAAGATGTTTTTATGCCGGTGAAACACAATGTTTTCCTGTGGAACCTTCCGGATGTCGAAGAGGTGCCTTCAAATGGAGAAACTGTCTAGTTCAGCAGAATTATGATATGTTTAATCTCTATATATTTGTCATACCTTGTCTGTTCCGTTTTTTTTTTGTATGTTTCATTTCCTCTGTCTATGGAAGTACCGCTGCGGACAGCGTATGGTCAGAATGGCCGTTTTTTCCGCGCGCAGGCGCATTGAATGGAAACTAGAACTGAAACTTGTGAATTAGTAAGAGAAACAAAAACTCAAAAACATTAGAGAGAGAAAGGAGAACGCGAGAGGTGCGCGAGCAGGCGTTACCTTCTGAATATCATTGTCAAACTTATCTACCTTTTTAATTAATTTTTGTTTAATGTTAAATAAACCATAAGAAAAGAAACGTCTTGGACCCCTTGTTGTCTCCACATATATATACAATATATGTAGCAAATTGATGGCATTCATTTTGTGAATTGTAGTCGTGTTAGTAAAAAAAAAATTTTAATATTGATCACATCATCGTTTATTTAATTTTACCAGAAGATTTATTCCGAGCATGCTTTCTCGGGGGAATACAAGAGAGGTTTCGTTCTCTAGACTTTAATACTAAAGGAAAAACAGGGAGAAACGTAATATTAAAAAACTTAGTTTGGTACGTGAAATCTATTGTGATATTCTTTAACAAGGAATCGCCAAGAAATCAGTCCGAAATTCGAAATCTAATCCTTTTAACGAAGAATTACTAAAAAATCAGTCAAAATATAAGTTTTGATACTTTAACCCCCTTTATCTACCACGGTGCTTATAAGTAGCACTCACTTTAAAATTACATAGAATAACCATTTTTACGAATACTCTGACGATATATATATATATACTTAGCATGAATCTTCTCTTAAATCCTCTCTTCCAAGATATATGGCAACACGGGTTCTATGATGAGTATTTTAGCAGGGAAGGCGGATAGTTTTTTACAGCAGAAATTGCGTTTTCAGCGGATTGCGAAGAGTGTCATTTTTGTTCTTCAAAAAATAGTTAGGGTCAAAAGGTGTGTTATTTTTTTTAAAAAAAATTTTTGTATGTTATTGAAGGCCTTAGAAAATGATTTGACTACTTATTTTAAGTGAACAGTGTACATAATTAATTTTACAGTTGAATATCTTTAATTATTTAATTGGCTCTAACGGATTAAATTTTCCAAAGTTGAGTATTTTGTTTATGTATAGCCCTTAATTTTCAATGTAGGGATTCAAAAAAATATAGTGCACGAAAAAATTGCTTTAAATCATAATGCGGTAGATAAATGGTTAATGCGAGATAAAATGAGACACATATTGAAAAATAGGGTATGATTTAGAAAAAATATACAGGGTTAACATTTTAAGGAAATATATTAAGTTATTATACATATATAATAATTTAAAAATATGAATATTCTGTCATTTCTCGTTGATATAATTTATTTTTTATAATTTATCTAGGCAGCGTTTATTTATCCAAAGCCGATGAGGCTCTAAACTGAATTTTAAAATGATGCACAGAAATTTGCAGTACATTTCAGTGTCTTACTAAATGATCATTATATGTCTGTGTTTTTTTTAATACAATATTTACCTAGATAGTTTTCCTGTGTTTTTAAAGAAAATTTTACTTTTAACATCATACGTTTTACTTCTGAAATCTTTTCTTAAAGAATTATTTGCTGTTGTTATTGTTATCTTTAAATGTTGTCTCCAAACTATTGTGCACGTGTAATGTACCACGTGACAGCGATTAAATATAGCTGGTCTGAGATTAAATTTTTAGGCACTACTCGTGAAGTTATCAAATGGCTGATTATGTAGTTCCTATCTAAAAAATGTTCTTGTATCGGCGCTGGACATATGTTGCGGTGTACAGGTCAGTTAGAAGCTTGGAAACAACTAAACTCAAATTTTATTCCAGTTATTGTCCAACCGAATGAAACGATATATTATAGCAGTGTCCACTGTACAAAAAGTGTGCGTGAGGGTAAGTGTTTGTATCAAAAAGTAATATTTGTACGTTTGCCTTACGTGTTGCCAAATCGAATCCGCTGTTATATTAAAAGGCAATTGTGGTGAAAAGCAAATAAAAATAATTTTTTAAATATGAGTTATTAAACAGTTTAAAAGACAAAGAATCGGAATTCTTATGCGAATTTACATCTAGTTGATTTTAAGTATTTCTGATTAGTTTCCTTCGTTCTTCTTTTCGAATTTAGACACATTCGTTGAAATTAGGCTTAACTTGTACGGTAATCGGTTCTGGTAAGTTTAAATTTTAAACGTTTATGAATTTATTGTTCTGTTGCAAATCTAGTATGTAGTTTTGATTTCAAATTATAGGAAATCATTATCTAAACGAATTTTCTTATCTTCTTTTTTTTAACTCTTCTCTTTTTTTTTATCTCGATTGAGTATGAGTATATATTTGAATAAATTGTCATACAGTTGTGATATATATATATATATGTTGATTATTTAACTATTATTTTACTATATTTCTTTTATGGTATGTATTTATTTGTTTCTCGATTTTTGGTTTTATATGCTAGGGATGTAAATGCTGGGGAGCGGTGCTTCCCAAACTTTTTATCGTCGCAGACTTATCAACGTTTGATAATTTTTCCACTGCCTGTGTTTATATTTTAGATTGTTTTGTTTTAAAAATTTTAATTTTATTGGACAGTGACTATCGGTTAACACGAAACTGAAATATTATTTCGTGCTAAAGAATATTGCAAAAAAACGTATGTTCAACAAATTTAAGTTTATTAGAGTACATTTTAATTACACAGATTTGTATGTATGCATGTATTTAATAAAAATCATTAAAGAAAAAACATTTACAAGAACTTTAATACAAAATTTTCGAATTTTTTGAAAAACAAAACATTTATTTAGCATAATCTGATATTGCACTGTCTTTTTTTAACATCAAATTTTCAACAAATTGTTCGAGGTCCTCCATTTTGTTGTTCATTTTACCATTAGAATGTGCGTCTAAATAATTTCGCGTACTTTTCATGATGTTCCTAATTTCAGATAACGTGGGAATAGAAGCTGCATATCCATTTCATTTTCGTCCTTGAAATCTACATCAATAATATTTTTTGTGCTTTGAACTAATCCCCAAATGTCTTTATCTGCGATAGTTGTGGTTGTACTCACATTATCGTCATCTACTGCAACGAATTCTTCGGATGATACAGTAGGACTGCTAGTGTTTTCCGTATTTTATTCATTTCCAGAAGGGAAATCTTTTCGAGTTAAGCGATTTTTGTTTCGTATTCAGAGAAAAAAAATGCTTGAAATATACATAGCAGTTTGTCGGGACCGTATTATTATTTCGTGTTGACCGATATTTCGTCTTAAGCGTTTTCACGTTGAACGTATTTTATCACTGTATTTAAATATGCCTTCAGAATAAAATACAGGTACACCAAAAATGAATGTAATGGGATTTAACATGGAATGCAATGTGATTTAAGGTATCCAACTACGTTCGGAACCGTGATTTTAAAAAAGCGCATAAACGGATAATTTTCTTGATGTTTAGCGTCACTTAGATTAGTATACATGTATAAAATTGTTTTAAGGATATTTTGACAAAAAAAACTATTTAAATACAATATTTCGGCAAAAAATTAACTTAAAATAACCTTTCTTCAAAATGTTCTCCTTTTATAAAAAATGCTTCTAAAATAATAATATTTTGCTTATGTAAAGTAAAGACTTCTCCGGAGAGTCTGAACTATTTTTTTTATAAAAATTCACATTATTTTCAGAGTTACCACCAACTGAAATAATTATCGGCGTTTTTTTCTTAAAATTTATCCCTTCTGTTGTCGTAAAACATGGATAAACCCACTTCTAAGTTATATATTTCAAAAATTCTAGTTGAGCCTCTGTATAGAGGGCTGAGCTATATACAGGCAAAATATTATTATAATAGAAGCATTTTTCACAAAAGGAGAATATTTTGAAAATTGATCATTCTTTATTCATTTTTTGTCAAAATATTGTACTTAAACAATTTTTTATTGTAATAAAATTCTTGAAACAATTTTAAATACATTTTCTAATAAGATGTGACACTAAATATCATAAATCATATCATCAAAATATCCATTTATCAGTGGCGTAAAGGAGAACTTTTGGGCCCCCCTGCAAAGTCAGGTTTGGGGCCCCCATGTTGAATTTTACAAAGGGTAGGCACTTGCGTCAGTCAGGCTTTGGTCCCCTTTAGAACCCTGTCCCCCGCGATGCGGGGGTGCACGTTACGCCACTGCCATTTATACTCTTTTGCAAAATCACGGTTGTACGCTGTTGCAAAATCACGGAACGTAGTCGGATACTTTAACATGGAATATAAAGTGATTTTCGTGGAGAATTGCAAACTAAGAGAAATACACCACAACAAACAGAATAGAAATAATGTAAAGTTCCTTGGGTGGCTCTGTACCGGTCCGCGGCCCGTGGTTTGAGAACTACGACTGTAAATTATGAGTTTGGTATTCTGCATTATTCTAGATTGCTTTGATGCATTAAATTTGCGGTTATGTTAAATGGCTACTATTTAACGTTGAATTAAGTAAAAATTCGTCTTCAGTACAGAGGGAACAAAGGATTCATGGAGCTTGCTTAACTTTATTTGCTTTATTGTCCGTAATCAATAACTGTTCTGATGAACATAATAGTCTTTTGAATTTTAGTCAGTTTGTCTCTTTTTCTCTTATTGTTGAACTCCTTTAATTTTTCAGATCGATGATCATCCTCATTTTATGTACAGTGGGAGATCGGTTAACGAACACTTTCACGAAAGATTTTTGTGTTCGGATATAACGAACACTTTCAAGAAAGATTTTTGTGTTCGGATAACGAACACTTTCAAGAAAGATTTTTTTGTGTTTGGACAGCGAACACATATTTGGGTAATGAACAAAACGAATTCTAACGAACACTTCTCAGCTCTGAAAAAAAATTAATATTTAAACATTTTTCATCATTTTGCATACAAAATAAGATCACTGAAAGGAGAAATGTTTAAGGCATGCTTAGTAATAATAATTACAAAATGAAACCTGAATCAACAATGAATTTAAAGATCATTCAATAATTATTATTATGACTAAAATCAATACACACTTGAATTTCAATATGAATATCAATATTTTCTGACAGCTGATAAGTTATGGGCGAGTGGATTTGCTGACAGGGCGAATAAATTAAGCGAATTCTTAATTTCTTCAAACAGAGCAGACTATAAAATATAAAGATGCGGATGACGCGCTACCGCCGTAAAAATACGTGAAATATGAGAAACGGACTAAAAATCGTTTTTCATCTCTCCTGAATTATGTTGCTTGCCTATTAAGCTTCAAAGTTCTATTGAAAAAAAATTCCAATAGAATATTCATACAAATTATACCATCAGTTTCGGTTTTGATTTCATTCAAAACAGAAAATTATTTCATTTTGAGCGCTTCCTCCCCCCCGTCCCCGTTTATTCCCCGTCCCCGAAATGTGTCTCTTTCTAACAAGAGGAAGACGAAAGAGGAACAATGCCGACATCTGCCATTTAAGGTACTTTGAAAAAGTGGGAGGATGTCACAGCAATGGTCTTAGAATGGCACCCAAACCAAGCTGATGTCAGTAGGGTTGGGGATCTTTAATCAGTAGGGTTGGGGATCTTTTTAACGACAATGCTATTAATTATTTCCGGAAAATCCTGAAAAAGAGAGAAAAGCAATCGACATTGGACATGTTCTTCAACCCCCCCATAAGCAAAAAATGAAAAGGACTGATTAATATGCAAGACTATATATATGTATTATTTTTAAAAAAACTTACCAAGATATTATACATTTTTTTAAAATTTAATTTTTAGGGTCTCCAGAATGACTTAATCGATTTCACATAGAAGTCTATGGTGAATCGATGATCGGTTAATGAACAATTCGGATAGCGAACATAGTCTTGGAATCGATGTTCGTTAACCGATCACCTACTGTATAAGTACGGCTGTAGTTAACAATCTTTCAACATTTATTTTATTTTGCTTTGCGTAGATATCGCATGATTTTGAAGAGAAGAATTTTCGAATGACTTCACCACTGTAGAACTCATATGTAAAAATCGAAAGTCATTCTGTTTCTTTGAATCGATAGTTAAAGAACTTTTCTATCGGAAAGCCGTTTTCTTCAGTTTTGTTCTCCTAACCTCTCTCTCGTACCTAAAAGTTACTGCTTAAATATAAGCCTTCATTTATATAGACCGCGTCTTCTTCTGGAGCAAGTCTTTTAATAGAACAAAATTTAAAAGAAGTAAATTTCCCCGAGATGATTAGTGAGAGGTTTGCAGATAGACCCGTTACAGGGTTATTTAACATAGGTGGTTTGCCATGATTCTTTTGTCCAAAAACTGCATCATCGTATTTATGTAAAAGCTCTTCCACAGCTTAGATTCGAAATTCTAAAAATGTAATACGTTTCCCAAATACATTTTTATGGAGCAAAAATGAGTTCAAGAGTACCTTGTGTAGTAAGTGTAAAAATATCTTTTTATAATATTTTTCTTGCGTTTTGGGACTGTCGGAAGAAAGGATATTTCCTGATCACAGCTATCTACACCACCCATTGTAAATTACCTAAAATATCCCGTGTAATCCCGTGACATTTTGGATCGTCAAGGCTGTTCACTAGATAATCTCGGGCACGGCAATTAAAAGGTTAAATCCTTATTTCAAGAAGAAACTGTTCAAGTTTTTATCTGCTTATTCGATTGCCAGACTTCGGAAGTATATGTGATATATTCTCAAAATTCTTTTGCTTTTTCAATTCCTACTATTAACTCACACTCTCTATATATTTATTTATTTGTTCGTTTATTTATTTATTTATCTTGGTGGAATTTTCAATCGTTAATAAATACATTTTAAAGCGCTCAATTAAGCTGAAATTTTATATACATGATTATTTTGGATAACAAAACAGCAATTTTTAATTATGATTAATAAAAATTAATTGATTAAAACTAATTATTTAAAGTATTACAAATACAACCACGTTGGCATTATTTTTGGCGACTTGTGTCAAAACTTGAAAAGGTTTCTTTCTCACGTTTTAAGGCATTCAGTTGAACTGAAATTTTATATACACGATTGTTTTGAATGACAATACGTACTTTAATGATAATGAATAAAAATTAATTTCCACTTAATGTTGTGACTCTGTCATATGTATACATAAATATTTAATTTATATTAATTGTAACTATTTAATAAAAAGTAGCTAAAATAAAATTTTTCTTTGATGAATGCTTAACTTTTCAACTTCGCTCTTTTTTTTTCTTTTTATTATGTAGAAAATTTCTGCTGTACGGGGAAGGTTGGATCCACAAAGCATTGCTAACCCTAATTCAGCGACAGCTTTAGAAATCATAATAGGTCTCCAGTTTAGTCCAAAGTCTTCTTTGTATCTACATTTGTTGTGTCTGCTGATTTCCAATTTCTTACTTCTTTAGCACTGTAGGTTCTAGTACTTCTTCACTTTTATTTTGTTATACTATATATATATATATATATATATATATATATATATATATATATATAATCCAAAAAAAATTCAATATATATAATTATATACATATACATACACATATATATAAATTTATACATATACACAAATATATAAACGAAAATATAAAAATAAACATATAGTTATATACCTAAGATAACTAAAATTAGGAAAAAGACACAGTAGTATAATGACAAACTCCTGGCCTTAGGAACCTGGATTGCAGGTTTAAACAAGTTTTGCCGCCAGCCAACCTTCACCTGTAATTTGTCATACTATGTACCAAGAGGAAAGGAAAGAATTATATATGTAGAATTTAAATATTAAAAATTCATTAAACTAAATTACATATGAACAAAAACATAACCTACTAATTCGGAGTATATATATATATAAAAGTTGGAATTGACTTAATTTTTTTATATTACTATTTTTTCTGTTTATGCCTTCATTTAAATTAAGTTGTGTAAAAATAATATAGTTACATTAAAAATAACAACAAGAAAAATTGTGATGTGTTTCCAGTGCCGATTTAAGCTTATTTCGGACCTTAGGCAGAGAAGATCTACATGCTCCCCCTTAGCACTGTCGGATCCAAGGAGGGGCTCTTGGATTAGGGTTAAATCCAGCTTATCTGGGCCCTTTCGGGTTTTATCTTCTGTCAGAGTTTTCGGAGTCAACGTCGATGGTCATCAAAGGGTCTATGTTACAATGAAGACACAAACAGAGAGAATACAACACAAAACATGCAAGTTCCAACCTGTTTGCTACAGGACTCTACATGATATTGATTGTTTGAATTGTCGAGAATTTTATTAGATCACTTCGAATTATCGCGTGTTGTATTCTAACCGGCCACAGATTTTACTTCGAAATATTGAGTGTACCAAAACGTATTGTTTTAGTTCGAGATGTCGAGAGTTTTTTTAGGGGCTGAGCATATACTTTGAATTAGCGAGAGGTTCGTATTATCGAAGGTTTGAATTGACGAGAGTCAACTGTGTTAAAAAAAGATATATTGACAAAAAAAATTTCATTCAAAGGAAAAATACTCGTTTAACCCTTTATCTATCGCATTATGATTTACTACAGTTTTTTTCTTGCAATATTTTTCTTTGAATCACTACATTGAAAATTAAAGGATATACATAAACAAAATACTCAACTTTTGGAAATTTAATCTGTTAGAGCTAATTAATTAATTAAAGATATTCCATTGCAAAATTAATTATATACACTGATCACTTAAAACAAAGAGTCAAATCGTTTTCTAAGGTCCTCATTAACATACAAAAAAAATAAGACACTTAAATTTTGACATTAACTATTTTTTCAGGGCAAAAATGATAAACTTTGCAATCCGCTGAAAACGCCGTCAGCTGAAAACGCAATTTCTGTTATAAAACGATTCGCCTTCCCCGCTAAAATACTCATCATAGTACCCTTGCTGCCATATATCTTGGAAGAGTGATTTCAAAGAATATTCCTGCTAAGTATTGTCAGAATATTTTTTTAAAAATCGTTTAGTCTATATTATTTTAAAGTGAGTGGTACTTATAAGTACCATCGGTAGATAAAAGGTTAAGTAAATAATTAAAACGGATGTAAGCATAATTAACGTATTTTTGTTTGAATTCCTAAAATGTTTCTCATATTTTTGTTGTAATTTTTTTTTCTTAAATTTTTCGTTCTCCTTTTCATTTTAAAAAGGATTGTTCACCTTATCTTTACGTAAGCCTCAGATGGCTTTACAAGCATATTTTCCATTAACATTAGTATATTTCATCCCTACGATCTGAACCAGAAAGCAACGGGACAAAATCGGGCCGAAATTCAACAGGCGTCCTCCATAACTCATCAATCCTGGAGAATCCTGTTTTTCCTCGGAAGATCAACAGCGTTCCGGAACACCAGTTGAGCCGCCGCAAATATCATTTGCAGAAACCTTTTGCAATACGGGATTCGGGCGAAGTTTATTTTTAGGCCCTTACGTTTGAATTATTGATCTATGCGCATCTCCTCTTCCGAGGAGAGACCCCCGCACCTCACATTTCATCTAGCTGTCATTGGGGGTGGACGTCCCTTCTACCCGGTCTCTCTGTGACATCGAGCGAAAGCCTAACGATTGTTTCTCCCAGACTCTTCTAAGCCCTGGTGTTGTTGTAGTTCCACTTTTGAGGTGAGTTGAAATGTTGTTCTTGATTATTAGCGACATTTAATCAGTTAGACAGTTCTTTGTTCTTTTAAAATGGCGGGAAACCGGCGTTATGCGCCAATTGGGATAAATACAAATATACCGCGTGGGCGCCCGAAGGTGTTGCTATGGCAACGGGCTGTGGTAGTGATGGACGATTTTCAAGAGAGGGAACAAGGAAAGTGTGGGAGAGGATGTCATTTTAATTTTAATTTGATCTTGTAC
Organism: Trichonephila clavipes; assembly: GCA_019973935.1. NCBI lineage: Eukaryota > Metazoa > Arthropoda > Arachnida > Araneae > Nephilidae > Trichonephila > Trichonephila clavipes. The sequence goes on along the minus strand of BMAU01017631.1, from coordinate 375,645 downwards.
TTGACTCTCTTCACTTTTCTTAATTGAATAAGTGTTTCTGCGTACTTAAATTTTTTAAGTACTTTTTCACGAAGAAATAATTTAGGAGAGGCTGAGGGGGTTGAAAATATTCTTTAAGTGATTGATTTATTGTATCTTTGTTCTCATGAAGGGGTGGAGGGATATGAGGGGATGGTGATTTGAATTCAAAGATTTTTTTTGCTTACGAATGATTTTTTTCTTTGTTTATATTAAACAATAACGTTACATCTTTTATTTGTTATGTTAAAATTAAAAAAGTTACGATTCTTTGTGTTTTGAAATATTGAATCTACTGAATTTAATTTATTAAAATATATTGACTACTTACTTATATTTAATTTAATATATCCCACTTTAAAATGAACAAGGTGTAATAAAAAGTTATGTAATGTATTAGAATGTGGTATGCTAATGTATGTTTGTTACAATACGAAATATTTCATTGGAAAAACTATTAATAGTTTGACTAAAATAGTTTTATTTATTGCCTTAAATATTTTAATACAGAATATAATTAAAATACTTAATATTTTAATAAATATAAACTCTTTTTATTTTTTAAATATTAATAAAACTAAAATAATAAGATAAAAATACAGATTTCAATGAAATATAAATTTCAAACATTTTAGATTTAGTCCAATATAGTATGTAAACAAGTCAATATTTTTACTCTGTAAAATTTAATCACCGTTGTAATAATATTTAAAGTGCACAAATAAGGTGAAGATTTTTTGTAAAAAAACCACTTTTCTGCAAAAGAAATTCGTTTTAAATTTAATTTGTTCCTTTGTTATTTTTTGTGGAATTACATGATTTTAAATTTTTAATAGAATTCATTTTAACTTTAATCACACCAACTTTCATCAGATGGCGCCAGGAGTCTTATCAATGGAAATTTTCTAATTTTTATTCTACTTTTTAATAAAATAGTAAGAATGATGAAAAAGAAAAGAAAAAAAATTAATTAATAAATATTATGAGGGATTATTTTATTTTTGTGGATTTTTTTTCTAATTTCTTTTCTTGATATCGAAAGATTTTATGAGAAGACTTTTTATATCGTGATTTTTATAATTGAACGGATTTTTAACTGCCGTAAAATCCGGCGTATACTGCGCACTTTGAACACAAAAAAATAAGATCGTACTATAGGGGTGCGCGTGATACGCCGGGTATAAAAATGATAGCTTTAAAAATAACAAAAGAGATGAGCATAAAAAAAGTTTTACTTCTACACATATCGAAATACTGTTTATAAAGAAAATTCACATATTTTTAAAAATTTAATTCAACTCACGACAGTTTTTAAAAAAAAATTCTAAATTGAGTTTCATATATGATCAACAGATGGCGCCAAGAGTGAAAACATAATTTTCATTGTTTTATTTCCTCTTTTAAAAGTGGTAGAAAATAAGAAAAAAAAAAAGGAAAATGAATTATCTTGGTTGAGGATTTATTTTCAGGTATATTAATTCATTTATTTATTCTTTTGTTATAGTAAATTTTTATTTGAAAGTAATACATTTCGATCTTTATCGGGATTTTAAAAATATAGAGATAATCCTTCAGCACATTAAAAAAAAATCCACGGAAACCTACACACATCTAAAAGAGAGCTATAGAGTAAGTTTAATTAATCGCGTAAACTGGAGCTCTCAAAATTTTAATTCAATTAGTCCAATAGTTGTCTTGTATTGTGGCTGTCTGACGTAGTCAGAACGAGGTCCACGAAATTCATCGTGGCAAGAAGTACGCCTGTCGTTGGCCTTGAGCACCATACAGGTGACAGTACGAATTAGCTCGGCGAAATTCCCCAAAAGGACGATAGATGGCGACACCACCTATTAATACCTCCACAATTTTAGCATGGAACTGGAGGGGAGGGAAATATTCTCCAGTCCCCTGCACTCGTGATTTAGCCCACAAGACTTTCGGACCCACTGATTTAACGAGCACCTACTCCGTGTGCACTAGAAGGGTAATTGGTGGCATCGGGCATCGAACCCAGGCCTTCCGTCTGGAATCCGATGCTCTAGCCACTGGCCTACCCACGGTCAATACAATAGTAAAATAGTTAATTAAGCTGTAGTCACCCACATTTTCTCTAGATGGCGTCAAGAACAAAAACAGTAGGGCCGTGGGTAGCCTAGTGGTTAGAGCACCGGACTCCAGACCAGAAGGACTGGGTTCGATGCTCGATGCGACCAAATACCCTCCGAGTTCACACGGAGTACGTGCTCGTTAAATCAGTGAGTTCAAAAGTCTTGTGGGCTGAATTAAGAGTGCAGGGGACTGGAGAATATTTCCCTCCCATTCAGTTTTACGCCAAAATTATGGAGGTGGAGATAGGTGGTGTCGCCATCTATCGTCCCTTAGGGGAATTCCACCGAGCTAATTCGTACTGTCACCTGTATGGTGCTCAAGGCCCAGGCCAACGACAGGCGTTCTTCTAGCCCATTGCCACGATGAATTTCGTGGGCCTCGCTCTGACAACATCAGACAGGTGGCATTAGCCACAAAAACAGTTAGAATTCTTGTTTATTTCCATTGTTTTATAATGATTAAAAATAAGAATAAATTAATAATTATTTTGGATGTTGATCGTTTTACTGATTTATACTTAAATAACTATTTTCTATGACTATTTAATTTTTATTAAGAAATAAAATTTATTTGGAATTTTTATTTGAAAATGATAATATCCATTTATTCAAAAACTACACTTCTCTAAAGTAAATACATTTTAAATTTTTTATAAAATGCGTTGTGTATTATGAGTGCTCTGACGTGATTTCAAAATTTTAATTAATCTAATTCAACAGTTAAAAAAATATTCTCAAATTAGTTACCGAAATCTTCAATAGAAGGCGTTAGAAGCAAAGCATTTAGAATTTTCATAAGAATGAAGGAATTATCATAAGGAATGACTTTTTTTTAACAAATATAAGTTCACATTTATTTTTTTTTCTATTATCGCAAAAGTTTACTGGAAGCTGATGTCGATCGACATAATCCAGTGTTTTCTTCAGGGTGATTATAATTTATGTCCGTCTTTCAAAATGCTGTAAAAAAAGCCCACTGGTCAGAATAACTTCAAATTTTAACTGAATATACTGGAAGAAGGGGGAAACGGTATGGCATAAGAAAAAAAAAAAACAAAGCGTATCAATAGATGTAAACGGCATATTGAAACCGAATTCGATTGCAAGTGACTTTTTGAACTTCTACCAGTGACCGGCATTTCTTTAAAGCTGCAAACTCACTGTCGCCATTCGTGTAAAACAGCTTCACAAGCAGAACGCGATCCTTCGTTGAAAGATTCATAACGAATTGCTCAAATGAAATGTAAGAACGCCATGCCCCCCACCCCCGTTTTTATAACAAATGCAATGTGTCGTGTGCATGAGTATCTTAATTTGGGTAGTATGGCACTTACAGCGCCATCTATTAATGCCCTTAGAATTTTTTTTCTTATGCCATACCATTCCCCTTCTTAAATATATGCAGATCAAATTTGAAGTCATTCTGACCAGTGGTTTTTTTCCTTACAACATTTTGAATGTGGAACATTAATTATAATTACCCTGTATTTTTGTGTGTGTGTGTTTGTTTAAATTATCAAAATAATAAAAATGGCATTATAATTTTTAAAACTGCTTGTTGGCGACTATTTTGGTGACATGGAGACCATATTGGCGAGTTCGGGGTTTTCTAGATTCTTCTGCAAATTAGTGGAGAAACCCACTAATTTCACATTCTAAAACGCAAGCAGATCTTTCTCGAAAGATCCGCAAGGGATATAAATAGGGAAACGCTCACCGAGTTAAGTCAGTATAGTATTGACCAGCGATTAGTTAGTCTGTTTTTGACTAGCGATTAGTTAGTATTGTTTTGACTAGCGATTAGTAGTCTTGCCTTGACCGTGAAGACTAGCGATTAGCTCGGCTATTGAGTAAGACGAGCGGTGGTTGTTGAATAACCTATTCCGTACGTGTATTTTAGACACTGGTAGTTGTGTCTGAGCGCTGTGGAAGGTGTGAAGTCCTTCTGATATTTATCCTGCGAATTTTACTGCTGAATCCGGTATTTCACGGATTGTTTTCTCGACAATAAATTCTCATCACTCTTTAAGAACTGCCCTGTTCTTTTCGACTGATCTACGTAAAATCCTCGAACCCTGATCAATGTAACAATATTGTACAACATCTTATTGACTGGTCCTCCGCAAACAATGAAACCCGAGTATCTATTCTGCTCAAAATGAGAAAGATCTATCAGACCCGTGATGTCCACCTCCGTTGGATCCCATCACATGTTAACGTTAGTGGTAATGAGGTCGATGAAAGACTGGCCCAAAGAGGGTAGTAAGAATGAAGCGGACCCTGACTGTTCACTAACTATACTCAAATGAAAGACAAAAACTCAATTTAATACGGCGTATTCCGCCAACGTACTGTAATGTCTTGTAACGTCTTCGTCACGCAGCTGTGTTCGGCGTCTTTGTGGAAATGGTCAACACACGGCCAGAGACCAGATGCAACTTTGAATTATTGCATAGTATCAGCTTGGATTGCCCGTCGACCTTTCTGACATCATGAGGTACCCATTCCCATCGCTGGCAGGATGCAAACAAGAGCTGCAAAAGTGTCGCCCTAATCCCCGAGAGAGAGAGGAAGAGATGCTGACCCCTCGAAGGGAGCAGAGAAGGAGGGTGAGCGAAAGGAGAGATACTTTGACCCCCTCGGAAGGAAGCAGACGCGCGAAGGGAAAAGAAGACTCTGAACTTTCCAGGGAGCGGTGGCTAAAAGGATGCCTCCTTGCACAAATCACTTTAATGGAACTCTAATAATCCTTTAATAAGTTTAATAACTTCAATGTATAAATCTGTAAATAATAGCTGTGACGTAAATAAATTCTCTACTGTTGTTCATATCAAACGCCGCAGTACCAATGATACACAGGAACATCCTCTAACTCTCTGCTGGAAATCGAATGTGACCGTGGCTCCCAGACTGCTCTAACTAAACTAACAAGTGATCACTTTGAATGTCTTTCCTTTGATAATGGCTGAATAATCCACCCAACTTGTAAGAAATGCTGTGACCATCCAGCTTCACCGGATCACACATTCTGCGTTGCATCGAACTTTTTAAGGAGGACTTGACATCCAATCCCCTTGATTATAATAGATTTTTTGGCCGTCAACAACCATCTGGTGCTGATATGATATACAGTGGCTTAACGTACACCCCCACAGCCCTCGCATTGCGGGGGGAGCAGGGTTCTAGAGGGCCTAAAACCTGACTGCCAACAAGTACCTGTCCTTTGTAAAATCCAACTTGGGACCCCAAAATCTGACTTTGCAGGGGGGGCAAATGTTCTCCGTTACGCCACTGATGGTGTATGTCACATCTTTCGCGCAAAAGCAACAACATATTGTGAATTAAAAATATTCGTTATAAGTAGTGTAATAAATATCTGAGTTACAAGATTTTCTTTTGGGGAATAAATATAAAAGAACATTGGAAATATATTCTACTCTCTTTTAAATAATTCTTCCGAATCATAAATGATGAACCCCAATATTTTCCGAGGCACATAACACAGAACCTAATTCTTCATCATGATTAGATCGTGATCTTTCGGGGGGAACCCTGCCGAGGTGAACATGCCAAAAGATGATAAAGCATGAAGAATCACGTGCATGTTCATTTCCTCCCCCTCCATCCTTATGGAACACCCTTCAGCAGAATTGATAAAATAAGCTTCTGAGTACGAACAATGTATGATCAACGAGGGCATATTAGGTTGCTATCGTTGTGTATCGATTATGATCTGAACGAGGACCGATAAAGTAATCGAAATCGTGAGATTCCAAAAGCTTGAAGTATGAAAAGATTAAGAGTCTTTTGAGTATTGAATGCACTTGAGTCTAAGTAAAGAGGAGGAAATGTAAGGAATTGATTATGATTTTGATGTTTAATTTTTAAGTGATATTTTTTGGTCCATATAAATGAATTTCATGTATTTGTAATGGTGATCAAATTCCAAGATCTGCAAGAAAAACTAAAAATTTGTTTGACTTAGACCACCGATATTCAACCCGCGGACCTTCGGGCTTTTCTGAGTGGCCCGCTCATGGCCCATTTCACTAAAAAGTCATTTATTTAAGAACATTTTTTTAAAAATTTAGCGGGAAATTTTATCAATCAAGCAATTATATCTGCCAATTTTTCTGTCGATATCATACGAGTACGAAATGCAAGATTTTTTTTCTTTGTCTACTTGTAACTGTAACAGGTAGTAATAACAAATAACAGTGAAGCAGCGAACTGAACTGCAGTAATGACTATTTTATGGTTAGAATTGAGTTAAAATTATAAAAAAATAATACTGATTTAAATCTGGAATTCAGTCGAAACTTCTTTCTGCTGCCACTCTGCGCTTGATAAATCAATATTTGAAACAAAAATAAAGGCTTTATCAAAAGAAAAAAAATCAAATTATCAAACGGTATGTCAACTTTGTTTGTGCGACAGCGGGTCATCAGTGGAGGGAACCAAAACTACTCTACAACTCAGTAAAAAATACATAAAACCCAAAAATAAATGATTTGTGTGTTTGATAAAGAGTAATATAGTATTAAAAGCTAAAAAATGAGTTTTACTATTTCGATCAATTTCCCATGTGCCAAATATTTGCTTGGGTTTTTTTAATGTTTTTTCCATTAACCCTCATATTGCGGCCTGCATGAAATGTATGCCATGCATATGCGGCCCAGAGGGAAAAAAAGGTTGAGTACCTCTGACGTAGACGGTTAAGAATTTCATATTTGAAATTGATGCAGACCAGAGATGTGCCATTGTTTTGCTTCTAGGGCCACATTGTGAAAGAGGAGGATTCCTGAGGACCGAACCTTCTAAAAATAACTGCATCTCCTTCTGACTTCGATGAGTATTACGGACGATCAGGCGTGTGTACTTTTTACTGTTGAATGATTATTAGTATTTTTATTTTGCTTTATATCAGACGTACATACATACCTAATTTTATTAAAATCTGCCCAGTAGTTCTAGAGATAATCAACAGAATCTAAAAATTATCTTGATTTTGAACGTCTTCCTTCCTCAGTGGTTCGACAGCCCAAGGTGGGCCTTGACCTTCTCAAGAAGCTTTTTCCAGGCCAGCCCTCCTTCTTGCGAGTGTTCTCCAATTCTAAAGTCTCAAAACTAGGAGATTTTTTTCTAGGCTATCAATCCATCTAAGGTTGGACAATGAAGACTTTTTTAGCAGTGCGGTTTTCGTCCATTCTGACAACGTGTCCTTCCCATTTAATTCGTTGTATTTTGATGAAGTTAACAGTGTCAGATTCTTTATATGATTGATAGAGCTCTAAATTTGATCTTTTTCGCCACGTTACATTTTCCTGAATTCCTCCAAAAATAAATCTTAGAATCTTCCTTTCGTAGGTAATTATCTTGATCTCAACTGTTCGAGACATGGACCAAGTTTCACATGCATAAGTTAATACTGATCTTAAAAGACTTTTAGACAATAGAACCTTTGTGTTTTTCTTTCGATTGAATTCAATTTCATACATTTTCGTTTTCCATTAAGACATCTATCAACCATATTAATTCTCTTTTGGATTTCATTCGTGTTTCAACTGTCCGATGAACCTAATCAATGAAGCTGTCAACAACTTCAGAACTATATTCTTCAATTTTAAAGTGGGAATTGTTAAAATATCATTTAGTGCAGGGCATGTATTTGGTCTTATTCTCGTTGATTTTCAGTTCCATCCTGAGGGCCCCTTTCTCTAAAGATATGAAGGCTTGTCTTAATGTGGTGGTTGTTCGCGCAGTGATATCAATGTCATCAGAAAAAGCAAACACCTGTATTAATTTATTAAAGATATTTCCTCTGGAATTGATATTGGAATATCTTACTACTCTTTCTAATGCTAGATTAAAGAGAAGACACGCTAGTGCATCTCCCCGTCGAACGCCATTTCTTATTTCCAATGGGTCGAAAAGATCATTCTGCACCGTGACCATAATCTTTGTTTGGCTTAATGTCAGGCTTATCAGCCTGAATAATTTATCAGGGATTTTAAATTCTTTCATGGCTGCAATAAGAGCCTTTCTGTTGTGATGTTTTCATAAGCAGTCTTAAAATCAATTACGAGGTGATGCGTATCAATTCCAAATTCCCTTCTTTTTCCAAAATCTGACGGATGATGAATATCTGCGCTAAAGTGGATCTTCCTTGATTTTAAACATCAGTGTATATAAAACTGAAGTAAAATGTTTTATGTAAGAATACTTTTTTGAAAAATCAATGTTTACTAATCATTTTTAAATTCTTACATATGTGTTAAAACACTTTCCGCTTATTCCTGAAGAGCGTGAGATTTGAAATATTTTAGAACTGTATTGAAATTCTTTTATGCAAGGAGAACATACATCAAGTGAAGAATTCAAAACGAAATTCCCACACATTTCCTCGAATCCCGTGATATATTTATTTGTTTGAATCTGGCTCCTGAGATTTTTTTGAAAGAAATTCGGAATATTCCCGAAAATATCGAATTCACTTTTTCCCTTTGTGTGGTTTTTGTGAAAAACATCTTGAGATGAAATATTTGTAAATGTTATATCTATTTCAAAAGATGTTTGGAAAAATAGAACATATCGTATTTTTTCTTTAACTCGCATTTGTGTTGAGCTGCATGAATTTCAGCATTTAATTTGAAAGGGGGGGAGTGAACGATTTTTTTGCTTTTTCGAAACTCAGAAGAATTTTTTAAAAAAGCTTTTAAAAATAGCAAAAGATTTTTTTTTTAATTGAAACTCTCGATTACATACAGTATTATGCGTAGGATGCTAAAAAGAATTTGAAAATGAAGAAAACGTGTGCGAAGTTTATAAATAAATTTCTTTTTTTAAAAAATGAATTAATTTCTATCTAAAGCTAATAAATATATTGCGTAAGAAAAATGAAGAAAATTTTCCATCAAATCGTTATTCCTTTTGTCCACTTTTTTTTTCGTTACGTTAGGAGGGAGGGAGTGAATATTAACGTCGCACTATTCAGCTACCCGAGGACTTTTGGCGACGGACCATGTAATTTTGAACCATGATCAAGTAACGAGGAGGACATCTGAGCTGATACTCCTCTCCTAACTACCACACCACACCAACGGGAGGACGTTTGAGCTCTCAACAGATTTAACGTGCATCGCTTCCCTACACGGCGGCTCTTTAGTGGTTCTGGGCACGAACTCGTGACATGCCAGCCGCGATCCGATATCTTGACCACTAGGCTACTGCAGCCCTTGTTAAGTTCGGATCCGAGATTCTGCAAAAGCGTTTAAATGAATATTTTTTTATATTAAGTTGACACTTGAATTAGAATATACATGTAATAATTTCCCTATTAATTTCATCTTGAGCATGTTTTTAATTTGTAATGGTCCTGGCCTTAAGGATTTGCGCGTACTTTCCCCCTCCACTTTATTTTTAAACCGAAAGGGGAATAGGGAACCTCTGAATATATGCGTACTTTGCATAACGAAAGGATTTATGAAGTTTTAAATTACAGTCGAACCTCTATATTGTGAATTTTTCAAAATATCGAACTTTTTCCTGTTACCAAGAACACATTTCACGATTTTTTTCGTAAAATAACCTCCCAATAGCGAAGTAAATTTTCTATGTAACGAACTTTTTCTCTTGTGATTAAATTTTTTTTCTCCCTATTTTTGAAATATTTCTGGAAATTTCGAGTTATTCTCTCTTTTAGCACATTTTATGGTGGTTAAAAATTTTTAACTGGTTTTATTAGGTACCTAACTCGCGCCGAGAGCAAAAGAGTTATGGGTATTTCATCTAACAAGTGCAACCTTTAACCGCCATTGTCAAGTTCACTGGAAACATCTCGATATCCCCATTCACCTTCAGTTGAGTCTCATGTTCTTGAAGTAGTCTCCGTTTATTTGTAATATTGATCAGTCGTACGGGTAACTACGTTTCTTGTAGCTCGAAAATGTCAAAACAAGTACTTGAGCACCAAAGAAAAAAATTTAATTCTTCAGGAAGTGGAAAAAGACGTCATGAAATTTTCGTGTAGTTTTTCTTACTTTTTTTTAACAGGTAAAATATGTATAAATATATACTAGCTGCATGACCCGGCGTTGCACGGGCTTTCTCTTTCCCTCATGACACCAGCATTTTTGTGTGTGTGTTTGTACGCGCACAATATGCGTGATTTCTAAAATTATGCCCAACACGGGATTTGACCCCCGAACCTGTGGCGTAAAAGAGCGATTCACTACCACTCAGCCTCTTGGCTTTTTTATGGAAAATTCTCGTATAAAATTAATTTTTTGCCTATATATAACTAAGACATCTCTAAAGAGCGTGAACTAGGAATTTTTAAAAATTCACATTATTTTCAGAATTACTACTAATTAAAATAATAACCGGGGTTTTTTTCCTATCATTTTTTTCACTTTGATGTATTAAAATGTGGATAAATCCACTTATAAGTTATATATTTTTTTAAAAATCCTAGTTCTCAGGCTCTGTATAGATATCTTAACTATATATAGGCAAAATATAGAAGCATTTTTCATAAATCGAGAATGTTTTGAAGATAGGTAATTCTACGTTCATTTTTGCCAAGATGTCGAATTTAAATAACTTTTTATTGTAATACTATTCTTAAAACTATTCTATACGTGTATTCTAATCTAAGTGACACTAATTGTTAAAAAAATCGTTTGTACGCTTTTGCAAAATCACGGTTCCTGTGAACATAGTCGGACACCTTAACCAGTAAATTATCCTATCCTTAAGAAATAAACAGCAAGTGATGAACAATACCAAGAAATAAACTAACCAAAAAAAATATTGAACATGAAAACTACTTATTAAGTTTTACGATGAGCTACTTGATAATTCATGAACATTAACCTTCGATTTTTTTATTGTTTAATTTTAATACATTTTAATAAAGGCGTTTTGATTGTGATTGAATCGCGGCTCACAAACCATAACTTTTTGCCAGCTCAGTTGTCATAAATTCCAATAGAGGGCTTGTTATTTCGAACAATGTATCGTTTGGATTAATGAGGATGGCGAACATTAAATGCGACATATTATTAAAGACAGTAAAATGTGGGTGTTGGGTGAGTTACGTGTGTGAGTCAAATGAAATCATCAGCTATCAGATAATGGTGTTGCAAATTACAATTTGTATTGGTTGCGCGAAATATGACTGACTCAAGTTACGTTGAAGAATGACTGTGTGATCAATAAGAGCCTAAGTTTATTTCACTGGCGCATTTTATTCAAATAATCACTCAAATGATCAGAAAGATCTCCAGATGAATGGTAATATCTCGAAAATATACAAAAATTAATTACATACAAGCTGCATGGCCCGGCGCGTTGCACGGGCTTTCTCTTTCTCTCATGACACCAGCATTTCTGTGTGTGTATTTGTATGCGCACAATGTGAGTGATTTCTAAAATTGTGTCAAAAAATTTCCCTTTTTCGAAATTTGTTCCATTCCACTTATTTTTGATTTAAGACAAGTTTCTTTCCCCTCTCTATAGCCCGGCATATCACGGGTTTTTTTAGTGTAAAATTATTGCTCTATCTTCCCCTCCCCCTTCACAGATAAGATAAGCTTCAAATTTCGATGTATGACTTATAAAAAACAATATTGACAATAGTTAAAAAAATTATTAATGTGAAGCAATAAAAAGAAAACGATTCTGATGCTAAGAGTAAAACAAAAAAAAACTTTCATCATTTTTAATAATAGTTAGTTTCTAAGAATCTAAAATAATAAAATAGATTTCATATTTTTCATGAATCAATCAATCGTTACATATAGTTAGTTTAAAAGTGTCTCTAAAATGTATTTTGATCCAAAATAATAACGATGTACACTTTTAAATAAACAAATACTTAATTTAGTAATGAAATATATATATATCTGATGGAAAAAATCCTTTTAAAAAACATATATATATATTTATTAGAATCAAATTTCTATAAGTAATAAATAAAAGAAAAATTTACAGATAGCTGTTAAAACGATTATTTTTTTCTGAACGTTTGAATGTCTGATTTAACATATAAATATTTATAACTTATGAAAAAACAGTTTGAGGAAAAGCTAGATATATATATATATATATATATGCATACATGTACTGAAAAAAACATTCAAAAAGAAAAAAACAATCTGATAAAAACATTTTGATATTTTATTTTAATTTTAACGTTTTTCATTCCACAGTGTTTAGTAAATTATTTAAACACGTATCTGACAAAAAAAAGTATGTTATACAAAACTAACGTATTCATTATTGTAACAATAATTTTATTTATTATTATAATAATTTATATAATATCTTATTTATAACACATTTTATGTCATTTTATAAAACTTTTTGTACCTAATTTTTATATAAAATATCATTTAATGTTTATTATAACAAAATTTACAAAAAGTATTATTTATTAATAATTATGTTTATGAAGCATAATATAAATATTTATATAGTTATAGTAATTATTTTATTTTTTAAAATACAAAGTAATTTTCTAAAATATGATTTAATAATCAATAAACCATTTTTAAATAAATTAGCTTATGTGCAAAGTTTCGTTGTTTTGTAAAAACAGAATTTTTAAGTTTTTTTTATTCCCTTGTTATACAAAAATTCTCCTCGTTGCTTATTGAAAAGACTATTAATTTCTTTATTGCGTTGTTTTTGAATGCTATATTAAAAATATATTTGAATAAAAAATTTTTAAAAAACGTGCACTTTTTAAAAAAATATATCGGTAATGAATGAAATTATTCTATAAATAACTCAGGCGAGGAGCGAGCATAAGACGGGGATATTCCACAGTCACACAAAATCTTCCTCCTACCCGGCTTAGTTCTAAACAGCAATGTCGCTAACGTGAAGATTGGAATTCCCCCTATTCCCCCCGCGCATGCGCAAAGCACTAAAAATCTTGCGGATATTTTTGTAAAGTTTTCATTTTTTGAGTAGTTAATTATCTTTTAAGTTGAAGTTTCCAAATTTCCCACATACGTAACAAACAACGGTAATTTGTAAATAAAAAATTTAAGAAAAACATTGTTTTAACGGAATCTTGTGCGTAATATGTACAAAGATTGATAAAATATCTTAAAAATTACGGTTTTTAAAAAACAATTCTGTTTTTCGTGTGCGTATAATGTTCTACACACGGAAAAAAGTTTCATGAGATTATTTTTATAAATAAAAAAGTTATTAAGTATTTAAATAAAATGTTGAGTATTTTTTGGAAAATCGTAAAGAAAACAGTTTTTGACTTTAAATTTTTTAAATGACTCATTCTAAAAGAGAAAAGCATGAACTTTTTTACTGTAAAATATTTTTTTCATTAGCGCGAAAAAAAATGCAAGCGGAACGATTTAGAAATCATACTCATAAAAGCGTATCAAATTTGACTCGTTTTAAAAGAGTCGTAAAAAATATAAAATATAGTTATTTTGTAAAGTAAATTATACCGTTTTGTGGCGAAGTAAATCGAAAAAAAAAAAAGCTGAACTTGGCCCCTGGCGGTGAAAAATGGCACCAATTATGCGTTTTAAGGTTTTTAATTAATATATTTTTTAACTAATTGGAGAATATAAATAGTCAAAACGCCTTCCTCTGATCATTCTCGAAATTTTGATACCTTCGGTGAGTTTCTGCGTCGTATGGCTCGTGAGAAGACAGAGCATCATAGATTCATAGATAGATACGTTTGTTTACCTTCGGATTTTAATAGTGTAAATTAATTTACACTCATGTCCATAAATTAAGGATAATGAAGTTCAGGCAAAGAAAGAGACAGAAGCAAAACAAATTTGGCTTGTTTGTTAAATCTATTTATTAAACAAAAGGTAAAGAGCAAAAAAGATGCTATATGTTTGACATAATTAATAAAAATTACGATTTTTACTCCCTGGAGCAAATTTCAAAAAAGAACCTATTTACAAAAAACAGTATAACATGGTTAGTATGATGGTTAATACGGAGTATGTCTCCCGGACGATGCAATACAGGTCTCACAACGCCTAGGCATTCTGAGTACAAAATTATCAATCTGATCTTGGGGAATATTACACCACTCATCAAGCAATGCCCTCCGAAGTTCCGGTAGACAGGTGGGAGGGGGTTGACGGGCTGCAATTCGTCGGCCAAGTATATCCCACCCATGCCGTATTGGATTCAAGTCCGGTGAGTATGCTGGCCAATCTATACGGGTGATATCCTCCGATTGATGACATTCGTCGACAATGTTTGCACGGTGAGGACGGGCGTTGTCATCCATAAACAGAAATTCAGCACCCATGGCGCCCCGAAACAAACGTACATGTTGTTCCAGAATGACATCCCGATAGATATGGCCTGTCATCGTTACACTCTGAGCATGCAGGTCACAATTCTGGAACCAAGAATAATTCCTCCCCAAACCAGCCATCCTTCACCACCGTAACGGTGTCGTTCAATGGTGTTCTCTTGGTGGTAACGGATACCTGGCGCTTTCGATATTAAAGTCCGGTGAGAATCAGACTGCAAACTAAACCTAGACTCGTCGGAAAACATCACACAAGACCACTCTTGTGGTGTCCACAATGCATGCTCTCTACTCCAGGTTAATCGCAGGCGACAGTGAGTTGCGGTAAGTGCACCCGACAGGCCAACGAGCATATAGACCAATGCGCCCTAAGCGTCTGTACACGGTCTGCCTTGAAACTGTCGTACTGGTAGCTGAAGAGAGCTGATGAGACAGGTCTGATGCTGTGCTCCGTCTGTTTCTTTTGGCAGTAACTGCCAAATATACCGGTCCTTATTCGGCGTTGTAACTCGGGGGCGACCTGTGCTGTAACATCTACTCACATTACCATCATCTTGGAATCGTTGCCAAAGCCTGGAGATGACACTCTGGGAGATTCCAAGTTCCTCGGATACTTCCAGCTGGGTACGTCCACATTCCTGTCGTCCAATAATTCTACTACGTAAAAAATCTTGTAAATGCTTCCTTTGTGCCATAACTATGCGGCTATTGCACTGAATTCCTTTTAAAGCGCTTGTGAACAATTTTACTTCTTTGCCACCATTCCTTATATACCCCTCTCTTACACTTTCGTTATTGTGACGCACTATCCGCGCCATCTGGTGGTTCCCTGTAATTTGCACATTCTTCTTCAAAATGTGTGTGATAATTCTACAGGTGAAATTTTTATTTTAGAGTTCAATTTCTGTGTGATTCTGAATTATCCTTAATTTATGGACATGAGTGTACAAAAAGGTGAGAAAAAATATTTTCTTTTTTTTCATATAGAGTATTTGGGAATTTAAAATTTGTTTTATATGGTTTATTAAGAAAATTGAAAGATGAACCTCTATAAAACGGATTTTCCATATAACGAACTTATTTTCGGGATTTAGCGACTTCGTTATATAGAGGTCCGACTGTATTTTAAAAGTGTTGTAGTCTTACAGATTTTTGAAATTAAAAATCTTAAAAAATGTCAAAGTGTTCCAAATTGGAGAATTTCGGTCACCTTGATATTATTGTCATTGCTTAGGTTGTCTCGGATATGGAAAACGAAGTTTAAGTGGAAAAAAAGGCTACAGAAAAATTATTTTGCATACAGAATTACACTAAAATGAATGGGAGTAAGCCAGCCATTCCACGGGCTGTATGGAATGATATGTAGTTGAGAAATATTGTGCTGCATTAAAACTAAAATACGATCGAAAATAATTGTTTTACCGATTCTTAAAATTTCTGGGGAAGTTTAGAAAAGTGGGAAGTGATGAATTCGACGTCTTGAAGGAAATAGGATGAATAGATGATTATTGGATTAAAGTGGAAGGTTTGTTCACCGTAAATGTGTTAGATAATAAAATTAACCGTAACAATCGTACATACTGAACCCCTTTTCTTGGTTAATTTTTAACCTATTTAACAACTGCAGTAAAATATTCCTTTTTATCTGAAATATGTCATTGAAAAGAAAATTTTTTAATGTGCTTAATTCTAATTTTTTATACAAATTTGAAATTATTTCCTTCAGAGTAAAAAAAAAGTACATATGCAGGGATACTCATAATTCCCAGTACTTCTGAGACGAATACAGCAAAAAGGAACATATGAAAGAATACAGAAACAATATAAGTTTAAAGGCCTTATCATACGTATTCATATTTGGAGCAATTTTTCTTCTAAAGGCCGTATCACACGCAGACTTATTTCAAGCAATTTTTCCTCCTACTGAGGGTGAAGGGTTGCCGTAAACAAAACGACATGCTCTGACGTCAACCGCGCACTTTCACCACATTGAAATGTTACTCGCCGATTTTTCTCCTTCGGAAACCAACCATACATCATTTTTTTATACCGCTCGAGCTTACAGGATTCCTATTGGCTGGAATTCCAAGCAATTTTTTATTCCGAGCAACTTCTTGAGCTCACTAGCAAGAAATTGCTCTAAAGCGGTTGCTATGGCAACTGAGTAAAAATTGCTCGAATTGGACGAAAAATTGCTTGAAATGTATACGTGTGTATCACACGTATACGTTTCAAGCAATTTTTCGACCAATTCGTGCAATTTTTACTCGGTTGCTATAGCAACGGCTTTCGAACAACTTATTGCGAGCTCAAGAAATTGTTCCAAATAAAAGTTGCTTGAAATTCTAGCCAATGGGGTTCTCCCACGTCATAAACAAGATAGCGGCTTCGGTTTCGTGTAACACATCAGATATGCCGCATAATATTTTAATGGTGTATAATATTTTAACGGCGTATAATATTTTAAACAGGATGGGGCTCAAATTCTGTTTACGTCCATCAACAAAAGCGCAAGCGAAATAAAAAAAAAATTTTTGGATGTTCGTTTTCCGAAGCAGAAAAATCGGCGAGAAATTTTCAATGTGGAGGTAGAGTGCGGATGACGTCAGAGCATGTCGTTTTGCTTACGGCAAACCTTCCCCCTCAGATTAGGCCAAAAATTGGACGAAAAAGTTGCATGGAAAATTAACGTGTGATACAGCCTTAAGCAACCCTTTTGAGCAATTTCTAACCATTTGAAATGAAAACGGCTTCGAACAACCTTGTCTTAGTCAGCTGAAAGAATTGCTCGAAATTCTAACCAATGAATTGTTCATTTTCCTACGTCATAAACAAGATAGTGGTAAAGATTGCAACCTTGGCTTCATCAGACGCATCAGAAGTGGCGTATAGTATTTTAAACAGAATGGCGATACATTTTTGTTTACGAATATCAACAAAAGCGTGAGCGAATAAAAGAAATAATATTGAATGTTCGTTTTCCAAAGCAGAAAAATCGGTGAGTAATTTTTCAATGTGAAGATAGGGCACTGCTGATGTCAGAGTGTATCGTTTTGTTTACGGCAATATTTCACCCTCACAGCTGCTCGAAAAATTTCCTTAAACGGTTGTTTGAAAGATACTCAAGTTGTTCGAGACATATGGGTCTTATAAGGCATTTATTTAGATATTTTTCTGGTGTTCTACGTTTGAAACATTGGTTACACAGCATACATCAATGCGATTGTCCAGTTCCTGCCAGACTCCACTCAACATGGCACTATCGACGTTATTGACAGCATGTGTTATTCTTCCACACAGTTTTTCTGCATCACGCGTCAAAGAGGGCACAAAAACTTGTTCGTGTGTGAAGGACCAGGTTTTTGGATAACACGTACTGTCAGTGACGTTCATAGTACCATGTTGAGCAGTGTGGCAGGAACTGGATTGTCACATTGATGTATGCCGTGTAACCAAGGTTTCAAACGTAGAACACGTATGAAATATGCAAATAAAACTTGCATTGCTACTGTATTCTTTCAAATGTTCTTTATTGCTGTATTCGTATTAGTTTTTTTACTGTACTGCTTCGAAAGCTGGTGTGAATTATGAACCACCCTGTATATTTGTTTACTTATAAGCTAGCTGAAGAAATTAGATTTGATACTAAAAGGAATTTCCTTTTCATTCTAAAATTGCTATTTATAATTCTTACTATTCCAAAAATTCAAATAATTCCTATTTCTTTTAATAAAATTTTATTCTAAATACGTAAAAACTGATAACACACATAAGTTTGAGTTTTGGTTAAATTGATTTATTTTTAAATTCCAATCCATACCGGAAAACAACTTAGGCAGGATATCAAATTATTTTAAGTATAACTGCATACTTAATCCAACTGTTGATAAGCAATTAAATTTTCCTGCAGGCAGATAATGAATCCTTTGACGTTCTTAATTGGAATTCCTCGAAAATATACAGCTATTTGAATTTCTAAGTAGAAATGCTCAAAGGACAGAAAGCTGTCTATTCTTGATGGAATTTATTTAATCTGTCTTCACAATTAAGGAAATAAGATTCGAAAAGCATTTTGCTCGAATCTCCGCCATTTTCTTTTTCTGTAGAAGTGTTCGAAAATAGAAATGAATTTGTGCTAAGTTGATCAGAACTATTACTTATAATTGTCATTCAAACATTGTATCAATGTTTTAATTGGTTAAATAATGCTTCTAAAAATATTTTTTTCTATATTCTGTTTTAAGAATTCGTGATATTTGTTTTAATAATTTTATACTATCGATTTCTGTCTAGAATGCGATTAATCTTATACTAAATTTTCTGCACAGGAACAAGATTATTCCATTTAATTTTATGTTCGAATGAAAGATTTTGAACATTTGATAAACTACATATAAAGTTCGTTTTTTAACTTTTTGGTACGTAACAGATACAAAAAAAAGATTCTTGCGCTCGCCTCCACCACTTTGAATTTGTGAACTTTATAATCCTACAGAAATTCTACTTTCCACGTTAAGCCTTAGCTTGTGCATCGATTTAAATGCAATAAAGTGCATAAGAAAAAGCAAAATCGAAGAGAGTTTTCACTAAAATTGGTATTTCCTCCGATTTTTAAATATATTTCTTTATGTTCTTAAAAATCTGTAACCCCCTAGATAATAATCATTGAGATATTCATAACTGTAGTTCCAGATGAACCTCCAATAATTTTTGCTTTTTCGGATGCTCTTTATTGCATTTGAATCGATTATCTAGTTAATGAAGAAAGTAGAATTTCCCCAAAATTTTAATAAATACGAATTAAAATTTTTTGGTAAATGAGGAGCCTGAATGCTTAAATTTATTTACTTTTAACTCTAGAAACTTCTCAAATAACTGACAATCGGACACATTTAATCTTTCTACATTTGGGCTCCGTAATTAGCTTATCCATTTGAAACTTCCATGCTCTCAGAATTCATTACTGATAACCTGCTTCTCATATTCATGCGCATTAGTACTTAACATTCCAGTTAGTTTTTTATTGCTGACTAATTATCTGTTTAAAGACACTCAATCTGAAACAAGAAATATTCCTCTTAAATAATTATTTACTGCCATTACTTAACTGGAATAGTGAAAATAGGTTCATGAATATGAAAATTTTAAAAAAATAAACTCCTCACATAGTGTGGAAACACAATGAAATCTATACGAATTTACTGATTCGTAAACTATTCTGGAAGTAGTATGTTGAAGAAATCATGTTATAAGCATCAAAAAATTACATTAGGAAATGATTTAAAATATATTTTACACGCACTTTCTTATTCTTCTTTTTGCCATTTGAATAATTGGAACTGGAATTGGATTGGGTGGAAGCACTTAGTTCTTTCGAACCTCTATCTCCTTTAATGACATTTTGAGGATTTCATAAAAGCTTTCAAGTTGCCATTTTTAGAATACTATTACTTAAAATGAAAAATATAACTCTTAAAGATTAAAGTGAAATGAGAATAACATTAGTGTGATAAAAATTGCATTTATAATTAAACTTTAAAAGTGGATGAAAAAATCTTTACTTGGAAAAATTTTCGTGAAAGGAGCGGGCGGGGCGAGCCCAGCCAATCCGGTTGCAGCAAAAAGATCCGAGTTAGCTTACCATCTGGGTCAGCCAATCACAGAAGCTCCACTCGATACAGCTCATTCTAACTTTACATCTAAAATTTGAATAATTAAGTGCATTATCATTAAAAATAGAGAAATAGATAATAATTGATAGTAAGTAAAATAAATATATAATATTAAGAATAAATTTTACTAAATATGTGACTAATAATCTGTTAGAAAATTTTAAAAAAAAACTCATAAAAATCCAAAATTGTGTGATGAAGCACGTTTATTACGCCTTAAATGCATGGACTACACTGGTGTGCAAAAATTAAGAACGAGACGGTTTTTTCAATATAACTTTGTACAAAAGCTTTCCAAATCAACACATTTAATACCGTAAGATCCCCAATACGTAAGGACATGTGTAATGTAAGCAACACTTACTAAAAGAGAAATCAGAGGGATAAAAAGAAGCTTGATTGAAAAAGTAGCATGGAGCGCAATGCGACTGAAGGCCGAAACATCCCTGTGATGGGTGTCCAGCAAGAAACATCCGGTCTTTAGTAGGGGATATGATCTCCCCTGACTGCTAGGCAGGTTTCACAGCGTCTGCCCATGCTGAGAATGAGGGTGTCAATGAGTTGTTGAGGCATTGCTGCCCATTCGTCTTGCAGCGCCAATCGAAGCTCCCGAATCGTTACTGGTGGTAAGGTACGAGCTGTCAAGCGTCTGCTCCCATACATGCTCGAGGGGATTGAGATCCGGAGATCGTGCCGGCCAATCCATACGTTCAATATTCTCACTCTCTAAGAGCTGTTCGGCAGCTACTGTGCGATGACATGGTGCATTGTCGTCCATGAAAAGGAACTGCAGACCCATAGCGCCTCTAAGAAGACGCACATATGGAAGAAGAATCTCGTTACAATAACGGGTCCCGTTGACTGAACCTACGTCGAAGATGTGAAGGTCTGTACGACTACCAAGCATGATGCCTCCCCAAATGAGAACACCGCGACCTCCATACCTGTCCCTTTCAATGATGTTCGAGGGATGATTGCGGCTTCCCCGCTCTCTCCAGATGAGCATGCGATGAGAATCGCTACTCAAACTGAATCTGCTCTCATCTGTAAAGAGTACTCGTCCCCATTCATTGTTTCTCCAATTCCGGTGTTCCCGGCACCACAGAGAACGCCTTCTCCGATGGGCAGGCGTTAAAGGTACACACCGTACAGGGCGTCGTGCAAACAGACCACCACCGTGCAGTCTTCTGGCCACGGTAAAACGCGATATCGGTCGTCCAGTCGCCTGTGTCGTGTGTCTAGCGATTTCTCCCGCTGTCTTCCGCCTGTTTCTTCTGGCCTGTAAGACAATGTACCGGTCATCTGCGGGTGTGGTTCCTCGTGGACGACCACTACTGAACACCCGGATAGCTGTTCCTGTAGTTTGAAATTGTCTCCAAAGTCGTGAAACGATGCTGTGAGCAATTCCGAACTCTGCAGCCACACTTGTCACACTGCGGCCTTCCTCCAACTTCTCAATGATTCGACCTCGGGTAAAAGCATCCAGATGTCGTCTAACAGATTGATTATTCGCCATTTCTCACTGAGGCAGCAATTCGGTGTGATTTTAACTGCTATACGGCGTGCAATCTCTTTGCCAGAAATACTGATCTTACACCGACAACATGCTTTATACTACTCAGACACTCCCCCATTACGTCTACCTGCATATCTGCGCATGTGCTACCGTACATTACCTTACTTAATCTCCTGATTGGTCTTTCTGTCCGCTCTGCCTCTTCGTTCAGCCGATATGCTAATTTTTCGACTTCGTCCTTATTTTTTGCACACCAGTGTACATTAAAAAGAATTGATCTTTCTTAAAATGATAAAACATAATAGAATAGGAAACTATATCTTTTTGTCGCCTCAATTTGGCCTTCAAAAAAGTTTTAATGAATTTAAGCACATGTTATACAAAACGTATGGAGGATAAGGAAAAATAAATGTGAGATAAACTTTTTTTGAAATATTTTTTTTCAATAACTCATGAAATATAGCTAGTATTATTTTCAGCAATTAATTCATTCCATTTTCAGTGCCTTTGGAACGAACTATTTTAATTTTTTCTCTTCTGCAACTCAACTCCAACCTTCTGATCATAAGATTCGTCATTCTATTTCTTCTGAATATTTTGAACTTCCCACAACATTAAGATGTAATTCTTTACCCTTTTAAGTTTTGATAATACCATGACTTGAAATATCGTTGCCACAGAAACCTATTTAAAGCGATTATATCCTTTTATACAAGAAAATTAAAATAAATTCTTGTTTTATAAACTTGAAAACATGTAATAAGTTTGAAATTGCTTACAAAAATTGTATAACAAGGTTTTTTTCAAGGGAAGGAAATTTGGCTTGCAAACTGAAAAAATTTATAGAGAAAATCCTCGTATAACAATATATTTTATTTCAACATTCGGTTTTAATTTTATTTGCTCATTTAATTTGAGCAAAATGTTTAGCATTCAAGACTGTGTGTGCTAAAACATTTATATTAAAACCAAATAAAACAAATAAATAAATTTATTCTAACCAACAAATCAATTCTTATTTGCTGAAGACTGCGTCGTGCTTTCAATAAATGTTAGTTACTTGGATATGAACTACAATTATCGAGTTCTATTTTCTTATTGCAGATGATTTCATCGAATTGACCGGCGATTCTCAACCAGGCTTTTCTGAGTGGCCCGCTCAGGACTCATAGTCCTAAAAATTCAATTATTTAAGAACAGTGTAATAAAAATTTAGCGGGAAATCCTCTCAATGAAGCAATCAAATTGACCAATTTTGCTGTCGATGTCATACGAGTGCCAATTGTAAGATTTTTTTTCTATTTAAAACCACAACGGTTAGTTATTTATAACAAATAACAGTGAAAAGGGAATGAACTGGAGTAGTGATAATTTTAAGGATGAAACTGATTTTTAATTATAAACAAATAATACTGATTTTAGTCAAAACTCATCGTTGATGTCATTCTGCATTTGATAAATTACTGTTTGAAATATAAAAATAAGAGAGGCTTTGTCAAAAGAAGAAAAAATCAAATTATCAAACGTTTTGACAGTTTTGTTTATATGTCTTGTTTGTATGGTCATGAATAAAAGGGAACTGAAACTACCTCATAACTCAGCAAAAGATGCATAAAAACGAAAAAAAAAAATTATGTGTTTTGATAGAGAAATAATATAGTATTAAATATATATATTAACTTTTAATATATAGTATTAAAAGCCAAAAATAAGTTTTAATTTTTGATCAGTTTTCCACATTTCAATATTGCCTAGGTCTTATATTGGTTTAATATTTACTAGATATTATGGAATTTTTTCCATTAATCCTCATATTGCGGCCCGCGTGAAATATCTGCCATACGTATACGGCCCGGCGGGAAAAAAAGGTTGAGTACCCCTGGAATAGACAAAATTCCCTCGAAATTTATTTAGAGATACGGATACTGAAAATAGATATATACTTCTAAGATTCACAAACTTTGAAATGTTTAGCTGTTTTCTTTATTTTAAACATGTGATTGTTTCTAATGATGCCCTTATATGGTTAATTTAAAACGTATATTTTTGTGTTTCTTAAATTTAACTCCAAGTATTCGTTATTTAAAAAATAGAATTTTTATACTTCTTGCTCTTTTCCTTCTTTAATTAAGCATTTTTGGAATAAGGAACTGTAAGTATTCCTTTTAGGGTTATGTATTTTTATTTTTTTATTGATTTTAGGTGTTTTTTTTAGACCAAAAAAGTTTTTTCAAGAGAAATATTTTTCGAAATAATTTTTTTCTTAGTAATTTGAACGAATTATTTATATTAATGTGGCAACGGTAATCAGAAATTTATATTGAAGAATTTTTAGATGCATACGTTTAAAAATACTTAATTGTTTTTAATAACATTTGCAGCTAGACTGAAAATGGGCTAAATTCAAGATGGTCACATGATAAATGCAGTCACGTGTTTTCCATTGAATTCAATGTTAACATTAGATGTGTACCTGTTCTACTTGTAAAAGTTTGGTGCAATTTCAAATTTGATAGTTAGGTAAAGATCTTCGAATATTACGATTCTACAAAATGTTTTTTAAAATTCAAAACTCACACAATTCTCCTCACACACATTATACATGCACTTTTAAATGAAGTGCATTTTGTTTACTTAAGTGCTTTATTATTGTTGACAATTATGTAGTATATTTAAACGAAAGTTTCGACAAAAAGCACAAGTTGGCAACAGTGATGTGTATAAATTGATTGGCTGCAAACACTGGGTTATATTCTACGTCACATGTCTTTAGCCCATTGATGTCAATGTTTCTGCTCAAAGAAATTGTAATTGAAATGAGACTTATTTTCTCTTTTCAGGTGTTCTTTTCTAGGGAGCTATACCTTCCACGAAGATTTTACTACACACCAAAAGAGCTTTTAAGCTGTGATTTTTCATTTCACCATGAAGGAACTCATTCAAAAATATTTAAACTGTATTTCCTTTTCGTCTGAGGAACTGTACGACAAATTTTTGTTCTACAAGATGAGCTATGCCATGATGGTGGAAAATGGTTTCCCATTGCCCGACAAGAAGGCCGCAGATAATATTACACTTTCCGAGAACAAGTACTCCAAGCTGTTGAATCAACCAACGCAAATGTGCAGATGTGGAAAAATGCTATCCATGCTGAAGGATGACTGGTATGTTGATGTAGACGGATGTAAATACCATCTTGGAAAGCAGATCTTCTCTGGGCCAGACTACGGCCTTTACAGTTGCTGCAAGACCACTTCGCAAGGTTGCGCTTTCAACAAGCATCACGTCAGTTTCCGTCGTCCGGTTGAGAACCACAAGTTCGTCCAAACTGCAGATGTAAAATCCGAACACAACAATCAAGCTTCAAACATCTTTTCCATCGACTGCGAGATGGCTTTCACCACCAAAGGTTTGGAGGTGGTTAAAATCAGTCTGATCGGCGTTAGAGGAGAGGTCCACTACGACTCATACGTCCTGCCTCAAAATCCAATTCTGGACTACAATACTGCATTTAGTGGCGTTCGCGAAGAGCATCTTCGCGACGTTACCACCACTCTGGAGGATGTGCAAAAGCGCCTTCTTCAATTGCTCAACAAAAATTCCATTTTGATTGGACACGGAGTTGAAAATGATTTGCTGGTACTCAACATCGCTCATGAGAATGTCATCGACACGTCTTGCGTGTTTCCACATGAGAGAGGGCATCCTATGAAGAATTCTCTGAAATACCTGGCAGAAATTTACCTGCAGAAGATCATCCATGATGGTTTCAAAGGCCACGACAGCGTGGAAGATGCCCAGACCTGCATGGAACTCATGCTGTGGAAGATATACTCCGAAACCAGATCTACCTTCGTGGCTCAACCAGTGCTCAGCAAACCATTCTTTCCCAAGGTGATTCAGTCAAGTAACAACTTCCTCCTGACGGCCAATCTTCAATTCAAAGCTGCATTTCCCACTGTTATCTTTTCCCCAGCTTTTGTCTGCTTTCAGGTTACCGTATTTCCTCTTAGCCCATTCCTGCCACCCCCGAGCATCGCTCCTTTTTTCAACCCCACCATTCCGAAGCCATGGTGGCAATTGTAAAATTCTTCAATGACGTGACAAACATTCAGACGGTGCTGTAATTTTTACTTCAGTGTTTTGATTTTCTTAAACATTCTTGTTTTCTTTTTGATAACGCGGAAGTTTTAGTTTAGTTTTTAAACGTCCAGTTTTTAACTTTGCATTGTTGTTTGAAATTAGTCTAAGAATGAAAGATAATCTGTAAATATACACTAGAGGGCGTTATTAATCTTGCAAAACCCCATAACTATAATTATATACATTTGAAACTCTTAACCCTTTCCAGGATCATTTTATTTCTGAGTTATGGATAAAAAAATGTCAATGTTTTTATGCTTATTTTTAAACATACATATCTTTTTAAATACAATAGCACCATTTGGATGTAAAATTTCCTAAAGATTAACGTAAATAAAATCTTTTTAAATGAATGAGTATTTTCCCTGTCAGTTGGTTTTCTCAGAAATGGCTCTGCAGAAATCATTAGAATTTGAAGCCAATTCATACTAACTATAAGTATAAAGCTTAGAATACCTATCTTGATTACAAGTTTTATTTACATATTACATTATTTGCATAAATAATTATGAAATTATTAATCAAAATGTGATCGTTTATGATAAATTCGAAAACACGGTACTGCACACACAGCCCAACATCGCAATCTAAACAGTAGAATCTTGTTTCTCATCTGACCTTCTCTTTGCTGTCTCTCTTTGAACAGCACTGTCGTGTTTTTTTGCTGTTAGGGGAAAGGAGTCAACTAAATATCTTTCACACAAGCGTGAAGGAGGTGCTTCAACAGAAGAATGTCTTCTTTTTTGCAGAAAATTCAACCAAGTAGCACTTTTCAATTATTTGAAGCTATAAAAAGTCCAAGTGAAATAATTAAATAGTTCGGGAAAGACAAATTACACAGTGTAAATTTTTGCTGTGCCCGAACTACTCTCGGGATGAGCCAGGATGGTGCGTTTCGCCTGCCCGAGCTTAGCTCGGAAAAAACCGGGAAGGAGTTAAAGAATTTGGGGTGTATCATTTTTACTTGTAAAATACGTACATTTACTGCTTTTTAAGTAATTTCTTACTACTTTTTTTTAAATAAATGGAATTTGTAAGTAATTTGTAATATAGTCTTTAATATGTAAAAATCAATGCAATTAAATTAAAACTCGAAATTTTATTCTTTACATTTATACTGCTATAAGATATAAAAGCTATTGTTTGAATAGTCTAAAATTTAATCATGAGTTTAATGCAGCCAGATATTTCCATGAATGCAATTATATTTCAAAAACTCTGCCCCTCCACCCATATCATAAAGTTGCAAGATAAATAACTACTTCTACTATTGTAAATAACTTTTAAGAACTGGAATTTATATCACACTTCTTAGAATAAAAAAAAATTGTTGTCTGTCGATCAAATTATGCCAAACAATTATTACCTCCTTTGTTATTGTTAACGAAAAATTAGTTTTTTTAAATTGTATTTTATAATTTTTATGTATTTAATAAGAAAAAATCTTTGATTTTTTTTAGTCAAAATCTCTCTTGTTTTCAACTTTCAAAGCAAAATTTTTAGAAATATGTTAAGCAATTAAAATTTTTAATTCTATAAATAAATTTCAACTTTTTAATGCGAATGATTCTTAGACTAATGCAGTTGTTTTGTTTGGTATTTAAAAAATCAAGTTGATGAGTAAAAATTTCAAATTGCCTTGCATGTTTTTTTTAAATTTAATTGTGTATATAAAAAAAATGAGTCTTTTTTTATTTATCATAAAAGATATGTATTTAAGAACAGCATCGTTATTTTTTGAGGATTAATTTGCACCCGCAACTTGCACAGAATTTTAGAGAGTTAAAATTCTGTTATTCGATGTCACCAGAGAAAACTTTTAAATAATTATTGTTTATTCAATGTAATATATAAGTTTAATTTTCTTTCTTTCTTTTTTTATCAAATGGCATAATAATGAAGTGAATATTTTCAGTTAGTTACTAAAATTGAAAAATTACCAACAATTTCCTATAAGCATAGTTTAATTATCTTTAAAAATGTTTAAAAAAAGAATAATTATTTTGTACTTATAAGACTTTTCTTTTTTAAAAAAAGGATCATGTATACCCCCATTCAATAATTACATAAATTTTTTCCTTATCATTCAATTACATTTTTGGGTATTTCGACTAATGTAATGGACGTCGTCAATTCAAAAAATGTTGCGAAATTCTATTATCGTTGTTATCATTCCATTCGAACATAAATGAAAAGGTTTTCCACTTTTGGCTGTAAATCGTAGCATTTGGCGATGTCTTTTTTTTTTATGTAGTCGATATAGTACGTAAGTACGTATTTTCTTTTTTCATAGTGGTCAAAGTTATTTGTAAACGAAAAAAAATCTTGAAAATAAATTTCCTTGAAAATTTTAATTTATTCCCCCTAAAAATAAAAATTAAAACAACATTATTTAATTTTGTATGTTTTTACGATAAAAGTACATACTAAAAAATGATAATTTAAAAGAGTAGGCAAAGGGAAAAAATCATTTTGGTACAACCAGTTGCATTTTA
This sequence comes from Trichonephila clavipes, assembly GCA_019973935.1. Lineage (NCBI taxonomy): Eukaryota > Metazoa > Arthropoda > Arachnida > Araneae > Nephilidae > Trichonephila > Trichonephila clavipes. The sequence continues at coordinate 347,377 of BMAU01017631.1, read as the reverse complement.
GCTAACCAGTTGCTTTAATAGATTTTGACAGTATTTACGTATTATCGCAACCTATTTGCGACATTATATGAAACGGAGTACATGATTGCCAATTCGGTGCATACGATACATGCGAAATTGGGGTTGCCAACTTGGCGAGTTATCTTGAACTTTGGCAATTGTTGCGATAATACGTAAGTACCATTTTGACTATTTCAAACCCCCAAAGTAGCTAATAAGAGGATAAAATGTGAAATATAGTTCCGGTTTTTAAAGACTAAATAAAAGTCATCTAGCAATGAAAATGAGCTGTAGTCTTGAAGCGCTATATGACAATCTCAAATTAAGCTGAGTTCATACGGAGCGCTGGACAAGCAAAACTTACGGCCCGATAATTTGTGCCCATGCAATTGTGATTGGTTAGCACTTTCTTTTATGTGTTGTATTTGTCGATCACAAAATTATTGTGCATAAATATCCACAAATAAATGTAAATGAAGGAAATTTTTAGTGCTATGCAGAGTTGTGTAAAAGCAGAATAACGTTTAAAAAAAGATGGAAGTAATTTGATATTGGAGCAACGCTTGTCGAATGATGTGGAATCCAAGATGGTGGCATAGCTGTAACAATTCGTCAGGAAAATAATTTCAAAGGACTGCCTTGAAATACAGTTCAAATAAAGAATATATTGAAAATAGCCAATATCAATATAATATAATAATTATTATGATATTTCATATTAATTGTATGATATAATCATATATTATACTATGCACTTAAAATAATTATATAAATTAATCAATAATGGATATCAATTAATTATTGCTGATAACTTGCGATGTTCCAAAAACTGTGGGCTCCTTTAATGAATTTCATCGAACTAGGAACGTTTAAAAATGCATTATTTAAAAGTAAAATAAAGTGGAAATGCGCAATTTGCAGCAATATTTCAAAGCACAGCCCTTATATTCTTTTTAAAAAAACTCCTGGTACTCACCAACGATATTAGAAATACACGTGTTCGAAAATGGCACAAAATACAGCAGAAGACTGAAGCAGTAGCTTGAAGAACATTGCAATGAAAATGGTTAAATTTCCAAAGAAATCGAATTAAAATCGTCTGAAATTAATAGGGTTGCAGCGGGGAAAAACCATTAAATAAATAAATAATAATTATAATATACGTCATCCCCATGGCAAACCACATTATCACACGAAAAAAATATGGTAACCGTTTTGTAATTCCATCGTCCATCAAGGCGAATATAAACAACTTGGCGCGTAGCTCTCCAATATCAAATTAGCACCCAAAAAATATATAATTTGTCAATGAAAAGAAACCATTTTTTGATACCATTAAATACTTCTTGTACCTATTCCAGCAAACCATTGTTAAAATTTAATTTCACTCATATGCATAACGTAAAAATATTTTTCATTTCACTTCAAAAACCAATGGGCTAACTTCATGACGGTCACGTGATAAATATAATCACGTGTTCTCCATTGAATTCAAAACTAACATTAAACTCGTACTCGCAATGCTTGTAAAATTTTAGATTTGATTATTGGATAAATATGTTCAAAAATTAAGATTCTTCAAAAAAGTTCTTCAAATTTTTTTTTAAAAAATGCTTTTATTATACGTGTACTTCTAAATCTAATTTATTTTATTTACCTGTATGCATTATTATTGTTGACAAATACATACTTTTTAAAAGAATCCGCAAAAAGTTCAGAGCTGCGAAGTGCATGAACTGATTGTCTGGAAAAACGGGATCGGATTTATTATGTGACTATGATGTCACATAAATTCATTAACTGATTGGCTGGAAACTCATGTTTGTTGTTATCACGTGACTATGACGTCATATGAATTTAATCCATTGCATTAAAAAAACTTTAATTCATTAAAAAAAAACATTCACTTTTTCCCATGGATAGACGGACCAAAATACAAATCCACTCCAGACACACACAACTTCTTTTCTAAACTACATTTTCTCATCTTTTTGCATTCACTGTTGTTTTTGTTTCTCTCTTGGAGAAGATTTTATTGCTGAGAAACCGAACAGATGCCAAATATCTTTACATAAATAGTCCCTGTATCATCTGAATTTATTTAATTTCCGAAACTTTTTGGAAAAAGCTCATGAAAAGGAATGTAAAATACCTTTTAAAATATATTCTATAATCAACTTCTAAGCCGTGCTATTAGATTCAATTGTCCTTTACGATTGAAACTCAAAAATGTGTATATAAGAAATGAATTTTATTTCTTTTTAAAAATAACGAAGACTGGGATTTTTTAAATCGACCAAAAATATACCTAATTTTTTTGGTCGATATCGTGTTTCTAACGGTCATAATATTGTAATGAGTCATAGGTATTTGTGGATATAAATATGTATATAATATTTATCATTTTTAAGAAAATTTATTGTATTCCAAAAATGCATATACTTTATTGTTTTATACATGATAGTTTATTTAAAAGTTTGTATAAATAGGACCATAAGGTTGAAGCCTGCGGGCTTTTTAAGCGGTCTCAAGGGTGTCTGGAGAGCTAAAACTACAGACAATTTTCGATTAGGTATAGTTTTTTGAAATTAAAATGAAAGAATTCGATTCTTTTACACATTATTTAAAAAGGGATGGGATTTTAAAAAAGTGAAAAATGTTTAAAATATAATCATAATTTTAGAAGTTATAAGGAAATGAAAATGAGAAATTATTGTAAAAAATACGTAAATTTTACGTTGTGCGTGCTATGTTCCCTTTGATGTATAAAACTTTATAGAATTATAAAATGTATCGTACTCTTTAAACCCTACCTATTTTTAGTATTATATATCTTTTGTGTATCAAAATATTTAAAAAATGTTAAAAAAATTTTAAAAAATTAATGTAAATTTTATTTTTTTAAAAAATATTATTTATTATTCTTTTATATGAAAATGCTAAAATGTAATAAGGATGTATTTAACTTTATAAATCAACTTAATGCAAGTAATTAGAGCTACTATTTTAGAAAACATCATGCACAACGTAAAACTTAATTAATATTTTTCACAAAAATATTTTTTGTATTCATATGCATATGATTGATTTTAAAATTATGATTGTATTTTAAATATTTTACGCTTGTTAAGGCCTCATTGCTTTATAAATAATGTGTAAAAGAATTGAATTATTTAGTTTTAACCTCAAGGAATCTAATCGAAAATTGTAAATATTATCAGCTCTCGAGACAAAATTAACACCCCTAAGACCCCAGATTTTCATTAACTATTCTTGTTCGTGAATCGGTGTAAAGCCATGAATATTTTAAAGTCTGAAATAGCAGATATTGGCTTGGTCCTTTCTGAGAGTCGGAGTAAATTTAGTTAGTTTTGTACTTTGGTTTCAGTGCGTTTTAAGCGACACAAATATAAGCGCACATTCTGTTTTACATGGGCTTTGTTTTTTGTTGTGTTTTATAATTCCCAGGTGCTACGTAATTCTTAAAAAATTATCATATAATGAGATATTTAACACTGATATATCGCAAATGAAGAAAACATGTGTGAAACTATAAAGAATTTAATTGTATATGTATATATATGAATATGTATGAAGAATGTTGTATATGGAAAATTTATTAAAATTTTAAATGTATAAGGGTAATTTTTTTAAAAATTTATGTTGTAAAAATAAAAAACTTAAAAAAGAGTAAAAATCATAAGTATTATTTCAGTTTCACATTCAGCATTGCTGGATGTCGGATTTTAAATTCACATTCGAATTATTATATACTTATTATTCTAACTCTTTACGATCGTTTTTAAACGAGCTTATTTTTGATATTTAAAGAAAAAAAAACATACTCGTCACTTTTGACTTATGAATTACGCTATTTTAATTCATTTAATTTGTTTTAAAAATATAAATATCAGGTTTTAAGTACATAATTATATGAAATCGACATATCAATTTCACAAAGTAACTTTTGGAATTTTAAAAGAAAAGTATATTAGATGTAGGAAAATATACTTACTTAGCAAATGTAAGTACAATAAAAGCATATCTGCGAAACAATCTTTTAAACTGTGTAAAATAAATGTGAAAACTTTGAATGATAATGTAAAAGAATAAATTTTCTTACCATGAAAATGTATAAGTAATATTGGTACTTATTCCTTATCTCTAATCATTTCCTTGGCTACTTTTTTTTGGCGATAAAGAGTTATGGGTTTCAGTCTCACCAAGAATTATTTGATTTTTAGGTATTTACGTTTTGGCCTAATCAAAAGACGTCGCCAGTTCTAAAAGTGTCGCCAGATGCTGTCGTCATTATTGTTACTGGGTTATAACATGCGTGGGAGCAGTTTTCACTAATGGCTGAATATCGCCGTTTTGGCGACGTCTTTTGATGTGACACTAATAGCCAACGGTATAATACGTAAGTACTGATTTTTATCATCGTGGTTGATATCCATTGGCTATTTTTTGTAGTACTTAAATATTATCGCAACCTATTGGCGACATAAAATGGAAACACATGATTGCCAAATCAGCTCATAAGAAACATGCGAAATCGGAGTTGCCAACTTGGCAAGTTATCTTGAACGTTGACAATTGTTGCGATAATACGTAAGTACCATTGTTTGATTTCACGAAAGAAAAATACCGATTATCTACTTAAAACAAGGAACACACAAAACAAAAATAAATGTGTCAGTTGATGTTTGCGCCAAAGAAGAAATATGATTGAAGACAAGGATATAAGTACTTACTTTTATTTCTATACTTCAGACTAAGGAAGTATAAAAAAAATATTTATGTTAAGAGATGAAACTGTTTCATTCGTTCATCTGTAATATATTCAAAATGTAATGCAGTTCAATAATTAAAGGAGACTATATAATTATCTATGTATGTAAAACGGGTTTGAGAATCTTTTTTTTCCACCTAAAGACCAGCTGAGGATTACTTATAATTATTTTCTTATTAGTGAGACTGTAAAGATATCCGATGAAAATTGGGGGGAATTAAAGCCGGACTCCCAAATTATTAAACATAATTTTCGAAATACAAACGGGTGTGATATTGTTAAAATAAAAATACATGTAAAAAAATCAATTCTTTAAGAATAATGGAATATTTTTTATTTACATTTATGAGAGGAGAAAACATTATTATTCCATTACTTGGTACAAGATAAATATGATTCATTGATAAGAATGACTCATTTGCAAACGATTTTCATCGTTTATTGATTGATGCCGAAAGTATAATCCGAATTGCATTACTTTTGAAACCGACTGTACGCCAATATTGCTATGTTTTATTGCTTTGATATTCGTTTTAAATGATTAATTTCTTTGATTTTAATTTATGTACTGAGAATGTTGTTGTTAACCTTTTGTTTTATTTCTTTTCATTGTAAATGATTACAGAATTACATTACTTAATGTATATATGTGTCATTTTTAGTTTATAAACTGTGTATGGAATGTATACGTCATACCAATGATGCATCAAATATGCATACTTTATAACCAGGTCTTGTGGGAGACCTGCATTACTACATGCTGAAATCAGCAGATGAACTAAAATAAGCAAGAAATGTACTTATGACGTGCTTTTGTTAAGCTTTTACGATGCTTGTACTAATCTTGTAGGAGTGCTAACGTATCCCGGCATTTGGTTCCCTTTTTTAAAAAAATAACTTAAATGGTGTAACATTAATGACATGTCTTTGGACGTCAACCACTTAAGGAAAAAAAGTTATAAATGATTATAGTAATAATAAGTAGTGGAAAATATGATCGAATTATTTTAATCGAAATGAAATTTATTCTTAAAATTAGAATTAAATGAAAGAGTTTTTGACCCAGAATCTACAAAAAAGAAAAACAATTGTAGTTTAAGGTAATTATCGCCAATTTGGACAACAAGCTTTCTACTTGCTCAAAGCTGGGAAACAAAATGGCCGTCATACGTCAGCCTTCTTTCTGTAGAAGTTCTAGATAACTGTAAGCATCTTTCTCGTGCAGATCTTCTATATATATTATTGTATGTAATTTACCTCTTTGTGATTGATGTTTGTATAACTTTATTGATGTTTATGCTTCGTTTTGTGGAGCAAAACTCCGTCCGCAAGACGGTAGAATGGAGTCTTAGAAATGTAGATGTAGAAAATATAGCTTCTGAATATTTTTAGTCTTAGTTATGGTGATAAGTGGTGTTTGTGTTCCTTTACTTTTAGTTCGAATGAGTTGGAAGAAAATTATTTGCTCTAGCAACAGGACCATTTTTAATTATAAGGCTTAAATCCAAGCCTAGGCTCTATTCAGGGACCCATCAATTTATTTTTTCGTACATTTTTGCATAATTCATGTAATAAAACAAGCATTTGCCTGTCTGGCTGAAAATGGGTCCAATTTAAATGTCATCCTGAAGGGGAAGCCATGTTCGTACTCTATAGGGACCCTAAATTAAAATTTGCCGAAAGGCACAGAGTATGAAACTGGAAAGATTCCAAAGCATATGGAAACTTTTAGAATCCTGAAGAAATAGCACAGTTCCAAGATAAAGATTAGATAACGAATTGATTTGGTCCTGCCTTAGAAGTCGATAATTTACTGCCCAGCTCATCGATACAAAAATAGATTGTAGCCATTTTTATTCTTGCTCTGCTTAGAAGTAATATTGCTCGCATAATCACCGAAATAAGTTTATCATCAGCGTTCATGCGTAATAGATAAAAATAAGTGGCAAATATAGGAGTAACTGACAGGTTCTAGAATCGCTCTCAAAGCAGCTGTGAATGACATTTTAAGTAATTATTTGTCTCGCTCGAATTTTTATTGCCATTTAAAGCAAAGTTGTGAAATAGCTATCGGATCCCAGCTTACTGTCTGGTTTCCTCGAAAATCTGTTCGTTGTCATGGTAATAAATCGGAGCCCATTTTTTCCCATAGGATTAGCTGAAAGAAGAAAAATCCTTTCAGGTTGAAGCTTTTGATGATAAATTATACAATATTTTTTTCACGAGTTTTTATTTAGCTAACTAGCATCCCTTGTACCGCCAGTTCTAAGTGACATTAAAATACATCGCCAATTTGGTGCTAAATGCACCAATGTGAATGCATTACCAAAGCATCCCTGCAAAAAATGCACATGTTCCGGTTTCCATGACAACAGGTTCAGAAGTAGCGGTAGAAGTTGTTTTTGTGATTATGAAGATAAATATTCCATTTTTTCTCTTCGTGTTGATGGTGAAAATTTCATCTTACCTCAATATAGTATATAAGTATTGATTATAGAATCAACATTGTTGTATTAGTAGATATTTCTGTATTATATCTGTGTCGATATTTCCCCCTAGAAAGTTATTATTTTTCCTCTGGTTCATTTCAATTATTTAAATGGTTGCTTATTTCTAAAATAAAATTAAAGCACTTAGTTTGTGTTTGACTGATATTTAAAAAAAACATTATGTTCTTAAAAATCGTTAACATCTATAAAAGGTCACTAAAAATTTATGAAAAACTTAAATCTTTTAGATAAATCTCTCTCTCTCTTTGAAAACATGCCTTTTTTAATGGCTCTGAGAGATCTATTGAAATTTTTTTCCAATTGTAAATGTAGCGAGATATTTACATTAAAATATTCTTGCATAACATCTTATAGACACTTGGGATTTTTCATTGAGAATATGTGATTTTTCTAATAATGTTTTTTAAACTGAATTCTTAACGCTTAAATTCATCACTGTAAAACTTCTAAATACTGACAGTAGGAAAAAAAGGCGAAATCGCTATTTTAAATATTTTCTTTCTGTAAATAACGGTTCATTATGTTGACAATTCTGTTCCTTTTTACTCATTTCTCTTCTTTTCCTTAAATTACTAGACAAACAAGTTGTGTTTGTTCGGAACAAAATGCTTTATTATCATATACATTAAATTAAATGCAAATATTACTTGATTGATAAAATTGTAAAATAATTTGTTTCTGTTACCTAAAGCTAAAATTTAAGTTTTTTTTTTTTTTTTTTTACTACAAACACATAGTTATAGTATTATACCCAATCTCTGTCAGTTTTTTCCTAATTGTCACTAATTGTTTCTTCAGTATTATCTATTTTAAATTTTAAGCCAAGAATTGGGTGCTTTATATATTTTATTTAACATCTAAAAAAGGTTTGTGAAAGCTCTAAATATTATTTCACTTCATTTTGTTAGTCTTACAGATTTTTAAGAATATTGACTTTAACCATTAAATAATTTACTGAACCTGTGTAATTAGCTATTGTATAAGGCTCTAGTAAAAGTAAAACCGTTACAAACATAGCTCCAATAACCAGTAACAGTGGGGAAAAAATTATTATTAGTTTCTACTTTCTAAAAGGGAACATCTTTCGGAAAAATTTATATTTTTCTAAAAGCCACTTCTACTATATACAATGTAATGATTTAAAAAAATTAAACTCCATAAAAAATAGATGTTAATTCTATATATTTAAAATTAATCACAAAGCATTTTTACAAGAGCTTTTAAAGATCACTGTGAAATTTTGTTTTATCTTTCTTTGATTTTAACTGTTTCAGAGCTTACGAATGTAAAATATTAAAACTATATACACATACAATATTATATTCTCAACAGAAAGCATTCTACATATCTTCTAATACATATTGTACACTTCATTCGCATATTTAAAATATTTTATTAAAAGTTATTATGTAATATCAATTCTTTTACTGTATACTCCCTGTAGAAACATGTAAACTATATAATATTTGCTTTGTGGTTGTAATGTGGCTACTTGTGTGTGTTTGAAAACTTGTACGTTTCCAAGGAAACACTTGTAGTTATGCTGTACACTTGCAAGTAAATTCTTGTTGTGAGGTATATATTTCCATGTATTCTCTAACAATGTAGTAGTAGTGGTACATATATATGTGGTGTTTGGATTGTAATTTTTTCTCTCTCACATCAAATAAAATGCTTAAGCTAAAAAAAAAATGTCTTTTTCTTCTGTTCTTGACAATCTAATTGAAGTCTCGAATTACATTTTCTGTACTGCCAGTGACAGTACCGGCAGTGGAGTTTTCATAAAATCAAAAAATCGTGTCATGAAGATTTAGAAGTGGAACCCTAACTTTTTCTCTGTTTTCCGTAGTGAATTAAATGTAACAAATGAAGGTGTATACTAACGTCAAAATTAATTGAAAGACATACAAAAATTAGACCTGTATTTGCCTATGGATCTAAAACTTTGACTAAATCACAAACTGAACAGCTAGCCATCTTTGAGCGAAAAGCTCCAGCTTTGATATATCTATTGATGTATCTATTGGTGCTGTGAATGAGAATGGATCGTGGAGAAAACGACACAATTTTCTAATTCGAACCGGACGAATCTAATTTAATCACTAATTGACAAAATCGTCAATCTTACTATTAATCAAATAAGCTACAAATTGCCCTCGCCTAACTTTACGTTAAACAATGACTGCTATCCTATAGCAGTCTAACCTCTCTCTCTCTCTAACTCGAAAGTTTTATCTTTATATGCAAGTCTTGATTTACACAATCACATCTTCGGAGGAGGAGGAAGGTTTTCAATAGAATACTTTTTAAAGACCCATTATTCCCCCAAGAGGACTATTAGTGGAAAGAACGCGGATTGACGAGCTACAAATGGATACCTTCATATATTGACCGTGAAAACAATGAGACTGCAAACACTTTAGCTTAGGCTGGTGCTTGTGATCTTTGATATCATCTGAACCTCTTACCTATTTGGAGAAAGTGAAAAAACAAAACCACTTGGTTCGGCTCCCCCACAGTAGTACTGGTAGCAGAGCAATCATTCTGGTGAATCTCTGACATTTGATTGCAACAGACAAGTTCATTGGCAAACCTACTCGCTTTCTCATTATCATCTTAGATATTTGACATATTATGATGCTGTCAAGAGCTATGCATCTGCACTAAGTGTAACATTGGGCTTGTTCCCCAGAATATAACCCAGTGTGCCTGGAACTCTCAAGATAGGATTTAACAGCTAATCCATTGTTGATTGTGGGTTTCCTTAGGGTTAAAAAGTTATGGACCTATCTAGTCCTATAGATCTCTAGAGGCATCAACTGCATTGACTTATTAGGGGGTTAAAAGTTTAAACCAACAAGAAGAAAATCAAGCAAAAACAAGATTTTACGTATTAATGGTGTATTAGGTGTTAGATGTTCTTCCAACATAATTTCAAAAATGAAAGCATACACTAAATAATTACTAGAATTTGGTTCACAAGATCATAAAACTATATCATTATAGTTCAATGCATTTTTACTGTCAATCTATTAAAATCAATAAATTTTACCAAATCGATTAAAATCAAGTTGATTTCAACCTAAGTATTTATTAGAATTCATCTCTTTTTGCAATGGATTCAAATAGCATCCAAACTTTTTTGTTACAAAAATATCCCAATCTAATGCAGAAATGGTTTTTAATTTTCCTTATTGAAAATACTCTCACCACCCCTTATATTTTAATTCTGAATTAAAACTCGACGCGTCTCAAAGTCAGCGCTGGAGATTATCTCAAAAAAATTCACAACTAACCAAAATTCAGTAATTTCTGTGTGTAGATCTGCTTCTAGAAGATATTCTTTATACGAAAACTATACAAGATACAATTTCGGTTCATTCTTTGCATAAACCAACTTCAGAAAGGGATCATAGTTTTCTTGGAAAAGGGAAATAAAGTCCCAAAATAAATGAGGTAGTAAAAATAACTATCATCCGTTAATGCACACTTCACATCATTTTTTAAATCTATGTGCGTAAACTAGAAATATGCTAAACTATTCCTTTTCAATATTTTTTTTCTAATGAGCTGCATATTCGCAACTAAGCCTTTGCAGATACGTCAACTTCTCAAATGTGAGAGCTGTATCATGCTGGTATCATCTAGTGGCGGCCCTTGCTACCAAATTGTGACACTTGAATTAATTTTAATTCAAGCTCTCGTCGGATGCTGCACAATACATTGATTTAATTTTACTAAAAGAGCACCAAAGCAAAATTGATACTCAAGGGATCTTTCACATACCACATAATCATATGACATGCGTGCCTACGATTTTCATACCCAGAAACTATAGACTTGGCCGGGACCGAAGCAAAGCCACCTTAAAGATTTCAGACGGCCTTGACCGAACCCGCAAATTTAGGCATACAAAGTGGGCACGCTCAGGGACATCTTAAGAACCTGGGGCCTTACACATAGGCACTGAGCCTTACAGAAATGTAGGCCCCACCCATAACCCTTAAAAGTAGACAGTAGATAGTAAATACTTCATTCAAGCGATAACCCGAAACAAAAAAATGTGCATGACTAACAATGGCACAAACCGGCTCGGATCAATTGCCGCCTTTTGATTGAATGAATAAGAATGGTGTATGGTGGTAGGCCTACGCTTCTCCATTGACGACGGTCAACACATGTAGCCAGTTGATATATTGTTAGAAATTCCCAGTTCTTCGGAGAATACAACCGGAAGAAACATTTGACTGTTGAAATTATTCGAACCGTGATCTTATTAAGACTGAGTCGAGAACGTGACGAGACCCTGGGCCCAGTTGGCACTTGCCTTAAGACGTCCCTGGGCCCGCTATCTCTAAGTCACCAAGCCGATCCTTCTCAATAATAGGTTTCAGCATATTTAGTTCCAACATAGTGAATAGATTATTATTACGTGGTGGTAATCTAATTATAGACAATTATTTTGGGAATATTTTTCCATTTACTTTATTATATTCTAAGCTATTTTAGGATATATACTACTACAACATTACTTTCAGAATACATTCCAAGCCCACCTGTAACATATTGCACAAGCCTATTATAACAAAAAACATATACCTACTCCACGACAAATATTTTTAGGCTATATTACAATATAAAGGCCCTATCACGCAGGCATATTTGGAGCAACCGTTTAGGATAATTTTTCACGCAGCTAAGGGTTAAGGGTTGCCGTAAGCAAAACGACATGCTCTGACGTCAGCCGCGCTCTATCTCCACATTGAAAACTTACTTGCCGCTTTTTCTGCTTCGGAAAACGAACATCTAATATTATTTCTTTTATTTCGGTCGCGCTTTTGTTGACGGACGTAAACAGAATTGGAGCATCATTCTGTTTGAAATATTTTACACCGTTAAAATATTATACGCCATACCTAATATGTTTAACGAAGCCGAAGCTGCCATCTTGTTTATGACGTAGAATGCCGAACCCCATTGGCAGGAATTTCAAGCATCTTTTATTTGAAATAATTTTTTTAGCTCACTGGCAAAAAGTTGTTCGGAGCCGTTGCTATGGTAACTAAGTAGAAATTGTCCCGAATTGGTTGTTTTCGAGAAAAATAGCCCCAAATGCGTGTACGTGTGATACGGCTTTTAGGTTTAGTTTTGACATTCCATTCTCTCATTATTTTTAGGCAGATTAATGTTTGCATTACTTTTAAAATTTCTTTGCTAAGAAAATATATGACTCTGTTTCAACAATTTGTGTTACACAATTGAATCGTCAGCAGAGAATGAGTGAGGAGTGAGTAGAAAAGACGGGAGAACGAGATTATAAAAAAGTGAGGTACACTGCTGACCATTAAAAATGCCACACTGTGAAGGAAAGCACATGCAAAACTTTACTTATTGAACGTATATACCTTAGTAGGAAGAAAATATGAATACATTACTTAGGAGCAACAAAATATTTAAGATATTTGTCTCAATTTATTCAAATTTTCGTTTTGAATAATTCAGTAAAAACAAAGTAAACAGCACATACATGTAAAAATAAACTAAATTTTTTCAAGCATAATTTATATGATACCAATAATACGAGTATAATGCACCTGCTCATATGAAACATGGAACTATAAATATAAACCTGGAACTTTCACTATAGTCAAATATATAAATTTTGAAGGGGGAAAAATGCTTTACCCTTATGATGTCGAGTTTTTGTCGTCTGGGGTTCTTCCCCCAGCGTTGGGGTTTTTTTTCCCGTGACCTACAAGGCGCACTTTTTGTAAAAAGCATGTATTGAAAGCAGCCATTTTTTTTTTCAGAAACGTAAGTTAAGTATAGTTGTTGTAATTTAACCTTAATAAAATAATCAAAATAGTGTATTCTAAGTAATACATAATAATAAGTTAATCATAGTTATTAGTACTAAGCAAATAAAATATTTTTTTAAATGCATGTACAGTCGGACCCTGATTTAACGAACCCATATTTAACGAATTTTTCTCTTTCCCCGATTAAAATAAAGGCAAAAACACCTATTTAACGAATTTATCTAAAGAGTTGGAGAAAAAATTTTATTAACTTTATTTAAAAAAATTGGAATTTATTTTTCAACTGACATCCTTTTCATCAGGAACAGAAGAAGGATTTTTCTTGCAAATAGCAAATTTCGGCGGAAAAGGGAGCAGACCATTATTATACATGGCTTAGAGGAGTCATGAGTATAACCTATTGTGTGAGTTTTGAATAGGACACGAAACTCTTTTGTTATCTCATCCCACTCCACAACGCAAGAGATATTATAAACTAATCAAATTAAATGACGGACTGCCAATCGGTGCATCTGAATTTCAGGAAATATTTGATTCGTCAGAACCAATGAATAGCAATTTTGATGAAGAAATTGAAAATGAAACTCTCTCTCTCTTTATCATAACTGCCACATTTTCTGATGCTCTACATCAGAGGTTCCCAAACTTTTTAGTCTCATAGACCCCTAGCCATGTTTTTCGGTTTGGGGTAGACCCCTTCTTAATTTATATTTAATATTGAATTTTTGCAAATTTATCAACTTAGGTATCCGACTACGTTCGGAACCGAGATTTTAAAAAAGCGCATAAATGGATAATTTTCATGATATTTAGTGTCACTCTGATTAGAATACATGCATAAAATTGTTTTAAGGACATTTTGACAAAAAAAATTTATTTAAATATAATATTTTGGCAAAAAATTAACTTAGAATATTCTTTTTTCCAAATATTCTCCTTTAGTGAAAAATGCTTCTATTAGAATAATATTTTGCCTGTATATAGCTCAGACCTCTCTACAGAGGCTCAACTAGAATTTTTGAAAAATTCACATTATTTTCAGACTTACCACCCATTGAAATAATTATTCGCGGTTTTTTTTTTAAATTGCTCCCCTCTGTTGTAAAATATGAATAAACCCACTTTTAAGTTATATATTTCAAAAAGTCTAGTTGAGCCTCTGAACAGAGGTCTGAGCTATATACACAGGCAAAATATTATTCTAATAGAAGCATTTTTCACAAAAGGAGAACATTTGGAAAAAAGAATATTCTAAGTTAATTTTTTGCCAAATTATTGTACTTAAATAAATTTTTTTTTGTCAAAATGTCCTTAAAACTATTTTATGTGCATATATTCTAATCTAAGTGACACTAAATATCATGAAAATTTTTCATTTATGCGCTTTTGAAAAATCTCGGTTCCGAACGTAGTCGGATACCTTAAATGTCTTTTTTCCGAGTACACACGGAGTACGTGCTCGTTAAATCAGTGGGTCCGTAGTCTTGTGGGCTTAATCACGAGCGCAGGGACTGGAGAATATATTTCCCTCCCCTTCAGTTTACATGCAGAAATTGTGGAGGTGGAGATAGAGTTCATGTCGCCATCTATCGTCTCTTCGGGGTGTCGGAGGGAAGATTCGATCTGTGTACCTTCCGTTCCGAACGTACGAATGAAGCAAGTACGCTAACCATCACGCCAAAACGATCGTCCTCGCGGGATGTTGGTACAAGTTCATATAAATATCACACCGCCACAGGGGAATTTCGCCGAGCTAAATCGCACTGTCACCTGTATGGTGCTCAAGGCCAACGACAGGCGTACCTCTTGCCCATGCCACGATGAATTTCGTGGGCCTCGATCTGACTATGTCAGACAGGTGGCATCAGAAAATAACAAAAAACAACAAATGTCTTTTTAACAGCTGGTATTATTACTACTTTGAAATAATTAAAATTTCTAATTGTAATGAAGTATTGTGTGGAAAATAACTGTTAAATAAAATAACTAAAGAGCAAACAAATAATTTTAATGGGACGGATGAATGTGGTGCTACATTAACAAATTGTTAACTTGGTCTCTCTCTCTCTTAAGCTTGCCACGTTTAACATTAAATCTCCTCTGTTAGTAGTGTCCAGTTTTTTTTTTTTTTTGTTCTGGAGCTTGACAACCATGCTGAGACTCCTTCTCACCAGGAAAAGCAATTAAAAACTTCCTCACGATACCTTATAATTCGGAACAAATAACAGGTTTGCCTTTTAAAAGCCAAAATTGCTGACATCCGTTTCTAAACTTTAAGATATCCGTTACTGTTTATTACGATCAGTTCAGTGGCGCTACGGAGAATATTAGACTCCCCTATAAAGTCAGGTTTTAGGCCCCAAGCCAAAATACGTATTTGGTCCATCAGGCTTTGGGTCCTTAGAATCCTTGGACTCCCCCCAGTGCCGGGGGTGTACGTTACACCACTGGATCAGTTCCTATGCGACTATATGACTTTTCAAAGTGAGTATATGAATTCAATGCTTACTGTGGTATTACCATAGTCAATGCTTTCTCAAACCTGGTTTCAAAATCTGAATAAAGGCCATTTAAATGTTGAACGCAGGTTAAAACGTCTTGACAGATTGTCTGTAATAAATTGAGAAAATTCGGACCCTTCAGTATTATTCTCTTCTTTAGCTTAACTGGAAAGAAATGCTTAAGGGGACAGTGGACTTTAAAAAAAAATTTTTTTAATAAAAAGGAAGAGTAATGAAAATTTATGAGCATAAACAATGGAATACCACTACGTCAAATCGTTGATCGTTGTATTTTAGGCATAAGAAAAATTCGTCAAACAATATTTGCAAGGTGCATGTAATACAATATTACAAGGCAGGAGAGCTTCTCTAAATGGTTTGGTCGAATTTAAGTTTTGATAAGGAGGTGAGTTACAGAGGACACTTTTTAAAAATCGATCTAGTATAAGATATTTATCGCATGGCACTCCATTAAATATCACTAAATTTGGCGCACGCTTCACTACACCTGCTCAATAGGACTTGTAGAAACGTATTAATAGTAATTGTTCAATTGGCTGAAAGTTAAAAATTGTAATTAAAAAAAGTATCCAACCACATCTTTGAATATGGGGGTTAACTCAACATTTATAAAGAAACAATAAATATCCTTAGCGATATAACTTCCTTCCCTGAAGTATTTAAAAACTCTGTTCTAATTCAAAAAAGGAGAATAAAGGCAGAATTTCCTTAGATTGGATTTTGCCTTCTTTTTCGTACGCCTTTTTCTTGATCATTAAATATTTATCCATTTGTCTCAGTTGACATTCTTTAATGTGTTCTGAACTTCGTATCTGCATTATTAATTAATTTTTAAAGGTTTCACGGTGTGAAATCTGCCCGTTATTTCAAAAACACGAATAATTGGTACTCCCATATTAGCACGGTGACCGTTGCCCATCTATGCTCGAACACACTGATCTGGTTTATAAATTGACTTATTTTTCTCTTCGTTATTGGTGGATAAAGCCCTAAAATGACGAACTGTCATGGTCATAGTAAACAGCATATGAAAGTAGAAAAACTAGCAGTTGGCGCAATTTGGCATTATTACTTCTCGTTTGCCAAAAAGGCGTGTTAAACTAGATTTTTGCCAATATAAATTTTAAAAGAATCAAAAGTTTCATCCTCTGATGGAATGCGCAATCTACTAACTAACAAACTGCATGTTGGACTTTAACGTGAAATTCAAAGAAACGCGAAAAAAAAAAAGGTAATGCGAAAAGGCGGTACTTATGTATTATCGCTATCACCCACTCTATTAAATGTTTGTTTTAATAAAATGTATGGTGTCACCTTGAAGTGCAAATTAACCTTATTAAATGTAGTAAATAGACCTGTTAAATGGGTTTAAAAAAAAGTTTGTGGTTTCCACTGGATTAAATTTTTTTTTCTTCTTAAATTAAAGTCACGATCTAGTTTAATGAGAGCCACTATCGTAGACTCCCATTTACTCCTCAAGGACCCCCAAATTATTTTTTTTGCTGACGAGGATCCCTTGCAGGTCCTCAGACCCCTGGGGGTCTATATAGACCGCTTTGGGAATCATTGCTCTACATTGTTTGGAAAGTGGAAAAAACCTCATGCAGCAGGATGTAAATGACTCAGTATTTTCTCGTCTGAAAAAAGTGGAAAAAGAATTCTTTCGAGTCGGGAATCGGAAAGAAACTTTCAAATATATATTAGTCACTATTTTAAAATTTCCAATTAACTGGTGCGTAGTAAGTCACTAACATATTTTAGCTATTGAATAAAAAGCATGTAATTTCTAAATGTAGGTATTTTTGTGCAGCTGCTTATTGTAAAATTTCCAAAAGGAAAATGCAAAAAATTTGAATTTTGTTTGGATCCCGATATAACAAATGACCTTGATTTAATAAAAAAAAAGGTTTGGTCCTGAATTCGTTAAATATGGGTCCGACAGTACATTATTTACATAATATACAGATCGTTTTGCTTAGATATTTCTTAGAGTATGATATATTTTAAAACAAGATGAATATGTATAAGATCATTGAAGATGATATATGATCATTGATGATACATATATCATTGAAGATGATATATTTATAAACCCACCTCACACTGATGTCATTTCACACCTAAAAATGAAGTACTAATTCTTTTGAAATATTGTAATTTAATCTCTCATACAGTTTAATGCTACCATCAATTAGTAAAAGGAGCAACCATTTTAGTAAGTGATAAACACGTTTCTAACATTTGAAAGAGTGCAAAATCTAGATAAGTGATTCCCAAAGTGGTTTATATCGACCCCCAGGGTTCTATAACAATCTGCATTGGGTCCACGTCAACGAAAAAACAATTTGGGGGTCCATGAGGTGTTAATACGGGTTCTATGATCGTGACTTTAATTTTAAAAGAAAATTAAATCAAGAGGATACCAGATTGTACCTATATTTAACACGTTTATTTGCTAAATGTAATGTTAACTTGCAGTTTCAAGGTGACAGCATAAATTTTATTAAAACAAAGATTATTTCAGCGTTCCTTTCCAGAATTAATGAATTTTCTCAATTTCTCACAGGCAATCTGGCAAGACGTTTTAATCTATGTTCAACATTTAAATGCTCTTTATTCAGATTTTGAAATTAGGTTTGAGTATGCTTTGACTGCGGTAATAACGCAGTAGGCAATGGAATCCATATGGTAACATTGAAAAAAAATGTCATATTACTATTGGAACTGATCAGATTATGCACTAACGGAGATCTTAAAGTAAAGTTTAGCAACGGATGTCAACAATTTTGGCTTTAAAAGACATATACCTCTCCTTTGTTCCGAATTTAGGAGTATCGCGAGAAAGTTTATAATTGCTTTTCCTAGTAAGCTGGAGTTTCAGCCTGGTTGCCTGCCTATAACTCCTCCTAAAAAAAAATGGGTACTACTTACAGGGGAGATTTAGGGTCAAACCTGACAAGATTGATACAAAATGTTGAAAATTTGTTATTGAAGCACCAGATTTATTTCCACATTTAAAAACGTTTCTTGTTCTGTTATATTTTATGTATTAATTAAATTTTAATTTAATTCATTAACATGTGTTTTTTAAGTTTTAAATACTGTATCTCACAACAATTAGAAAAAAATAGTAGTAATACCAGAAGTTAAAAAAACATTTAGGTTGATAAATTTGAAAAAAATTCATTATTAGGTAAGCAGAGGTCTACCCCAAACCGAAAAACATGGCAAGGGGTCTATGAGATAAAAAAGTTTGGGAACCTCTGATCTAGACGGACAGATGCAGTGTGTGTTCATGACGTTAACGGATAGTCTGAGATGAACGCGCTCAGCGTGTTCGTAATGGCCAAACTTAATGTAGGTATAACTTTCTATACATAGGGTACATGGGTGTAGCTACCGCCGTATCAATGGTATGGGGCCCCAACATGTGTAACTACAGTCCCACTAACTGGGCATCAAATCTAAAAAAAGGGCCATTAGGGAATTTTGATACAGGGCCACCTCAGAACTAACTACGCCAGTGATAGGGTAGTAGATTTTTTATTTCCCTTTCTAAAATCATTGCTTTAACAGTAGAGGCCAGAGTATCGAGTTAAATCATATATAGTTTACCTTTCAATTCCTAGAACTTAGCCTTCTAAAAACTTAAAGAACATTATCGCAAAACAGAAGCAAAAGTTGTCCATAAATAAACTAGAGGGAATGGGGAACCATAGGGCTTACTCGAAGAATAAAATAAAAGTTGTACAAGAATAGCAACTTCATATGAATATAAAAAGTACTTATGATACAAAAAAAAATCACATCAGAATATTTAAACCATAATAAAAGCTGTTTATATGTAAGCACAAAGCATTACTGTTGTATCAAAAATCCAAACCAGAATCAACATGAAATAGTATCAGAACAAGATTTTATTTTAGAAACATATCCATTTTATTCATTTAATTATTTATTTACATCATACCAAGAAGCAACACCAATTCTATTCACGAGGGAATAGGAATCTTAACATAATATAGGCTTACGTTGAATAAAAGTATGATTACTGAATTAAACAAAAAATAAAAAAAATTAACAATACTTTCAAAATACTTCATTGAAAATTGATTTCCTTAAAAAATAATTGTTAATATGCCACATTAACAACAACAAAAAATGATTATTGAAATATATAACCACCTGCTCAAAATGTGTGAAGAATACAGTTTCACATTCAATGCTAGACATGAAGTCATGACATATCACATAGGCATAAAAATTAAATTTAAAAAAAAAATGTAAACTATATTTTGAAAAAGTCACTTTGAAGTGCACTCTATCATACCTGAATTGCCTATTCTTTGCATGGGTATTTTCCATTTTGCAAGTTAAACATTTACTTTATGAGTGCCCAACCTAGTTTATGAAAACATATTCAACCTGAAACAGATAAACTAATTTAATTTCAACATCAATAATCTAAGCGAGATTAAACTACTATCAACAACAATACTGAGGAAGAACAAAATACAAATTGTGCTGCAAAAAATAAAATTTTTTATTTTCAAAGAACATTTTTTTGTAATGATTTATTTAAAAAAATCTGCAAATATGCTTCAAAAAATATCTAAAGAAAATTTAAGAAAATTGCTTTTCAGTGTACTATATCATCTGTAACTTCAACAAAAAGCTTCTTGTTAATCAATGTTAACCGTCTTTCCATTAGGAGCCAAAATATACAAATTTTCTTGAACAAAACACATAAAACAGACCATGGGAAAAGCAAGACTTCTGAGATCCAGCCCCAACAGTTTGAAGGGATTGTCCTTGGGCTTTGTTAATGCTCATAGCAAAGCAGAGCTGAATCAGAAATTGCAGTTGTTTCCATTGAAAAGGAACATCAGATGGAATGATATGAATTTTAGGGATAAAAACATCTTTACTATCAGCTTGCCCAGATAAAATAGTAGCCTCAATAACATTGGGCATTAGCTTCATAATAGTAAACCTGGTACTATTACACAATGAAGGTTGGGTCAAGATTTCTAAGAAGGATCATTGAGGCACCAATTTTGAGTTCCAAAACATGTGATGGTATACCAGGTAATTCCAGAGAATTTAAAAACTCAGTTGGATAATTAACTGCCTCTTTTGTATCATAAATGGTATGAATAGATTTATATATTTGAACAGCCACCCATCCAGTATCCTGGTTAGTGATGCTGGCTGCTGTGCCGTAGGTCCTGGGTTCGAATCCCGGAGAAAGCATGGATGTTTGTAAATGTATAAAAGCCTTCGTGGCATGGGGGTACTCTAAATAGCCATTGAGCTGCAAGTCCTCTCATTATGTTTGTGAAAGGGGAAGAGAGGTGGGAGGCCCTGACCACTCCCAGGGTGTTCTCCCTCAAAATTAGAGTGAAACTGAGCAAAATCATACCGTCACCTGTATGGTGCTCAGAGCTACGGCTAATGAAAGGCATAAAATTCTAGTCGTTAGCCGCGATGAATTTTGTTGACCTTGATTTGATGTTACTGTTGATCAGGTGGCATAAGCAACATATAATTGAATATTTCCTGGAATTTGTGTTTACAGTTTGATTTTAAGGGGCAAGAATAGCTCTTTGGAAAAAGCCAAACATGAGCCTGAAAAAAAGTCAGGTAAATTTGAAAACACAGATTGCTAAAGTTCTTCCTCAGTATTAACAATTCTCCCAATATTTTTAAAGATACAGTACTATCAGGATCAAGAGACGTAAAGGATTTATTTCCTAATTGAAGCAAGTTATCAGCAAACTGGCGAGAAGAGAAATCCGCACTCAAATAACTTCGCATGTTTGTTCTCAAGTGAAATCTTTTTATGTCATCCCAAATATATGAAGATTTAATACATGCAGATATTTCATCAGCTCTAGTTCCACATGGAATACCCGGTAAAATTTGGCAAAAATCATCAGCTAACACCAAGGTGATACCACCCATCCTTTTGTTACATCTTGGGTCTTGCACAGTGACATCAAGGACTTCAAATGCCGCCTTGCGAGACATAGTTCACTCATCCCAAATTATGAGTTTACAACACTTTATTTTGCTGTTTCTGAACGCCAAGAAATGTTATATGTAGTCTCTATGACAACAATGTTTAAGGAAAACTTAAAAGTCTAATGAGCTGTCCTTCCTCCTGTCAACAAATTAGCGGCAATATCAGAAGAAGCAACAGTCAGGGCAATCTCAGCACTCTCTTGGACCTTGACTAAAATGAGATTGAGGAGGGAAGTCCTTCCCGTACCACTTGGCGTATCTATGAAAAAAATACCACCAGTCTCCTGAAAAACTGATTCAGTAACCTTCTGAAATATTTCTCTTTGATCTTGAAGCATTGTCTTCTTTTTCCTCCAAGAGTCTTCCAAGTTCACTTACATTGCAAGTTCTTTCTCTAAGCACATCAACAGCATTGGAATCTTGATTAACCCGAGGAAGTCCAATGGATTTCAAAGCTGATCCTCCTAAAGATCTAACCTTGTCTTCAATGATAAGAGCTTCATTAAATATTTTAGTACTGAATTCAAAATCCATATTCCGCTGTTGAGTTCTTACTTGGTAAAGAATATCTTCTGAAAGACTTTCCTGGTGATTGATCCATAGTTGACTGGGATTAGATATAGCACATACTTGCACAGCATGACAGAACACAGATCATGAAGCATTTGTGGTGAATGCATAACAGCAAATTCTTCTTGAATTGCATTCCAGTGTTCATCCTTCTCTAGCAGACCTCTAACTAGGCAAGCTGCTTTGTAATTGCCATAAACCCTTCCTTCGACTGTTTTCAGATACTGAAATATGTAGGGCCCTGTACTTCATGAAAGCATTCACTATTGTTGTGATGAACTATAAACTCTAACAATTCCATTAGTTGACTTGATTCCAGGATGGTCAGATAAAGACTGGCCAACTTTTTGTTGACTCCTCCGTGTTTTTGAATGACCGTAGGATAGAGTGTATGAATGGGAAAGTTTAGTATACTCCAAACTGCTTCATAACTATTGATGTACCTTCCCATTTCATACTAGTTAACTTCACTGTGGGCATTACCATCAGAACTGGGCATAGCAAAAATGGCCATATCAAATCCTTTGCTGATATACTTGTAAATGTACTTAATCAACTTAATAGAATTTAAATACTCAACATTTATGTGGGCACTAAATATTCTTGAGAGTAGAGAGCAGAATGGCACAACCCACCTGTTATCAACTACAACTTCTGAATGTCGAACATTGATGATTGCTGAAAATCCTCTATCTTCTTGTCTTCTAGGGCTATAAATCCAACCCGGCCAGTTTGGATTTCTTTTAAAAAATCCCCAGGATATTTTTAGTACATTTCTCATCCTTCATGCAAGGAGGGAAAGGATTGATGACTCTGTAAGGACCATTTAAGTTGTATATGGTTGAAAATCTCCAGGTCTTCTTCAGGATTTGGAATTTCAGCACTGATGAAGTAATCCACTTTGTACCAGAATATGTGCATGGGGTCTCACTCATCACCTCACTTCTGCCATTTTATAGTATACTTATAACACTGTACAACTCCAAAAATGTTTCCCTTATTGATGAGGTTCATAAGAATTTTAAGTTTTGCATGAAAGATTCTTGCTAATAAATTGTGACATTTGTGTGGTTTTTGATCCCCCAAAAAATAATTCATTCTCAATCTCAGGCCATACAGGATTGTAAGTAAATGTAATAAAAAGGTCAAGTTAGCCATAGTTTTGAACATAAGGCATTGCATCTTGAGTACACTCATACATGTATCTGAGACTTCCCGCAAAATTGGAAGGTAAGATGATAAACTTGCCAAAATCAGAAACATTACCTTCACTAACAGCATCCCTAAGATGAATATATTCCTGAACTCTCAGTTTCTTTTGACTGAATTGAATGTATCTCACAGGTTCAGAGTCAATTTTTGTATACATATCAACAATATACTGTTGGAAAAGATCATTACAGTGCAATATAATATTGAAACTGGAAGCATGATACACGATTCAGTATGCTTAAAAATCTATAGCAATGACCTTTCTCTCTGTAAATGCACCAGCAGATGGGTCCCTTTGACGTAGTTGAAAGTGATATCCATCTTCTACCTGCCAAAATATTAGAGAATATTGTAGAGCATCATAGGACCTGTGCATTTCAGCAACTTTTTGGACAGAACTAATTCTTGTTTTGAGTATAAAATATCTTTTTCCATGTTGATCCCTGGCCGCGATAACTGCAACTTCAGATGTAGTAGGTTCATTAAAAAATCTGCTGTGCTCACCAGAAAAGGAACTTTGTCTGCATGAATAGATACAAAAATCTGATGTAAGTTTTCCCGATTGCAGATTTAAAGTTTTTTACACAAGAATTATTACGTTGTTACATATTGTGCAACTTCAAAACTAACTCTTGCTTAACTTGTTGTACAATCTTGCAGCGTTGTTCATCTTGTTCCATATTATTGCCCATAAAATAAATCTGTAGAAATTTCGATTCTTCAGCAGGGCAAGGAAATATACTACCAATTCTGTGGTAAACTTGGCCTTGAACTTTTAATATAGGCATAAATTCAGTTTCAATTATTTGTTTGGAAGAACCAAAAGAAGTCATTTAAAAGCAACTGTTATACATCGCCTTATATTCTTCTGAAACAACTTTGTACAAACAGAGTCAGATGACAACAATGTAAGAAGGGGCTCAGGTGGATCCTTCAACACAGGTTAATGCACCTTCCCATCACTACAACATAAACCAGGAGCTTCACCTTTAAACTTCAGTGCACTGAAAAATTGCCAAGTAATTGACAAGGGTCCAATACATGATGCATCATAATCTATTGATGGGTTGTAGGTAGTGGCGTAACGTACACCCTTCATTGGGGGGGGGGAGCAAAACCTATGTTATGATATGGTTTTGCAATCCTTTGCAAGATCCAGCTTGGGGCTAAAAACCTGACTTTGCAGAGGGGGCCCTAATATTCTCCGCTACGCCACTGGTTGTAGGAGTAGGTAGCATTTTTTTTTTTTTTGCCTTTCCAAACAGGCATTCTTGAAAAGCATGAGACATTTCTCTGAAAATTAAGTCTCTTTTCTTGATCTTGAGCAGTTTCAGAGATCCTTGCTTGCATCATTTGTAAACTATTGGATTATCTTCTGGTTACTTGCTCTTGCACAGTTTCTGAGGCACTTACTTGGTCTGTTTGATTCTCTCCTTGATTCTTGTTCTTATGGAGTTTCCTTTTCCCATTAGTAGAGAAACCTTTTCAATTATTTGAATGATAAATTACCGAGGGCTTTCTTCTCAAAGTCGAGAATGAAATCCAAAGTTTCTCTGGGCTCCACTTCTGATTAATTTTCTTTGTTTTGATGGTGTATACAGTGAGATCAGTGACATTCCTTTTTCAGGCATGCTAATGTCAAAAAAGAACAAAATGGCATTAAATATCAGAATATTATGTATGAAAGATAACAAACATGTAAAGAGAATGCACGGAAGCATAGCAACATTTTGATTAATAGCTAATTAATCAAAACTTTATAAAATATATATCTATTTCTATACTATTCTTTAAAATAATTTATTACTTTGGGAAAATTTAATCAATGAAATACTACTTCACTGTAATCACTAATACTTGACGAGATATTTTAATTATATAATAATTCAAAATTTTGTTGAAGACTTAATTTGCATAAATGTAATGTAAATACAGCAAATCTTAATATAATTTGTAGGGCTAAGCTGAAAAAATACTAAGCTGATAATTTATAAAGAAATATGAGACAAAAATTTAAAATACAATAATAAATAAACACAAAAGGTTTGCACTTAATAATATTTAAAATTATGAAAAAAAAATACAAGTTTCTGATTAAATGCATGTTTTTTTGTTATTTCTGCATTATGGCAGCCATACTGAAAATTGCCAAAGTGTACAAAATTCTAATAGCCCTAAATCAGTATTTATTAATAACTATGTACACAGTTTCTAATTTTATTTCAGTTGATAGTGCTTGGTTTCCTGTGTTTTAATGTATATTTCTCTTACTTTTCTGATATAATCCTAAATTCCTGAAAAAAGGACA
Organism: Trichonephila clavipes; assembly: GCA_019973935.1. Lineage (NCBI taxonomy): Eukaryota > Metazoa > Arthropoda > Arachnida > Araneae > Nephilidae > Trichonephila > Trichonephila clavipes. The sequence goes on along the minus strand of BMAU01017631.1, from coordinate 321,620 downwards.
AACACAAAACAAATCTTAAACAAAATACAGAATAATAAATTTTAATGACCAGTTTTGGGAAAGAAACTTGAAAAAGCGAAGTGTAAATAAAATAAGACACTGTTAAATCAAAACTTTCTTAATCTAGAGCAGTATTTCCCCACCTTTTTTGTGCCACGCCCCACTTTAACATTTCTAAAGTTTGTATGCCCCCCATGTAACATACATAATATTTAATATTAAAAAATTGATTTGTTCACTTAAGAAACATAAATGATGGATTCTAGGAATAAATCACTATCAAATTGTTAACAAAAACACAGTAAGTAAAATTTCAAAATATATAATGAAAAACAGAAATTAAAATTCAAAATAATTTTAATAATGATTTTTGCATATTAATTTGTCATTTTAATTTAGTGAGATCCTTGCGCTTGATGCTTGCTGCAGATAGATTTATATTGGGTTCCAATTTGGTTAGCTTAAGTCTCAAATCCCCACGTTGTGTTATATCCAGCCGATTTCTTTTTTTTTATCTGTAAATCATTTACAGCACTAAATCCACATTCAGCCAAAAATGAAGATGGAAACGGTAGTAATAGCTTTCTTGCCAACAACTGCACTGTTTGGCAAATTTCTTGACTGGCCAGGGCTATGTCCCCCTCCCGGCAGACGGCACACTCCATGGTGAACCCCGGACGAAGCCAATCACCCAGTTGATATTTTGGTCTCGTCAAACGAAATTATGCCTAATTATTTAAGAATTTGCTTTTTTTTATAAATTTGGCACCGATATCTAGCATTGCATTTAAATGGCCCGGAGTGGAAGGGTTAGTGTTGTGTCGTATCCATTTTCAAATTGCCTCCCCTGCGGAACACCCGCGCCCCCATGTGGGCCATGGGCCCCACGTTGGGAAACACTGATCTAGAGAGTAGTATTCACAAGCAACATTTAAAATAAAGTAGTAATTGACAAAATGGTAAAATAAAGAAAAATGCTCCCAAACCGTCTCGAATGATATTTAGTTGAACATGTATGAACCAAAATCAAGGAACTGAACAGTCACTTTTACATAATCTATTTTTAAAATTTTTAATCTATTGCAACAAAATTTCTAAAGAAAAGCATACAAATCTCAAGTTTACAGTTTTTGAACATAAAAATTATTAAAACTTCAGCTTAACTGTACAAATACGCAAACAAAAAGCAACTTCTTAACCCTCTGGGTGGTTAGCTTCCTCCTGAAAAGTTATTCCGAAAGAGTTTACTCTTATTTTGCCATTCTCTTTAAAAATGCAACAGACTTCTTTCCTTTCCCCCTTTTAAAACTTGGGAGGTTGAACGGGGACAATTTTATGACTCAGTTCGGTCCCTTTGTAAAGTAAGAACCAAGAGATCTATCGTTTACAGCTAGCTGTCAAGTTGCCTTGGGCAATCTTGTTTGAAAGTTGTAGTGCAACTGGGTCGTTTCCCCTATATGTTTAGTCACAGTAAAATTAAAACAAAATGAAGGGTGGAAAAAAGGAAATAAATAGTGTGTTAGAAATTGAAAAATAATTATATTTTCTTCCAACAAAATTTATTTTTCTGTCATTTTTTAAAAATTAAATATATATATATATATTAGTATTGCGATTTGAACCAGAAAAAAGCATCCTGTATTCATTTTTAAATATGAGAGTAAGAAAACGCGCTCACTTTCCTGTTTTTTAAAAAAATAATGAGGTAAAAAGAGCAAAGGCCCTATCTCTTTTTTTAAACAATAAGACAATAAATGGTGCATACGGTGATATACATACGATGATTATATTTATGAAATAAAACCGATCTTTCTCTATTCAATTATATTTTTAATTTAAAATAACATAAAAAAGATTTCAATACTTTTAATTTATTTTAATTAAAATCATATAAATGATATTTTTATGTTAACTGAATATTTTTCGGAAAAAATCTAAATTTTCCTTCCTAGTGTTCTCCTTTTCGAACTTCTTGTATTAAATAAAAATTTCTTTTCTACATCGGCATTTGTGATGGACATAACACACATTCAGTCAATAATTTTTAATTTTAATGGGGGATATACTTCTTCAAATGCGCATGACAGTACTTCTAACCATTTTCTACTCAAGTTTAAATTCTTATCTTTCTGTTTCTTTTATTACAAGGAAAAATGTCACACATCGATAACTACATTTTCACATAATTCAGTCATTACAAATTCTATTGTGAGAAAAGTTCACCCTAATTAATTTTGTCTTTCAAAACAGTACACTTAAAACAATTTTGTTCAGTAAAGTTAACCGACAGTTCCACAATGTATCTATACCAAATTTTAACATTTTGAAATGTATCCTGTATTAAATTTTTTTGAGTATACACAAATATTTCCTGCTGTATGGAAGACATAGTATGAGATGTGGTGTGTGGTTTTGAAAGAATGTTTTCGTACGTGTAGACTATTTTTTAAAATTTAAATATCACTAAAGCTGATCATATAACTGCAAATGAGCCTTATTTTAATATGTGCTGGTATCAAAATAAAACACTTTACAATATTAAACAGCCTATGGGTTTATATTCAATATCAAACTATTCGCAAAATGTGTGTGTGTGGTTTACAACTTCTACTCAAATTGTAAAGAAATTGAAATATAAATATATCTTACTGCAGTCAAAAATATTTATAATATGTAAATATCCTATTCCTCCACATATTTCAGTACATTTTAAAAACTGTAGCTGAATGCAATTTTTATAAACGAGGCATAAAAGCTCACACTGTCGTAAAATGTCTTTATCATTTTTAAATATACTACTATAAAAACGTATATGGATTGTAAGATCAGTTCTAAAATCCTAAAAGCTTTTAGAGGAGCTAAAAACATGTAATTTTGGATTGATCAAATTTTTAATATAAAACACAAATATACATGTTATTAAGCAAATACATTTGAAAAATCAAACTTCATTCTGAAATAAACGTAATTGAAAGAAAATGTTTAATTGCAAATGAGTGGAAATACATGTTTATCTAAGGGGTATCCCCAAAGTGAGGTAATCCTCAAACTTAAAACTCAAACTCAGTGGCACAACAATCCATGAGGGCCAGGAACTACTGTGCCCATCATAATACACGTGACCATTGGACGCTGAGGTGCATGAACAGATGTCCCGATTTGGTGGTCTGTCTGAAGAGAGACCTTCAGTATTTAAGACTCGAAGCAAGCTTGGTACTCATTTATCGACCCAATGTAGCGGGGATGAAAGGCAGAGTCGACCTTGCGCAGCCCGTTAATAGAACCCCAGACCTGTGGTGTGGAAGCACTATACACTACCACTGATCCTATTCGGTGAAAAATAAAATTTAATGTTAGAATCTTATATAAATCCCTAATGAATGAGGGAGTCCAAACTTTTTTTCATGTAAACTGTTTAGACGGAAATGGTTATTTATGAACATTTCACAAGTTGCATAAATTAAAATTAATCGTTATAGTTTACATAAATTTTAAGGGTGCAAAGGTGTATTTCGACTGCACGAATTAATTTTAAAAGGAGTACGGTTACGAAAAAGTAGTACAAATCTATCTAAAGTATGGTTGGTTACCTTACATATTGTCAAATACAACAATGTATGGGAAGCCAATTCCACAATTTGTTGTTATGAAAATGTATGGAAAATTACAAGATTTATTTTTGCATTTGTAATTTATATATATATAATTTTTCCTGGGAACTTTAAAAGCTAGAGCGGCATCCATCAAAAACCGCGGTTCTCTCTCTGTTTTTCCAGATCACCCCTGACTAAGCCGGCTCTGCCATAGTAAGCGAAAATGCCGGATTTTGTTTGTCAAGATCATTTTATAGCATACTGCATTTTTCATGTATTTTAGATGGTCGTTTTATATTTTCTACATCAATATCTTAATGTCTGAATTTAAAATTACATAAAATTCTTGACATTCGCATCAATGACCATGATAATTTTATTAGTATATGAATGTGTCATCAAACGATTACATGACTATTATTAACATATTATTTTAACCATTTAATTAATATTAAGTATAACATAACGCACACAAATTTTCTGAACTTTAAAATAAATATTTCGAAAACTACTTCAGATATACTCAAAATTTTTTCATTCCTACGCTTTAGCTTCTCAGTTTTGCTTCTATGTAAAACTTTATTGTATATTCGTCGATTTTTTAGTATATTTTTTGCTCTTAGCATGCAGTTTTCAACTGAATTGTATGAAATCTTCGAAAAATATAAAAAAATACCAAAGAAGCTATATAATAAAAATTTGAAATTTATATTATACTCAAAGAGTTGCTAGAACTTATGGTAAATAATTTTTAACTGCGTGATACATTTTTTTTTTCAAATTTCAAATGGAATTTCTAACATAAAACTTCTAGCTTTATACGGTCGAGATTTCAAAAATATCCAGATTTTAATTACTTATTCAGTTAGCCTTTAAAAAAGATAAATGTTGAGGTATTTTGCATAAATAAATATTTTTTTTTTTTTTTTTTGAAGAATAATTCGAATGTTTTTGAATAGCTCGAATTTAAAATTGATTTTTATGTTTATTTATATGCATAAATGTCTACTGTAAATGTTTCCAAATATTTTTGATTACCATTTATTCAAACATTCAAGTTATAAAAAAAAATGTGGGAAAATCTTCATTTATGTTGTCTTTGATGTAAACTGAAGTTCAAGCACTTAAAATTCAAATATAATTCGGTGTATTTTAACAATATATAACTAGGCACTGTACGTAAACTTCCCTGAACACTTGGGCTTTGAAATCTAAAAAAAAAAAACTAATAGATCTTAATTAATTTTTTTTTTTCGCTATTATTTTTATCAAAATGTAAGAAAATGTTTCAAATTATTTGATGAAGTTTAAATTTATTCATTTTTAGTGGTTGGAAAGTTGAAAAGATTTCAAACTTTAAAGTGTTTGGTGCTTTATAAATTTTTTTTTTTTTTTTGGCATCTTATAATGAAATAATCATGTTTCAAAAACTGAAAGCATTGATTAAGATAAGAAAAATGAAGCGAAAGAATATACTTTAAAAAAGATAATTTGTCTAACTATATAAAATAGCAGATTGCCCTGACACGCCCCAACTTGTTACAGTTTCAAATTAATATGAAACCAAAAGGGAATTGTAACATATTTTACTTATGCGTTGGGACTTTTCAAAACTTTTAAAATACAAGCTAACAAACAAACACTTCCTGGGGTCTAAAGAAATTTCCCCCCGATTTCTTACGATTGCTCCATGGTCAAAACACGGGGTTCCCTGCAAGCCATAAAACTTCCTATCAGTGTCCTGCTGTGTTGCTTCCACCATCTCTAATTATCTTTCAAGATGTTAAACCTTTAAAAGGGGGAAAGGATTTCAGAAAAGTACGGCTAATCGGCTTTTGAAAATGTTACTTGAAGGCAAAAAAAACCGTGCAGTGCATTTTTGAAGTATCTTTACAATGACGGAATTTTCCATGCTAACCGCTTGGAGGGTTAATTTGCAATCAGATAGTCTCTAAAAAAATTACCAAATCATCATGGTTACAATATAACTTGTGCCTTTTTTCATAATATTGAATTGAAAATAGTCAATTATATTCAAATCTATAACATTTAAAGAACAAAGGAAAAACCTCCAAAAAAATTACTACTTATACTTTAATTTTTTTAGCTCCATATATTTGGATTATTTAAATTTTAAATGCTACTCACATTTCAAGTCTAGGTTTTTTTTAAGATTATGAACCTAAGAAAATCATTGTCAAAACATTTAAGACATGATACAATTGAAAGTCTCAATAATATTAAGTAAGCTCTTAAAGAAGCCATTATGTTACAGTTATGTTTAAAATTTCTAATTCGTATAAAGAGAAAAACCTTATCTTTACAGATACAAAACACAGAACATTGCAAATAAATTTTGAACAAAAATACCAGATAACTTAAAAAAAACAAAATTTTCTAACACTTACAAAGTTTATTATACTACTTTTGAGAAATATTAATGAAAATGTTACATATGTTAACGCATGGACATAATCCGAGCCATACTCACACATTTAAGCATCTTATGCCAAAAGAAATAATTTTAATTTTTAGAAGAAAAAAATCAAAATGTTAGGCATTTCTGAAGAAATATTCCATATTTTCCTTTTGATTAAAGTATTTCATTGGAATAAACTGCACATGAACAAGGTTAATGCACTGGGAAAATAAAAAAATTATCAAAGAAGAGATTAACCATAATACATGCAAATCTATACATTTTCAAATACACAATGAAACTAGCATAAATAGACTGATTACCACATGCATTTAAATATGGAATTGCTGCCAAATATCACAGCAAGAAATGTTAAAAAGTACTGTACACTTATTTCTCGATGCATTAAAAAGGCAATTTTTTTAAGACATTTAAAATTTTAATAGTATTTTATGAATCTAATAGTTATGCAATAGTGGCTATCAGAGCATTAATGAATTATTTTCAAAGACAAAAATTTATAAACATTTTTTTTCGTAAATGAAAAAATTAAGGTTTTTGAAAGAATTTGGTAACTACAACAGGATTAATCCAAAAGTATTTTACCACTTTATAATTTATTTACAAAACCAGAATATTTAAAACTAGAGTTAAATGAATACAAATATAAAATTGTATAAAAAAAATGTTTTAACAAGTTAAACTTTATCAATATTAGGTGAAGAATTTTATTATTTAAGGAGCTATCAATGATAAACATTAAAAGTTTAAAAATAATAGTAACATTTCAAAAAAGTACATACAAATATGTCATTATCAAAATTACACAGAAATGGTTTTTAAAAAAAAATCAGTTTTTAAAGGTTTCTGATACTGTTACAGTATCTCTCACTAATAAAATAAAATACAGTTATCACAAGAGAAGAAAAATCAAATTTCCTAATAACGTAAATAACAGTTACAAAATTCAAATATATCTATATATGTAAAGGATTCTATATGTTTTCTAACTTAAGCCCACAGAAAATCACTTTCAGTAGTTTTTGTAGAGTTGGAAAAGAATACTCATTTAAAAATAATCCACACACTTAATCCTTTTTAATGTAATGTATGATTTATAGACGTTATGTTAATGAAGAAATGTTAATGAAGCAAAATGTTTAATTATTCCATGAATAAAATTTTAAGAACTTTAAACACTATTTTAAACAAAATATTGCTGTGAATGTTGGTTCCTATAATGATAAAAATTAAGCAACATTTATAAAAAAGATCCTAATTTATCACAAAAGACCAAAGGTCAGATATTTCTGCATCTAAAATTAAGAAATAAAAAAACTCATACATCAGGAAAAATAAGAAGAATGAAAGGAAACATACATGTTAAAAAGAAAACTTTGCAAATCAAATTTTTTCAACAATATTTCTAATTCAGGGGAGACAAACCCGTGGCACACATGAAATTCTTGGTACACGACATAATATTTACTTCTTTGAAAGTATCACATCAAATTTTTATATTAATTATTTAAAAAATTACAAGAACAATATAATTACAAAAAAAAAACATTTAAAAATCTCATTTTCAAGCATTTTTCACCCCATTAATATTTTCTCCATAAATGAGATTAAATTCTCCAATTAAATTTTACAGTTTTTAAATTAGAAAAGTTATTTAAGATCAGAAAAACTTACTCAACAATGTTTGTTATGCACAGTACTAAAAGATCATTGTTCTCTCATTGAACCAAAAAATAACTAAAAAAATATTTAATTTTCATATTTTTAAAATTTCTTCCTTTTTCCTTCCAATCCTTAATGTATTTAATTGGATACTCTTTCTTCACTATTTTGGACTAGAATTTTTTAAACTTGGGGTCACATGACTTGCATCTGGAGTCACCAAAAATTTTAGGATTTTTCATATATTTTTTTGCATAAAATAACTTGTTTGCCATTAACTAATAGTTTAACACATTGTGTCTGAAATATAATAAAGATAAGAAAACATGGACAACAAAGAGCTTTTTGACTTACATTATAATAAAACCATTTATTTTGTTTTGCCAATAGTGCTGTTAGTTTGTCAAAAAAAAACTGTTAGTTTTGGCTGTTATATATAGTTAAAATTTTTATACAGTTATCTTCAAGAGTTAAAACTAAGTGTAGTATATTACTGCAAAACAATATACTAAAAATAAAACAAATAGCATGCGCAAACTTTGTGCAATGCTTATGAGATTGTACAAAATTTTGTACTAAAAAATGCGGTCACAACCTCAAAAAGTTTAAGAACCCCTGTTTTAGAATAAAAACTTTTACTTCCATATTTCTTTACTCAAAACAAATGTGTGTGCATGATCCTAGATGTGAACAAACATTCAATAACAAATAAACTGAAAAAATAAGAGAATAATAAACCTTGTGATGATTATTGTCAAAAAATGCATATGAACTTACTTAGAATTCTCATTTGATTCCCTTAGAACAGGTGTAATACTTTCTCTTGTTCCGATTCAATCTGGACAAAAAATGTTCATACATCATGCTAAGTTCACCATTACTTATTAATTTAATTAGATATCAATAATAAAAAACAACAAAATTCATTCCAGCAACTGTTAAAAATATTTTTTTACAGTACAATATTACCACTCAGTATCGTAAATACCTAGTAATCAGTGCAAATATTAAATGAAGAACAATAAAGAGAATAAGATATTTTAATTAAGTATCTAAATTATAAAAACAGAATATAATCCTTCTTATTAAAAGATCTTATCATTGAAAGCTTGGCAGAACATTTAAATTTTGTTATTCAAAAAAAGTCGAGGAAAAAAAATTTGTTCAAAAATGTGTTTATTCCAAGAAAATTCAGAAACTTCCCACAATTATAAAAATGTATCAAATAATTTAAGTTAAAAAATTGCTTTTTATTCAATATATGGGGTGGGGGACTTTTAACTTGTTAACTATGAAAGTTTTCACTTAATCCCAGCCAAATTTATATAAATCATTTTGACAGTGAAAAACATTCAAGAACACATGAATCCAAGTGGATTGTATTGTTTGTCAAAACCTTTTTTGGATTAACAAAAATGGTCAGTAAGATTTTACACGTGTGGCCAAAAAACTTGATGCAAAATGTATAATAATGAAAAAAAGCACAACACACACAGAAACACAAAAGAAACTTATGAATTAAACTCAATTCATAAGAGAGTGCCATACATTTACTTAGTATTAATGTTACGATATACAATTCTCATTTTAAAATGATACATTTTAATTCAAATCTTTGAACTTTTAAATTGAGCTAACAAGTTACAATATTTCTAACCAGTAAAGTTTTAATATCTAACTCTAAATAAAACAAGGAAACATATTTTAAAAAAAAAGGAATTATCATTATTTTTTTTAATTAAAAATTTAAAAGGCATAAAAAAAAACTTTTTTATTAGAAATCTGAAGTCAAGCAGAGAGAGAGAGAGTCTAATAAAATGTTATTATAGTATTAATCAAAGCTTTATGTAAAAAAGGTAAAAATAAAATTATGTAATTAGAACCAAAAGGAATTTACAAATATCACTTTCAGAATACACAATCTACACTTGCTGAACTGATCTTATGCTCACTAATGACGTTTTTTCAAGAAAAAGAATTTTCCTCACAAGAATTTCAATACATAAATATGGTTTAGAGATAAAATGTTTTTAATATTAATCCTAGAACTTTTAAATTTTTAAAAATTGTCTTAGAAAAATTAGAATTGAGTTTAACTTAAACAATAGAAATCTAAGCACTTCAAATGTTCACAATAGGCTATGAAAGAGGGAGGGTTACATATTAGCTTTTAAAAGGAGATCTCAAAAAATGCCCTGGAAAGGCAAAAATATAATCTATACATTTTTTAAAAAATCCAAATTTTAATTATAAAGCATTTTTCAATGAAATATTTATTCTTTTTAAAGAATAAAAATAAAAAAAGCATAGACAACTGAACCTCAAAAACAATTAAACTGAAAATTACTTGAAATTTGACATACAAAAACCAACTTCAACTAGATGCATCATGAAAAAAGAATCAAAAATATTTCAAGTTTATTTTTTAAGTATTTCAAGACCTATATTAGTTTTGCTGATGATCGTAATAACATTTCAATTTCGATTTGATTTTAATTTACATCATATTCTGAAGTAACATGAAGGCTATTGGTCGTGGACCTCATAATTTTGAACCATTTTAACCTCAGAAAAATAATTAAAGCAATTGTTTTATTCATAAGCTTTCATATGTACACAGTGGATGTGAAACACTCATTAATGTTAAGCTTATGCAGAACTGTACATGAGAAATATTTAAATATTTATTTCAAGAAAACAGTCCAATATATCTTGATTAGAGTTATATTTATGTCGTACTGTAAAGCTGCATGAGGGCTATTGGTGATGGACCTCATTACTTTGAACCATGGCCAAGTGACGAGGATAACGTCCGAGCTGGCACCCTCTTTTCCCAACTTCCACACCTCACCAATGGGAGGACATGTGAACTTTGGCATATTTAATGTGCATCGGCCCCCTCACCACAGCAGGTCTTCAGTGGTACTAGGCTCAAACTCCAATATATCTTGGTCCATAAGCTAAGGATTCATTTTATTCACAATCTTTGAGAGCGAAATAAAAAAGTATACTGATATATTCATATCACAAGCATCTTTATATTTTACCATCTCAAAATTATTATTGGATTAAAATTCACTTCAATTTTACCTAAAACTTCCAAAGCTTGGACAATGACAAAACTGGAGGAAAACACAAATGTAATTTTTGAAAGTAAGATTCTACAAAATATACTTGGTGGTATAAATGAAAATGGTAATTGCAGAAGGAGATTCAATTTTGAACTATACAAGAAAAACAAACAACCAGAATGTCTCAAGATTTCTTCAGACCCTGGGCCCCTACACAAATGTAGGCCCCACTTAAGAGCCTTACAAGTAGACATAGTAAACATTGTCAAATACTTGAACAAACAATAACTCAAGACAAATAAAAATGAATAATTTACAACTGCACAAACCAGTTTGACAGACTTCCACCTTTTAACTGAATGAGTAATGAGGGTGTACGGTGATAGGCCTAGGGCTATACATGGGCAACGGTCATCACATGTAACCAGTTGACATATCGTCCGAAATTAAAAAAATTTCGGATAATATAACTGAAAATAATATTTGACTGTTGAAATTATTCAAATCATGATCTTATTAAGGCTTAGATGAGGCCCCCATTGTGACAGAAGCCATGGGCCCGGGATCAGTTGGCCCATGCCTTAAGATATCCCTGCAAACAACCTGACATTATTAAATACATTAAGATAAATAGAACGAACTGGATGGTTAATGTCACCCAAATGCATGATGACAATACAATAAAAAAAGGTATTGCTTTTTAGACCAACTGGAACCAAAAAGCGGAGAAAACCATAGTTCAGATAAGCTGATTCGGTGGAATCCAATTTTTTCACAATTACTGAAAAGAACTGGAGATCAGAAGTCATTATGACGAAATCTTCAGAAGAAAGCACTGGCTCATAACTAATTGACTATTTAGTCTGTATGATGATGACGATGATTTACCAAAATTAATTTCCAAGACATTTGATGAAGATCTTTATATAGCTGTTTTCTAGTTAATGGCATAGAGAAGTGGTTTAGGTTAGATAATGTCAAATAGATTACTGTTGTTAATGTACAACTACACAATTATCAACTCTAAAAGAAGAAAGCAATTTTAATTAAAAGGCAAATTTATTTTTTTTTTGTCAATTGAAAAGCTAATTTGAACAATGTCAAATAAAAAAAACGATTGTGAAAAGGGAAAATTACTTTTAAACTAGTACATAATTGCAATTATTGAGCACTTCTTTTTAAAAAGTCTGCAATTTCAACACTAAATAATAAAATCCTTAAAAAATAATTTAATACATAATAGTATAGTTACTTTTTAAATCAAAGTGTGTGTGAAAAACTAGCATATAATTTAAAATTCCATTAGGATTATGTACAAATATCCTGCACAATAGAATAAATACTTAAAATAAAACATTCATGATTATATCTATGTAAATAGTTGTTAACCCTCTGGCTGCATAGTCATTTTATCAAAGTATGTTCAAAAATTGTGTATGGTTTTATTAAGTATTTCAAATCTACATATAAAATCTACATTTTAGAGTTAAAAGATACAAAAAATTTTTATAAATAAGTTTTTATCTTAAAATATAGAATTAGATCCTCAAAATATGAGCATAAAAACATAAATGAAAACATAAACAAGAGTAGCATGGTTTGCACAGCTAAATAGTCGGAGAAATGCATACCCATGGAAATCGCGGGTTGCACAAATTTTGTTGCATCTACATTGCCTGTGGAATGTACTGCAAGAGGGTTAAAGAATTAAATATGAGAGATTAACAGTATAACTTTTATTTACCAAATTAATTTTATATATAAGTTTTAAAATAAAATTTGGGTTAATTAAAGTGGGGAAAAATTTTCTCCCGAATCTTAAGACCTTTCATGTTCTTCATATAACTTTATAAATTATCTTTAATATTTCTCATTTAATTCTATAAATTTTTAAACTGTGTTTTAATTAAGAGATTATTTCATACAAGATCTAGCTTCTAGCACTTTTCTTCCACCACCAATACCATTTAATACTTTTCGCAAACTCCTCAGCATTTATCTCAATTCACATAAACAAATTAGTACTCTTAATTCTACGTTTATTGCAAGAACACTAATACCTTAAAAGAAAGAATATTCTCTTCCATCCTCAAATACATTAACTTTGTAATTGTGAAGGGCAAAATATTTAACAATATTTCACTCCACTGCAGAACATGTTACAAGTTATTGGTTCTGGTTATCCAGCAGTGGAATACACAGACTTCTTTTATAAGGAGGGATGAAGAGATTATATTCTAAAAAATATACAGACACAAGCACTGAAGTTTAATCTCTAAGCTGAAAATTAAATATCTGTTGGTCTGAGGATAGGGTTTGAGCCCCCAAACCTAATCCTTATTAAATGTTTATTTCATGAGTATTAAATATATATATTTCTTGTTATATGTATATGACTTATATAAACAGAATTTTAATAAATATGCATTTAAAAGAAATTTTAAAGGTTAATACTTAGAGGTAGAATGCACACATAATATGCAATTAAATTTAACATAAACACACACACATATATATATATATATATATATAATTTGTGAACCTCCAAACAAAATTGTCATCTTTTATAAGGTTTAGTTGGGTTATGCTTTTGTTTTTAGTTTAAATCATGCTAAAAAAAATCTTTTAATACATCTATCTAAAAAAAAAAAAAAAACTATAAAATTTCTTAAAAAATACATAAACTTTTTCATTAAGTACAATATTTCATAAAAATTAGAGACAATATAATTAAATGTTGCAAAAGAAACAATTTCCCTCTGATAGTTAATTAATGATTTAAACATAAATTTTGTCTTTTAAGCCAAAAATTCAGTACTTAGCATCACTGCAGCAAAGTTTGTGCTACACAAATCACACCTTGATAACAAAACAAACTTCTTACGAGTTCTATTTGGAAAAAAATCCAATCAATCAGATTTTGATGGAAAATGGTGTGATTTTTGTGGTGTAAATTTGGCTGAGGTGACATTAATACATAAGTACCAAAAATTCACCGATATGGATTCTGATTTCCATAAAAGTATATTTGTAAATAATTTTTCTAAAAACTAAAATGAAAAAAAAAAGCTTTTATATACTAACCAACTAGCTTCCTCTGCAGAGAGGCCTTATCATGGCAGTATAATAAATCATGATTTTGTTCTTGAAGAGGCATTACGTGGGTAGAATTAAATATGCAGGTAAATTTAGGTCAATTTAAATAGTTCTATAGAGGAAAAGAACAAGAATAAGATTTCACAAACAATACTTCTACACACTACATAAAATAAGAGTACTTAAGTATTAGAGTCACCACAGCCAAACTTGTGCCCCGGAAATTGCACCATTTTCCTGACTGATTGGTTTTTTTTACAAATAAAACATGCAAGAATCTTTTTGTTTTGAAATCCTGGTGCGATTCCCATGGCACAAATTTGGCTACGACGATGCTAATATGGAAGTACCAAAATAAGACATCTTAATCAATGTATTAACATGTAGAAACATAGTATTGAAATCAATTACCTAATAAAATGATAAACAGAAGCTTAATCTCTTAAAATTAGAATTATATATTTAATTTATCATATTTTATATTACTGTAATTTCTACAACTTTTCTCTCCAGAATGAAAACATTGATTATAGTTCAAAAACAAAAATTACATTTTGTAAGAAATTTTATTTTATTTTTAAAATAGTAAAAAAATCTCTTTTTTTAAGGTTTTAGTCTCCCCCAATAGAGTTCTAATAAAATATAATATGCCAAGATAACTTAAGAATTTAATCCAATTTTTTCAAAAAGTTTGCTATTCCATAAATATATTTAATGCTGTTTAAGTACAACTGAAAGGACAGTATAAAATATACTAAACTTAATTAGTAAAAATCAAAATTCCCTTCATTTTTGCTATTTTTACAAGCTAAAACAATTGTAACATTTAAAGTTTTCAATCTTTGAAGGTTCCACCACATGACATGAGCTATAGATCTATGGCTAGAATGAAGCAATGGTACTTATGTAATATCGCAATCTATTGGCAACATTATACGAAATGAAGCCCATGGATGCCAATTCAGCATGTACAACACATAGGAAATTGGAACTGAAAACTTGGGTGAATTATAAATAGGGTTGGCAATTGTTGTGGTAATATGTAAGTACCAAAGCAATCTTTTAATTTATAAGCACAATTAAAATATTTTTCTGATTATAAAAATATAATTTCAACAAATCTTTTCATCACATAACATGACTACTTAACAAAAAAAAAATCTGATAAATATAAAAAAATTCTATAAAATGCTTTTTATGTTCTCATAAGCTGATGACTAACACGTTTAATTTAATTTGATTCAGATTGGTGTTATCCAAAAGCATCAGAACCCTAATCTAATAAAAATCATGAGAATAACATCCGAGCTAATACCTTATTTGATATTTACATATTAATGTCACTGCAGCCAAATTTGCACATAAATTGAGCGGTGATATCTTAACAGTAAAAAAAATAATAAGAGCTTCTTATTCATGTGCTTTACTTGGAAAATACAATCAGTCAGATTTGAGTGAAAAATGACATGATTCCAAGAGTGCAAACTTCTCTGCAGTAACATAAATACATAAAAGCCTTCATTTTTCCAACTTCCATATCACAACGAGCAAGAATGCCCAAGGCGAAAATAACAAGCAGAATTTTACATATTATTTAAGTTTCACAACAAAACAAAAGTTGCAATTACAAATGAAAAATAATTCTACACTTACCAGTCAACATTTTTACAATTTGAAATTGCAGTCTATTTTCCTTCACTGCACGAGCCTTGTCATATGGACAAATTGTCGTTCTTTAGCACGATTTCTATAATGCAAATATATTAAATTACCATTATACAAAACATAGAAGTTAAGATTTCTGTAAAATGATTAAATTATAAAACACACATACAAAAAAAATCTATATAATTGTCGCGAACTAAATTAAGGACTGCTACAAAACAGATTTTCAAATACAACTTTTGAAAATTTAACAAAACTGAATCTGATGGGGTTTTTTTAAATTCTAGGCCAATTAAACCCTCACATACAATAAATACAATGTCATGAAATATTATTTCTTACATTGCTTTTAGAAGTTCCAAGAAAATCACATAATATAAAAGTCAAAATACTAAAGGTAAAATCCATTCAATTTTTTAGTACTAAAAGATATATGTAGCAAAAATATCTCCATATAATCCATGAAAACGAAATTCAACAATTAAAAGAACCTAACAAATGCCATTTAGAAATTTAAAAAAAAGTTTCAAATTTAACAGATTGGCCAAATTTAATAAGCTATCAAATATAATGCGAAGATTTGAACAAAATAAAGACATTCAATTATGCAGACTCAAAAAAAAAAAAATTATACAGAATGTATCACAGAGAAACATCTACGACTCAGGTCAGAAATATATATGAAACAAAATAGTTTCTCAATTTCAGTATAACATAGAATAAAATTAGTTTTCAACGTCGATAAACCTTTTGATTTTGAACTTTTGAGAAAAAATTACATGAAATGAATATTTCAAAGCACATATTTTTAACCGATAGTGAAATCAATCAGCCATAATACTTCGTTTTCAAGATATTAGAAAATAAAAGTGTATTAATGCATCTGTAAATATTAAAAGGTGCAGATAATGTTTCAAAATGCAATACAAACTTGCACTCACGAGATTAGAGAATGGCATTAACAAACTTCAAAAATTTAAATGCAAAACATTCTAAAATATCTTCTCGATAAGTGGAAGACAATCGTTCCTTAAACAGTTTTAAGTATTAACACAGTAAAAGCTTGTGTACTGCGCATGTCCGATAAAAAAAATCGAAAGATACTAAAATTATTATTATTATCATTTTGATTCACGAGTATACATCAATACATAACATATGCATACAAAATTCTTTCACCTGTACATATGTGTATGTTTTTTATTCCTAATTGAAAAATAAAATTACAAATCAGTTTTATTTTCTGCGCACAGTAGGATTAATGCGCATGCGTTGTAGTTTCACTTCCTTTAGGTGCAACAGTTTTTTTAGTCATGTGACGTCATGATCACGTGATGAGGAGAGCACGTGAATATGTTTTGGTTTGTTTCCCGCATAACTCTAACCTGACACTTCTTTTGTGTACTATTTTGCTCTTGCTCTTTTACATTATAACTCGATTACAGTAAAAAGATCAGATAATTGTATAGGATAAAAATCTGTTTTTAATATCCCGGTAAAAAAATTCGAGCGTTTAGTTAACGTGATGAAGCGTAAGGATTTTAAACCATCTCCTCACTTATTGTGCTCTGACCACTTTGAATAATCTTGTTTTCAATACCAAACATTTTTAGAAATCGTCGCCAGCTCCATTCCTATACTATTTTTGTGTTCACAAAACAAAACTTCTGCTAAAAGGAATTTGGATAGATATCTACAGGAATTAAATATATTTTGTTTATTTTAAATTGAATTATATAGAGAACATACATAAAAAGATAAAATATATTTAGTTAACTTAAATTTTAATTATTTTTCTCATCTTCAGAGTAATTAATAGATATTTCTGTATTAAATTATCTAAAATAAAAACTCAAGAATCTGATATGTAACCCTACATGTCATATATTAAAACAAGTTTTTGTCTCTCTCTATTTATATAATGTATTATATATATATAGACAAATATATATATATATATATATATATATATATATATATATATATAATGTATTATATAGAAAGAGAGACAAATATGTATTACTATATAATTTTATCCTTTTGGGAAACAAATTTCGAAAAGCATTCACTACAGAAATGAAAAAATATCTTAAATATCTTACTACAGGTTCATTATTGTTTATACTTGAAGATAAATTAAAAACCATTTTCAAACATTAGAAATGCAAATTACCATTTACCTTTTGTAAAGTTATAAGTAAAAAAATTATGCAACATTTTTAAAGCCTTTATTCGCAGCACCATTTTAGTAAAAAGATATTATTTATCGAGAATTTCATCCTGAATGTGGTAAAAAATTAAGACATTAAAATTTTTTAATTAAATTGTGTATGTATATTATGGAAGATAAATTGGTGTGTATATATATTGAATATAAAAGTCCTGTTCTCTCCTGCATGGTCAAAATAATGTCATTTTTGAATTCATAATTCTTTTACACAAAAAAATAAAAATTATAAAATATTTGTGTGGTGTATCTATTTATTATGTAGTATAGGGATTTCTTAACACGACATCTGTTTTTCAGAATTTGACTAGCATAAATTTGTCACACAGATATGTACAATTTTTTTTACTATGGATAACATTTATTGGTATTTGCACAAGGGTTATCAAAATGTAAAATTCATTAATTTTGATGATAAGTTTCACATATAGACTATACATGTATTATTGAAGTATAACACTGTGTATTGAAGAAATATATGCTACCCCAGCTGGAATGTATTAAGAATATGCATACTCTGGATTTTAATTTTTACATAAGTATTAAAGTCTAAACGATTCATCTGTATTGATACTATCCTGCTTATAAATTTAAGTCCTGAATAAATTTGTTGTATTGAGTTATTTACAAACATTGTGTGAAGTGTACTTAAGTGTAAGAAGTGTATTATTGTAAGAAGTGTACTTAGATCAGTTCTATGATATTTATCAGTAATTAAGATCATGAAACCAAATTTGATTTTACATATAGACATTTGATTCTGTAGGATATTTACTTTCTAAAAGCAATAGAAGTATTCCAAATTTTAATATTACTTTTTTCAATTCTCTATTTACCATTAAAGGAATAACTTGACAAGTTGCTGCTCGCAATAATCTACATTAATGCAAAATTCAGTAAAAAAAAAAAAAAAAGGTAATCTCAGAAAAATTTCAAAATTATTTTTAATGGGTTAATTGTCCAAAATCACTGATATTTTTGTGTGACGTGTATTGAGAGGGCAAATTTGGAGCACTTGTATATTATAATATAGACTGTCTAATTTCGTAAAATCATAAAACCGCCAAATGCTACGATATACAACCAATAGTGGAAACTGTCCATGATCATGTTTGAACACAGTAATTATAGTGATATAATTTTTTTTAAAATTCGGATGTCTTTTTGATTGATGAAATTAGTTGGCAGTTTAATAGGTATGTTCCAAATTTTGGAATGGTATGAGTACTGATTTAGCATTTCTTAGACAAACTTTGAAGTAATTAATTTTATATTTGAAGTTAATATATTTTCAAACATGAAATTTCAGAGCAAGAATTCTGAATCTATTTTCTTAATGTTGTTTCATTTTCAATTTTTTTTAGTATAAATATAATTATGTATAAAAGGATACTTTAGATGCATAATCAGTGATAACAAAACAACATGTCAATACATTAATCCAAATAAGTTTAAGTATGGATGAATTGAGTATATTTAACACTATACATACAATAACTGGTAGAAATAGGTATGCATTAAGTGTTGGTATGTTCAGTGTAAAAAAATCAAATATTCCCATTAAAACAGAAGAGAATGCTTCGTATGTTTTAAAAAAAACAGATTGTAGGAATTTTGTAATTATTGTGAAATTCAAAAAAAAAGAAAATCCTTTGTCAATTTTATTTTGATGTAGTATATGCAATGTAAAGATTTATTAATAAAAATATTAATTAATGTAAGGAAAATTAGGGTGCTTTAAAAATAAATATAATAAGCATTAGTATTTAATACGTAATTTTACAGGTATGATAAACAAATATTATACAAAGGTTTATTGTACTTGAAATTGTATTGGACATGAAAAAAATTGTATCGAGATATTTTACAAAAAATAGTTACATTGCCATTTTATATGTGTATTTGTTTTTTTATTCGAAACTTCTTTTTATAAGTTGTATGATTTAAGTATTCTAATTTGTTTTATGTAAATTCAGAAAGTTGATTGTATAGATTTAAGATCTGAAATTTTAAAATTCTTAGGATATTTCATTTAATCTGGTTAGTTAGTCAGTTAGATCCTCTATTTGTTCTCTATTTGTCCTTATAGTATAGTGTTACATTCATAGAGTCTACTTTATTTACTTATAGTGTATTCATGTAATGTTAAAATTAAGTGTCAATAAATAATGTATATTAAAATGAGTATGATTAATGAATAAAACTGTCCGATAAGAATTTTCTGCTTCATTATATGAGAAATTTTCATGAAAACAATTTAAATTGTTCTACTTTAAAATAATTTTATTAAAAAAAAGCCTATTTCCTTAAGGTGATGGCGGGCCATTAGTTTAACACCTTACATGACATCTAGATGGCGTTGGCTATTGCGAAATTTTTGGCACAAATATTTGTCTCAAGACTCCCAAGATGGGCAATAAATTTCTCTCTCGGGTAACCTTTTCAATGAAATTCTCCCCTTCAGCGAAAGGGAACACGCGGGGGCTAAGGGAGGGTGACAGTCGTAAAACTGGTAAAATAAATGTTAGCTCTTTTTTTTTCTTTTTCGGGGGAGGGGGTTAAAGCAGCAGAGTGAATCTTGACCATGAAAGACTTCTCATTTCTGGACATTGGTCAATCGTCAAACTTTTTCAACTCTTGGAATTCCTAGAACTGTAACATGTTTTCGAGGAATCCCCTTCCTCGCTGAAGGGAATATATCTTAAAATAATATTTAAAGTATATAGATAAACATATATTTTTGATATTATATGTAAAGACAATTTAAAAAAAATATTATATTTTTTATTAAAAAATTTTATGATGTAATTTTAATGTTATTTACTCATTGATAATATAAATTTGTGATTCAAATGTCACCTACACATGCATTATACTTAGTAACTGAGATATGTGTTCACAATTTTTTACACAAACTATCGATGTATAAGCTTTTTGAAATTATCTGCAGTAGCATTTCATATTCCGTGTTCAATTCGTTTTTTTGTATTTTGTTTTTGTTGCCTATCGCGTTAAAAATATTTTTCACTTTCTAAATACATTTTTGTGAATGGCATAAAAATGTTCATAGCTGTGTGAGAAATTCTGCGTATATGGCATGAATTGGTAACCTAAAATGTAGGTCTTCTAGCTTAAATTTAAATTTTAGCATCGAATCTGTTCATATGTCGATAAATTTTTTTATCTTCTTCATTATAGGTGTTTTTCCCCCACAAATGTAAAAGGTTTCAAAATATTGTACTAACTAGTATAAAATTACTTCGTGGAACTCGGGATAGCAAATAATAGTATATTCACAATCTACTGCATAAAATAAAGTTTTAAAATTCATTTATTATATTACAATAAAAGTTAAAAAAGATCTTTAGATAATTGTGGCTAACCGAATTTCATGAGAACATAAATCCATTTTGCATACATATTTGTAATTTTTCTTTCCCATTTTTTTTTATTGGGACTCGTGGAACACAGTTTGTCGAACAATTCTCTAGATAAATGATGTACAGAACGAAACTGTTTAATTTTTCCTGAACAAATGGTTTTTTAAAGGAAGAATAGGTGGATTTAAAGCAATGAAAAATTAAATTTTACGTTTTAATGAACAAACAGTATGATACAATTTTACTTTTATACAATAGAACAGGGGTTGGCAACCTATTTCACGAGAGGTACAATTCTCAGTGGTACCCTGAATTACTCAACAAATGTGTCAATTTTTGAGAGGATGGAAGATGATAAATTTATAATGGTCCTTATTATACGAAGATCTCCAGAATTATGGACAATTGCGAAATTTCGAAAAAATCGGAAAGATATCTCGAAACATAAATTTACAGCTATTTTGTGAATTATTGGATGTCATTGCTGGTGAGATTTGATTGTTTGAAAAGAGAAGATCGCGTGCACTCTGCTCTCCGCTTTTGGTTGATTTCGAAAAAGGCAAGAAAAAAAAAATTCTCTGTGTGTGTGTGTGTAGCGCACTTCCTTCAATAGAATCCTCCCCTTTCTCTGCAGGGGAAGAGGGCCACAGTCTTTACGACTGTGAAACGAAATACTTGTTCTTTTGGGGGAGGGGGGGAGTAAAATAGTGTTGAATCTTGACCATGAGAGAGATCTAAAATGGCTTTCTTACTTTTTCGACTCATGGATTCTGATAATTTGTTATGAATGCTTTATTCGTTTCTAACTATGGAAAAAATCCTATGTATTTTGCAATCTAAATTTTAGGAGCTGTTCTTGTTTTAATATAGATTTTACCGTCAAATGTCTTTTAAAATGTCAATAAGTTGTTCGCTCTCCTTGATTATAGTTGTTTTTATCCACAAATAAAAAAAAGTTCATTTTCCATTACAAAACGATTTAGTTGTGCAAAAGCAATGTATTAACGTGAATAAATTTGTTTTGTTGGTCCCGGTACAGTAAACAATGGAATGTTCACAATCTAGTAGGCACTACATATAAAAAAAACGATTTAATATTCTTTTATAATGGAATAATAAATGTTTCTAAAAGTATTACAAAATAAAGTTCTTATGTACAAAAAAAAAAAAAATGTTTCAGAAATTTCCAATTAGGTATACACTTACACCTGTATTACATTATTAAAGGTTTAAGGGAAACAATTTTGAATAGAATTTTCTTTAAAAAGTAGTTTTATATATATATATATATATATATAATATATATACACTGCTGGACAATTGCTAAGGACGGATAACACTATCATCCATAGCAACCACAAAATGAAAGGAAGCAAAATGTGGAAAATTAGAATAAGTGTGGGATAGTAGTAAGAAGAAGTATGAGTATGCAAATTTTTTTTCCACATCTGTTCACGTTATAGCGTTCATAAGAGCTTTAAAGGTGTTGACGCGTGTGGACAGTTGTTGTTTCAAGTCAAAGTTTTACAGGAAAGATTTAATAGACGAACTTAAAATTTTTGCCATGTCTTCCCGACATCACATAGATGATTTTATGCGTGGCCGAATTATTGGAAAGATCGAAGAAGGGCAAAAAATAACAGATGTTGCCAGGGAGTTCGACATCGCTCACAGCGTTGTTTCACGTCTGTGGAAGTCATTCAAAACTACTGGAATGTGTAGTAGACGGCACGGGGGAGGTCGTGTTAGAAGTACGACGCCTGCAGAAGACAGATATATCGTCCTATCAGCAAAAAGGAACAGGCGCACCACAGCTCAGAAGGTGGCAAATCAGTTTCTTGCTGCCTCAGGAAAGCAGATCTCCCGAAAAACTGTTGCCAGACGTTTGAGGGGAGGAGGACTATACGCACGCAGACCTGTTGTGTGTGTCCCATTGACCGGAAAGCACCGTACTGCCCGTTTGCAATGGTGTCGTGAGCATCCCAATTGGACTGAACAGGACTGGGCATCGTACTATTCTCAGATGAGAGTAGGTTCAGTCTGTCATCGGATTGTAGACGCCAACTGATCTGGCGCGAGAGTGGTACTGCTTATCATCCAGAAAATATCCAGGAAAAGGACCGATATCCGACATGCAGTATCATGGTGTGGGCCGGCATCATGATCAATGGCCGCACGCTCCTACATGTGATTGCGAATGGGACTAGGACGGGCCAACGATACATTGATGAAGTTCTACTTCCTCATGTTCGTCTTTTCCGTGGTGCTGTCGGTGATAAATTTGTTTTTATGGACGACAACGCAACATGTCATCGAACACTCGCTGTTCAGGATTGTCTAGACAGCGAGGGTATTCAACGTCTCGTATGGCTAGTGCGTTCTCCAGATCTAAACCCCATTGTAAATGTGTGGGATGCTTAGGGGAGGCAAGTTGCTGGTCGAAACTATCCTCCGACAAACAAGAACACCCTCATCCGTGCACTCACAGAGGAATGGGATAAATTGCCTCAACAGCTGCTGGATAATGTTGTGCAAAGTATGGTACGACATGAGGAATGTTGCATCACACTCCACGGTGGTATCCCGTATCCCGTACTGATACCTTTCTTTAAGGTGCCTGCTGACTTTAGATGCA
This sequence comes from Trichonephila clavipes, assembly GCA_019973935.1. Lineage (NCBI taxonomy): Eukaryota > Metazoa > Arthropoda > Arachnida > Araneae > Nephilidae > Trichonephila > Trichonephila clavipes. The sequence goes on along the minus strand of BMAU01017631.1, from coordinate 297,851 downwards.
TTGTTCCATTTCTCCGTACGCAGATCAAATGAACATTTTTTTTCTTTCAGATGTTTAACAGCTTTTGTACTTTCCAGAACAATAAATATTCTTTATTCTAATGTCTGAACAGTGTGGCAACTATATTTTATCCTACTAGGCCTCATGTCTCGCTTAATGTTATGCTACATAGCAATTTGTGATCCGTCCTTAGCAATTGTCCAGCAGTGTATATATATATAAATGTTAAAAAAGTTAAAAGTTATCAATTTTGATATTTTTCTGAGATAGTATGCAGCTATTTCATTAAAAACTGGTTAATTATGGTTTTGACCATTATTTTACATATAAAATATTTTTCAAATTCAAAAATATTTTTATAAGAAATGGTACGTAAATGAAAATATAAGCATTACAAAATTATTTCATGTTCAGCAAAAAAAAAAAAAAAAAAAAAGAAGAAAGAAAGAAAGATATTTTGAAATTAAAATTTACTTTTGTAACTTTAGAGAATGATTAAAATATCATTATAAGGGAGAGAAAAATAGGCTGGCAATTAATTATCAAGCATATAGTATATAAACATTGCCTTTATTTTTTCTAAGAAATTTATGTTTATTTAATGAATATATGTCAATAACAATTTTTCAATTTGGAAGTTAACATTATATTTAAATCAAAGAAAATTGCATTATTGTTTAATTTTTGGGCATATTTGGTAACAAAATAATAGTTTCATTCTATGTAGGAATCCAAATAAATTATTCTTCCTCTCTTTCTGTTTTAGTACATAGGAAAGAAATTGGAAACTTTTATTGCTTTTTTGTACTTTTCTTTCCAAAAGACTTCGGACCAACAAGTGTTTTCCGGTCCCCTCTGAAGTGAAATTCCCATGAGATATTATACATCGTGGGGTGGATGACCAGAGTACTTAGCTCTTCCGAGCTATAACCTCTCGCCATTAGGATTTCGAGTGTTATGACTCTTACATTTTTTTAAATAATAGTACTTAAAAGTAAAAAAATTTTTTAAGGACAGTAATAGAAATAAAAAATTTAAAATTAAAAGAATGCATTAAGTGCTTGAAAAATACCATGAGATGTTGACCTATGACATGACGAGATGCCTTTGAAAGGACGCTAAACGGTATTGTGGCTGACAAAACGGCAAAGTAATTTATCATATAGTGATTATACTGAGTAACAGATTGTTTTTAAACAATAATTTATGGTAAAATAGCTTTGTAATAATTAGATTGACTTAAGTTTTCTAGTGGATAGATTCAATATCTCCCCCGAAAAAAGGTATAAATTGCTCTTAACTGATTATGATATTTCCTGAGAAAATGAATAGAAAAAATAAGAAATGTAAAACTTTTTTTAACATTTGAAAATTGATTTGACAATTTGATCCACAATTACGAGATAAAAAAAGCAAACATTATTAATTATAACAGTTATATTTTTCCTTCGTTTATAAAATAAATCATTCATTTTAAAAGTCTTCCAAAATTAAAAATTATGAATATTTGGGTTTAAAAATGAAAACACCGTTTAATTATTTAGAAAATTAAGTTTCAATTTTTTTAAAAAATTAGTGTTTTTAAAAGTTTATTCAGCAGATATATCTTTTTCTGAATGCTTTACTTTCTAATTCAAAAATGAACTAGTAATAAAAATCAATATTTTAATTATAGTAATAAAATAAAAACTCCAATGAGCAATAAATATATGTTCATATCGTAATGCCCAACATATTTTTTTTCCATAAAGAATTCATAATAAAATTTTACTACTTAAAATTTTTTATCATATATTTAACTAAAATGGATAAAATTTGAATTAACATTAATTCTAAATTTTATATGTGTAAAATGTAATGCGCAAAGAAAAATCCCAACTTCTATTATGTTAAAAATTTAGTCAAGAACTTGATCACACACACACACACACACAAGTTATTGAAAATGTTCAAAATGCCGGATGCCAGACAGTATTTTTTAATAGAAAAAAAGGCAAAAATTTAAAGATAGAGAGACTTTAAAATCGCGATATTGCCATATTTATTCGAATCTAAGCCGCACTTTTTTCCCGATGCTTAGGCTACAAAAATTCTGGTGCAGCTTAGATTCGAAGACTGAAAAAAGTTTTTAATGCTGGTAAAGTAAATTAATTATTCACTTTTTATTAATTCACCTTTATTATTTTTTTTATTTCGTTTAGTTAGTGATTGAATATAAACTTCATATTGATCAGCTACACGATGGCTTTTGGTGACGGACCTCGTAACTTTGAACCATAGTCAAGTGACGAGGACGACACCTGAGCTTGCACCTCCCATCTCCTAACTACCACACCAATGAGAGGACGTTTGAGCTCTCAGATTTAACGTTCATCGCTCCCCTACACGACAGAATTTCAGCGGTACTAGGCTTGAACTCATGATACGCCAGCCACGAGTACGTTACCTTGACCGCTAGGGTATCGCAGCCACTTTTCATTCCGTAAATATATCATATATCGATAATATATTTTACACTATTTTTTTCACAAAAATGTGCTGAGAATTTGGGGTGCGGCTTAGAATCTGAACATAATTAATTGAAAAAATAAGTTTCTGTTAATTAAATTAGAAAACAATATTTTGTGTTAATAATTGTTCCAATGGTTTATGGTAAAGTTTTACGTCAAATATAAAATCGATGGGAAAATTTTTTTGTTAATTAAAAAGAAAATAATAATATAATAATAATAATTGCATTACAATAACTAGATTAAAATTTTAATTTGTGAGTAAGGAGTAGTAATTTGTGTTCTTATTGTGAGTTAATTCACAACTTTCGATCAAGTATAAAGTAAGTATACTTTCATTCTTCGTTAAGTCATTTCGCAGAATTTAAATATTCTTACAGACATTCCTTCAATGACAAAAAAAAAAAAAAAAAAATCTAAGCAGTATAATTATAAACGATTTTTTTTTAAAGCACACATGCAGAAAATATTTAAAACTTTCCTAAATCGGAAAGTTCGTCAGATTTGAGATGTTAAATCTCTGTACATCATAAACCTTTTCCATTGTCCACTATTTGCAAGTTACCATAATTTCAGCTGGCGACTATATTTCAGAAAGATATCGCCAAAAAATAAGTATTCGTAGCCAAGAATAAATTCGCTCTTCAAACGATGGTGGTGCCATCTGTTTGAGATAGTTCTAACTACGCCAAAAATAAATCAGAATGAACTTAAAATTTAAAAAAGTTAATTAAGAAAAACATAAAACTTAATTCTGGCTACACTAGTCCAAAGAGGGAAGCTTGCTTTCTTATATACTATTTAATTCTACTCTAAAAAAAATTTTTTTTTTCCTGTTAAAATGTCTTTTGCGTTTCCACCTCCTATACTTTAACATAGAAAAGTCAAATTTCATTTTGCAAAAATGGTGAAAACTGTGTAATTTTCCAAAAATCAAAATTCAAGAAACACTATCCTTTAAACAATTATTTTCTTTATATCCATAAAATTTTTATTATTATTGGAGCTTTTTCCTGCCCACAAATGTCTTTGCCGTTTCATCCCTATCCTTTAACATTGACCGAAAACAGCCTTAAGCATGTTTCTTAATTTATTTTTAAAAGTCAAGTTCATTTCTTTCTGAATGTTGGAGACAGGCATTTCAAAAAAAAATTCAAGCCTTTTAAAGGGTAATAATTACAAAGGAAGTCAAACTATAAAACATATCAAATGTTTGTTTATAATGAGATTATTTCAGATATCCCAAATCTTTAAATGATGTTAAAAACAATTTCATTTCCATCACAGAAGAATTCCTAATTATTTTAATCAAAAAATTTCATTATTAACCAACTATTATTTTATACACTCTGCTTTCAAAAAGTACAAATCTCTAGTTAAACATTAGAAATAGGTATTAAAATTTTTAAATAAACAAAAATATATCCATATCATTGACAAATCTTATTATAAATTCATTTCCAAAATTATATTTACTTGCATTTCCTGTTTCTGAATGTTCCATACTCTTTTATGAGAAATAATAAAGATAGTATTTCTAAACACATTTTTTAAATATTTGTAGCTGGTATTTACTAAGGGAATCAGAGAATGAAAGGTATAAACATTAACATTTCAAAATGGGACCATTTCATATCTGCATGTTTCTTATAAATTACACTATTTTATGAATTTATGAGGAGTGTGATACACAATATGTACCAATAAGTAATTGTACACATATGAGAAGTTTTACCAAATTCAATGGTCTCAATTCTATACTGTAAACCATCTTCGTGCGTAAATAAACATAATAAACTACATGAAAACAAAGGACATTATTAGGATGCTAAAAAATAATCTAGAACTATTAATAAATATACTGCTCAAAATAATTAAAGGATATTGCGGTTTTAGATGGATCTTGGGGCTGGGAAACTTTTTAGCTGATTGATACATGGTCGACAGACGTAGTAGGTTATATGAGAATAAATTACACATGTTTGGCAGAAAAAAATGCATTTTATTGCGCATTTGTGTACAAAAGGAAAAAAACACAATTTGTGCATATTAGAAAAAAAGAATAAGAAAAGATGTTTTCTTCAAAGGAAATCATTTTCAGTAGGGGGTATGGTTTCCACGGACGGCCAGCAACGTTGAGCACCTTTGAGGCATGGAGACAATGAGGCTATTAATCTCGAGCTGGGGTATTCTGTCCCATTCTTCCGGAAGAGCTCTTTCCAGTTAGGGAGAGTTTGTGGGGGTGGTTGGCGGCCAGCAACTCGTCTTTCTAGAGCGTCCCAAACGTGCTCTATTGGATTCATGTCTGGAGAACACGCTGGCCATTTCATTCGTACGATTCCTTCCTCGAAAAGGAAATCCTCCACCAGGTTAGCACGATGTGGCCTGCAGTTATCGTCCATTAAAATGAAGTCATCTCCGATAGCTACAGCGTAAGGGACTACAATAGGTCTGAGGATCTCATCCCTATATCTGCGAGCAGTCAGAGGTCCATCTCGAATGATGTAGAGGTATGTGCTCCCGTCAATAGAGATGCCACCATACACCAACATTCCCCCTACGCCAAATCTGACACTTTCGTGCACAAACGCAGGATTATTCCTACTGCCACTGTCCCTCCAGATGAAAATACGCCTATTATCCGGATGAACAGAAAAATGGAACACGTCAGAAAAAAGAATATTGCTCCATTCATTTCTCCTCCAGTTCACATGCTCTGTTGCCCACTCCCTGCGGTCGCGACAATGCCTTGATGTTAGTCTAACATATACCATCGGTCGGCGAGCATACAGACCTACACCATGTAACCGGTTTCGGACAGTCTGAGTTGAAACCGTGATGACAGTAGCCGAGCGAAGGTGTTGTTGGAGAAGAGTAGCGTTCATATTTCGGTGTCTCCGAGCCGTTAACACTAACTAACGATCTTCATTGGGCGTTGTTGCCTTTCTACGAACTTGTCCTGGTCTTCGGTCTGCACTTCCAGTCTCCAAAAACGGTAACAGATCCTGGAAATCACACTTCGTGACACTCCAATGGCTTGCTCTACTTCGGCTTGAGTTTGGCCCCCTTCTAACCTACTAACAACTCTCCAAGCTTCTGAATCGGTTAAATGACTTCGCTGAGACATCGTACTCATCGAAACAAAGCAGTCACTGAATGCCGATCATCCTTGTCTTCATTTCAGTTGAAAGTCAAATTTCATTCGCTGCCGCTGAAGAGACGTTTTTGACGTCGAACTCAAAATTAGCATACTCCACAGTTTGAAAATCAGAAAAATTTGCATTTGTGATTATCTTCTTCCATTTTCGGCAAAAAAAATTTCGTTTATATCTTTATTTTATATAAAACTTACAATATCCTTTAATTGTTTTGAGCAGTGTATATAAACAAATACTGCAAGAAGCTACCGGCTTCGCACACTAACACCTAATGACAAATATACTAAACTGAAACAAAAATTATGCTAAAAAATTACGAAAAATACTTCGTACCTAATTATTAAACAAGAATAATGCAAAAATATAATAAAAATAAATAAAATTTCAGAAATAAGCTTCACACACAAGAAGTAAACATATCAAGCATACGAAATTTACACACTGATTCAAAACGTGGGGAAATGTTGTTATCCTCGTCACGTGATTTCGACTAGGCGTCTCAATGTCTGTGAATCAACCTCATTCAGTATATTTGGGGATGATATCCTTTGTTGCTCTAAATCCCATAAAACCTGTAACTGTATCTGTAATTCAGTATCACACACCCAAAATTATATATATTCAAATTTTCTTTCTTTCTTTTTTTTTAAAGCAGTGCAGGGAATTTTCGAGCAGCTTTTGGAAATCTTCCTGAAATTCTGAAATGTTATTTTTCAAACAAATTTAATTAATGATTTTTTTCTGAAAACTTTCTCTTTGTTAATTTGCTTAAATTATTTCTGTTCTATTTTGCATTTGAATTAATGAAAAATAGGTATACCTTTCTGAAAAATAAATTTCACAACAGATTTTTGAAACAAAACTCATAAAAATTAGTATTTAATTGAATCTAAGTGAACTCGTTTGTAAATGAATTAATGAAGAGGCAAAACTTATTTCGCTCTTTAATAATCGAGATTTAATTTCAAAACATTGGGAAGAGTCCATTAATTCATTTCGGATTAAAATTAGAGGTGGTTACCTCATAATAGCCAAAAACGCTTTAAAAATATTGTTACAATTTTTTACACATTTGTTGGGGTGAAGCGATTGAACTATTTTTTTCTGGCGGAAGGACAACTGTGTGACACGCCCACGCGTGGTTTTCCCACTTCACTCCCACGCATTCCTTCTACGGGATTCACTAGCTGACCTGGTGCTGTGTGCTTTGGGGTCAGACTTTTCTGTTGTGTGCAGATTCCGTGATCGTTTTTCGTATTTGTATATAAATAAATGTGCTGTCCAGAGAAACCTGAGTGGAAGTAATTTCACAATTCACAAAGAACAACAAGTGGTAGCACAGCGTGGTTCATCTGTGTGATGCGTTATTCGACTTCGTGAACTTTTAAACCTTTTTACCTATTATGGATAAAATAACAATTCCCGATTTAAGCGGAACGGATAATTTTATATGGGAGTTTAAGATGAAAGCTGTCCTTAGCTTAAAGAGATTAGACTCTCTAATCATAAACGAAAAAACCTGTAGACCTTAGCCGCAAGGATGAGATCGGGTGGCAGTCAAAAAATTTAGATGCTGTATCGTATATAAAGTTATCACTCGCCGATGAACAAGCGTTGCAGCTCGTGGCGGAAGTCAACGCGAAAGTGCTGTGGGATAAAATTAGAGCGACTTTCTTCGGCCGAGGCGAAGACCGAAAAATTGACGCGGGCAGTGAACTCAAGAACATTCTCATGAAAAACAGTGAAACTGTAGGGGATTATATTGCAAGAGCACAGGGGATATCGACTAAGTGTCACTCCCTAGAATTGGACGTGTCGCTGAGGAAATTGGTCTACCATACCGTTAGAGGATTGAATGGAAAATTCTAAAAAGTACGAGAGATTTTAAAGACCCAGAGGGAAAAGACTATGGAGGAAATTCTTCAAATTCTAAGGGAAGAAGAAACAACTTTCAACTTACCAATTAAAACTCGTATGGATGGGATTAATGCTGAAGCATTTTATTCCAGGAGAAAAAATGAAAAACATGCGAGACTTTGCTATATTTGCAGAAAAGCAAATCACCTGTCAAAGGATTGTTACTATAGAAACAAGAACTCTTTAAATAATACAAGCCAAAGAAACATAACCCAAAGAAGCAATTCGTCTAGAAATGGACACGTATTTACAGTTTCACATCGAGAAGAAAAACTTTGTGACAATACCTGGATCGCGGATAGTGGAACATCCTGTCATATAGCTAAAGAATCTGTGTGGTTCAAAAATATTAGTCTAGAAGTTATGGACATTTATTTAGCCGATAAAAATTTTACAATGGTGTGCCAAGGAACTGGAAACGCTTCAGCTAAAACTGTGAGAACAAAACATTGTAATTCTATTAATCTAACAAATACTAATGTTAGTTATGTTCCTCAATTAAGATGTAATTTACTGTCTGTAACATGTTTAATGGATAAAGGTTGTAAGATTAAATCAAAAAATAATTGTGTATTGATGTATGATAAAAATAATAAGTTAATAACTAAAGCATTTAAAAATAATGGTACATTAGAAATTAAATTAGAACCTATGTATAATTCTGAGTGTTATATTTCTGACCAATCTACTAATAATTATGAAATTTGGCATAACAGGTTATGTCATTTAAATTGTAAATGTATGCTTAAAATGAAAGATTATATTGATATTGATAATGTAAATAATTTCACATGTGAAACTTGTGATATAAGTAAAGTAACCAGAAAAACTCATCTTAGTATTTATATAAGTCAAAGCTCACAAATTCTTGAGTTGCTCCATGCCGACCAATATCCAATTATATGTGTGGTCCAATTAATATCGAATCATATGGTGGTGCAAAATATTTTATGGTAATTGTAGATGATTTTTTTAGCATGTACTTCACTTATTTCTTAAAAAATAAATATGGAGTGTTTGATATATTTTCTCAATTTAAAGCTAAATATTAAAATTTAACTAATAAACAAATTAAAAAGATGAGAACTGATAATGGGTTAGAATTTGTAAATGAACAACTAGATTTTTACCTGGCTAATTCAGGAATATTTCATGAAAAAACTGTTCCATTCAATAGTGAATCAAATGGCAAGGTAGAAAGAGCTAACCGCATTCTTCTAGAAAGGGCTAGATCTTTATTACATGGAAGTAAGCTTCTCCTTTAAAATTTTGGGCTGTAGCTATCAATTGTAGTACTCAAGTATCTAATGTTACACCACGAAAAGGGAAAGGAAAAACCAATTAGAAATTTGGACAGGTAATAAATCGAAATTAAATCATCTCAAAAAATTTGGCTGTGTGGCCTATTTTCACGTTCCGAAAGTATTGAGAAATAAATTTGAAATTCCAGGAAGACGTGAAATTATGCTATGATATGATAAAGACAGGAGAGGATATCGAATTTCTGATATTAAAAATAAAAAAAGTAATTGAGTAGAGATCAATTACATTCAATGAATCTTTAAGAGGTAGTAATTATTTAGGTGAGATTGAAAATGAAACATGGGATATTGACTCGTTTTTTGAAGTCTCTCCCGAAAGAAGCGAAATTAATCAAAATACAGAGAATGAAGTATCGTCTAATTTTTAAATAAATAATGGTCCTGTTGTAATTGAGAATGATAACTCAATTCCCTTTCAGACTACATCACCTCAGACAGGCAGAATCCATTTCCCGGTACTTTAATTGAATGATGTACAAAATCAAATCCCTGTTAGAAGATCGGAAAGACTGAAATCTAAGCAGATGTCTGTTCATTTGGTGAATAATGTACCAAACTCTTATTTTGAGGCAAAAAATAGTGCTAATTGGCAAAACTGGAAATTGGCAATGGAGAAGGAATTAGATTCGTTAGATAAACATAAAGTTAGGGAAATCATACAATCTACGAAATCAAAATTAATAAATAAATGGGTAGATAGTTTAAAACAAGATGATGCTGGAAAAAATATATAATTCAAAGCAAGGCTTGTAGCAGCTGATTTTAATGAAATTAAAAACATAGATTATTCAGAGTCGTATTCACCAGTTGTAAATATTGAATCTTTTCGATTGTTAATTGCACTTGCAGCTAAATTAAAGTTAAATGTTAATTTCTTTGATGTAAAAACTGCATACTTATATGGTGATTTAGAGGAGACGGTGTTTGTGTTATCCCCTCCTGGTTATGAAAAATTAATTGGAGATGACAAAGTTTGTAAATTGAAAAAGAATAGTTATGGTTTACCACAGTCTGGTAGAAACTGGTATATGAAAATAAAGTGTGTGTGAATTAGAAAATTTTAGCTCAAAGCAATTGGCTTCTGTTAATTGTGTATTTATTAAAACTGATAGTCAAAGTGTTCTTATATTATGTACGTATGTAGATGATTTAGTTATTTTTTGTAACAATGATAAAATGTATGAAGATATTGTTAGTAAGATTAAAAATGTATTTGAAATGGTAAAAATAAAACTAATAAATTTTTAGGTATGGAAATTGAAAAAAGTGAAAATGGTATTTATTTATCCCAGTGTGACTATATTTATTCATTATTAGTCAAACATAATTTAGAAAATTGTAAAAGTGTGAAAACTCCAATTGTGAAGGGGGAAGACAAACATTTTCCCTCTACAAATGAATTTATTGATATTACTATGTATCAGGAATTAATTGGTGAGCTTTTATATTTAGCTAATAGAACTCTGCCTGATATTTCCTTTGCAACGCCTTATATTTATCCAAATTGAATCATAATCCCGAGAAGAGACATTACAATTCGGCTAAAAGAGAGTTAAGATATCTGATGGTGTAAGATCGTCTTGTGGGTGAATTAATGAGCTCTAATTAACCGGATTTACCGTTTTATTATTTCCTTCAAACACATCACTATACTAATAATTTCATTTACAATTAAAAAATTACATCAGGAACTACAAGCAGCTTCCTCCATTTTACGTTCGAGAGTCTTCTTTTTTTTTCTTCCCGCTCAAAAGCCAAAACAGTTCACAGCAGCGCCCTCTTTCTAGTCTAGCGTGTACTATGTGCCACGCCGTTACAATGGACTCAAATTAAAAAATTGTTTTATGAAAAAGAATTTGGTATTTTAAATGCTAGTTCAGATGCTAGTTGGGGAAATGCAGTAAATGGAAAATCATTTTCTGGAGGTGTAGTTTTACTTGGTAACTCATTAATTTTATTGAAATGTTGTAAACAAAAGAGTGTTAGTTTATCAGCATGTGAAGCAGAGTTATTTTCTATTTCTGAAATTTGTAAAGATATAATTTGCACTGTAAATTTGTTAACTGAATTAAAATGTGAACAATTTATAAATAATTCTTTAACTTTAAATTCAGATAGTCAAGCAGCAATTCAGCGGATTAAAGGTACCTGTTTTTCAAATAAATCAAGGCATATGAACTTACGTTTTCATTTTATAAAGGATTTAATTGAAGATTTTGTAATTAAATTAGAATATGTCCAAAAAGAATTTTTAATTGCAGATTTTCTTACGAAAGCCATGAATGTAGAAAAGTTAGAATATTCAATGCAAAAAATTTCATTACTCTTTTGATTTTATGTCATTGTGTTTATTTTTATATTTTATGTGTATTGTGTATGTGTTAATAATATAAGAATTGTTTCGGAAAAAAATGTATCACTCGCAGGAAGGGTACGTTGGGGTGAAGCAAGTGAACTATTTTTTCTGGCGGAAGGATAACAGTATGACCCGCCCACGCTCGGTTTTCCGTTTTACTCCCACGCATTCCTTCTACGGAGTTGACGAGCTGACCGGTCTCTGTGTGTTTTTGGTTCAGAATTGCTGTGTGCAGTATCCGTGATCGTTTTTCGTATTTGTATATAAATAAGTATGCTGTCCAGAGATACCTGAGTGGAAGTAATTTCACGAAGAACAACAACGTCATTTGCGAAATTTCGTATTTTCAGCATTAATAAATATTAAAATGAGAAAAATATCGAGACTTTTTAAATGTAGAGGACGAAATGAGAGTGGCATTATCATTTTTACGACTCAATATAAACGAAATTTTCAAAAATCATCAAGTTCAAATTTCGCATTAAATGTATTCTTACAATTAATTTATAATTAATTACTGAATAAATATTTTTTTGTCGTACATTTTATTTTATTTAACATTGAAAAATGTTATCATAAACTATTTTACATAATACATGATAGACAAGTATAATTCTTTTAAACTTATTTTAGTTAGCATCTGCTGGCAAATTTCGAAATTGTCAAAAGTGTACAACAACAACAACAAAAAGTTGAAAATCACTGCCTTAGAAAAATTCATTTCGGGGATATAAAGGGATTTTAAATTCTAAGTTATTTGTTCAGCTACGTGCTAATATAGTGGACCTTTGAACAGTGCATTTTGCATAATTTTTGTTATCAATCATTAATGGGCCTTTTGAACTGCACAGTTGTTTTTTGTTTCTTTTTTTTAAAAAAAAGCTTCAAATGACATTAATTTTTTTCACGCTATAACGTTTGTAACTTACAAGGGGAGGACACGACTAAGGAAATTTATTTGAGGACGACATTTTGTGTAATAGTAGTACTCCTATAGGGTGTTCAACTCTCAATATAATTGCGCCGAATGGCCAGTAAATTCGGAGAAAGTAGCCTTCGAAATTCATTCTTAGCTTATATACAAGTTATTTTTCTCCCTGACAAGCGTCTCCATGGCGTAATCAGCAGCACACCGGAGAACCTCGCTACAGGTCAGGGTTCGAGTATCGCGATCGGTCAACTTGGTATTTTTGTTTCTTTTTCTCCAATTTATTTTATTATTTATTTTTAGAATTAAAAAAATTTGTTTTTTTAAAAAGACTCACATTGATTATTAAATGATATTATGTATAATTATGGTAACTATTTCCCTTTTTTAAAATACAAAAACAATTAATATATGGTGTAACTACAATTACTTCTGTGATTAAAAAATATAGTTAATTATATTTTTAAAATTATTCCTTATACCTATATAAATGGCCATAAAATTTTACTTCAGTTTTTAACAAATCGGTTTCGATCAAGAGAAAGGCAGCTGTTTTTAAAGAGCATGTGTTATTTTTTTAAGAAAAAAGATTTTCTTAAAAACAAAGAATGCTCCAACAAAATGAGAAATCAGTAGGATAACGGATTTTAGTTACCACACTGTTCAGGTTTCTCAAGATTATAACTCTAAAAGTTGCCACCAGAAACTGGGGACTGCTTAAAGGAACTGCTTTTAAAAAAATAGCTTTTAAGTCTTAATTTATTCAGTAACTCCTTATTTATTTTTTCTTGTAAATCTTCATGTTCATTTAGTTAAAATATCATTTATTTTATTCTTTAAGATTCTAGCTATTCAGCAGTTGTTTGCTGCACACTAGTCTTGTTGGTGATATTCGAGATGCTGTTGGTGAAGTCGTTACGTGGCCATTTTTGAATAAAGTCGGTTGTTGTTGGTTTTAGTGAAATCATGATTCTTGTGTGTGCTTCTTGTGGCTTTTTCTAATGTTTGTAGCACCAATGGATACTTCGTGTTGTTTGTCGGGCACCCAATTCATTGGGAAAGACGGTGGGTCATTTCAACTAACTTTTGATACTGTATTATGTTAGAACTGACCTTAAGCATTTTAGTGAACGAGCATTTTAAAAACTATACAGTCCGCTCCTTATAACCCATTCTATTCCAATCATTCTCCATACACAATTGCTTAAATTTTTTGCCAATTTTACCCCAGTTTTTACAATACAGGGATGACTATTAAGGATGATTATGTATAAGGTTGACTATAAATTGACCACTTGTACTATTAAAGTTATTCCTCCAAAATGTACTCCAATTGTTCAGCCTTGTGATGTTTATTCAATTCCTATTATTAGCTTACGTTCTTTATATATTTATTTACATAATTATTTATCTTGGTGGAATTTTCAATCGTTAATAAAATACATTTTAAAGCGCTCAATTGAGCTGAAATTTTATATACAGGGCAATTTTGGATGACAATACAATAATATAATAATAATTATTGGCATCATTTTTGGCTACTCGTGTCAAAACTTGAAAAAGGTTTTTTTCTCACGTGTTAAAGTATTCAGTTGAACTGAAATTTATATACACTATTGTTTTGGATGACAATACGATACTCTAATGATAATTAATAAAAATCAATTACCACTTAATGTTGTGAATCTGTACTATGTATATACATATTTATATTAATTGTAACTATTTAATAAAAAGTAGCTAAAATAAAATGTTTCTTGGTCTACGTAGGAATTGACTTAAAAAAAAAATTTTTTTATATTATTTGTTTTTATAGGCAAGTAAAAAAGTTTACAAAGCGTTTGTAAAATTCGGCATGTTTAATCGAACAGAATCGAGAAATAAATTTACGAGAAGACTATTAAAATTTAATCAATGATTCATCATCATATGTCATCACCAATTTTTGAAAAAATTATTCGATATATATATGCTTGGTACGCAAATTTTCTTAAATATAAACGATGTCTGTTTTCCAAATGAACTTCTTAAAAAACATTTTCTTGTGATAATTCATTTATTAACTGTGATAGATGTCAAAAAACTAATTGTTTTGAATGCTTTTATGATATTATCATTCAGATTCTTGTATGTAATAAAAAATTATGTAAGACAAAGTTAACTTTTTACTTATATTTATTTAACTTTATTTATTATTGTTTAATTTATTTTTATTTTTTATTTCCAAGTATTATTATCATAACTTTTGATGATGTTTTGTATTTAAAAAAAAAAGTGAAATAGTTACTATAATTATATAGAATATTATTTAATAATCATTGAGTCTTTTTTAAAAATTAAATTTATTTAATTCTAAAAATAAATAACAAAATAAATTGCAGAAAAAAAAATAAAAACTTGGCCACACAATCGCATGACTCGAACTCTGCCCCGCAGTGCAGTACTCCGATGCGCTGCCAATTACGCCCCGGAGGTGCTTGTCAGGAAGAAAAATAATTTGTATATAATCTAAGTATGAATTTCGAAGGCTATTTCCTCCGAGTTGACTGGCCATTCGGTGCAATTACATTGAGAGTTGAACGCCCTATAGGAGTACTACTATTACGAAGTCTCGTCCCCGAATGAATTTCCTTAGTCGTGACCTCCCCTTGTTAGTCCATAAAATATTTAGATATAAATGTTTGAAGTTAAATGTAACAATTATAATGAATAATGTATATATACGCAGATGTTTTTCTGGCATTATTTTCATTTCAAACGATTAAATTAAATAAAAAAAATTTCAAACTGAAAATTAGGATATTAAAATGACCTTAATATTAATAAAAAATAAAAAAAAAATTTTAATCAAAATATCAAGACTCCAGTCCAACTTTAGTTCCTTATTAATGAAAGTATATGACGCTGTATGTTAGTCTATTATCCACTCACATTCCCTGATATTGGCCATTTTTATAATAGATATCTGAAAACAATAGATTCTGAGTGCCTTTCAAATGTGCAATAAACATATGCATGCTTTATCGAAATTAGGTATGCTTTTTTAGGAAATGATTTTTTTTCGTACGTATTGAATTGTTGTTGTTGTTTCTAGCAATGGTGGACAGTCTAGAATGAATCCAAAGAAATCAAGAAATTCTAATAACAGAAGAGGGTCCAGAAGGACCTCGTCCGTTTTAAAATTCAAGTAAATCAAGATGTGGGCAGGAGAGACCAGCTCGGATTAACACAAGCGGCACTCTGGGAAAATCTTCTGACCCTGGTGAAAAGTGAGAGCTTTCATATGGCCGCTCACAAAGCGCGAGAAGGCAGTCTGGTATTTCCTAGGCATAAGTATGAATGAACCCCCTGAATCGCTTCCGAAGTACGAAGGATGGCTAGGAGGAGTTCTTCTAAGATGATGGAGTTCAATCTTCTTAAGGGAGGATAATTCACTGAATGTAAGAGAACTGGTAGAGCTCTCCTCCTCTTCAGCCGCTGTCCTGGCTAAGAAACCGGCTTTCTCGTTACCATCAATCCCCTCTTGGAATGGGACCCACTGAAAATGAACACAATGATTAGAAAAAATCCGATCAAGATTAAAAATATCAAGGCTAGTTTGGTCTCTTATAGATGTCCAATTGGATAGATGTTGTACGGAAACACGGCTGACAGTCAGAATCCAAATGTCTTGAAACTGAATCTCAGTTTCACATACTTACTGCAAACCCCTTCTTATAGCAATAAGCTCCGATCTAAAACGTATTGAATTGTTAAATTATTATCAGGCAAATTCTACATCATCCTATACAACCTCGCCTAAGCCATTATATATAAATCACATTCAATGTTCAATAATTCTAAAAGATATATTTCCCTCCTGAAAATACGTCCGTATACCTTGCAAAACGTCCTTGATCCAAATATGTCTCGTAAAAAATGTTATTGCAAGAACACAAAAGATATCTAATTAATATTAATTCAATTGGACATTTTACAAATTTTGCAAATCTTATTTGTGCCTCCTGGACCAAAATGTTTTTTTTCCACAAGGGGAAGGGAAACTGTCTCTGTGTGTATTTGTCTTAAGTTTTTTTTAAAAAAATACCCCCTGTTGAACCCGATGTCTTTATTACACTTTTCTAAATAAAACTTGTACTTATTGTTCGACTTAAGCAAATATATTTCAAGAGTTTCGAAGACAGAACGATTTAACTCTTAACGTTTTTCAAGTATTTCTCCAAAGAGGAATATGTGAAAGAAAAAAAATAATAGCTTATAATACCAGTAAATTAATGCCAACGCGCCATAGTATTCTTAGTTGGCCATCTTCCAAATATTAACTGCACTCTATAACGTTTAATTTCAGTAATTGGGCTAGAACCAGAGTTTTCAGCAAGGTATAGCCTTGGCATTAGTAGCGTACTCAAGGAGGGGTGGACATCCAGTGGCGTAACGGAGAATAATAGGGAGCCCTGCAAAATCAGGATTGGGGCCTCAAGCCAGATATTACAAAGGGTATGTCTTGTAACTTGTCTTGGTATGCTGTACTTGTCGTCAGTCAGGCTTTGCCTCCTCCCCCCAGCGATGCGGGGGTGTACGTTACGCCACTGGTAAAACAATATTTTTATAAATTAATTTCCTTTGGAAAATGTGAAATATTAGTACTTCTTACAGAAAATAATTGAATTTTACGACGTTATGTGATTGTCTAATATTCTAGGGAATATTGAAAAAGAAATCAAGTACACACTTAATGAAATATGTAACATAAGTTTTTGAACATACGTTATATTGAATATTTTAAGACACATAATATTCACACACACACACACACACACACAAATATTACAAAGTCTTACTGAAATAGTTCAGCAATACCTTGCAACATGAATTCCTGAAACTGATTGGTAACACACTACCTAGTTTAAACTTCTAACATTATTTCATATCTACTTGAAATATGTATTCGCACGCTAGAATTTTCTAAGAAATCTGGCTTTTGGAACTTATCGCATTTTCCACCCTTTAACAGAGAATCAGACGATTGTTCTGTTGCTTAAAAGATGTTCTTTCAGAATTTTGATGGAAGATTTCACAAAATTATCTAACCGCAGAATTTTCGGGAACGATGAAAGAGAAAAATTGCATTTCGTGCACCACCATTCATTTTTTTACATGTTATTCGAATAGTTCCGGTTATCTCCCTCTTTTATTACTCCTTTTCCTTTTAAAGTTTTCTTTCAGGATTCGTTTACTTTTGTGTCCTTTGTGATAGATATTAGATAGGATTGGTCAGCTTTGCGTCGCCTAAGAATTTTTCTGAAGGTTATTAACATTTAACTGATTTAACTCCAGAATGTCTAGGATTTCCATGACCCTTAAACGTCCATCGGTATCGTTTCGACACCGCGATATAATATAGATAAAATAATTAAAATAACTAAATAATTGCAGGACTACTGTTCAGTAGGATTTAGTTTTAAGACTCTTTTCAATATTATTTCATGAAATTATCATATATTGTGATCATAAAAAACTGCCGTTGTCACTATGTTTCGCCAAGCTTGTTGGACCTCTGCTTTGTCGAAAAACATTTCGAGTCGAAAATCTACCACAGGAATTTTACTCTTATACCGTTTATATTATACTTCATAAATATTATTATTAAAAAATAATACTTATTGTAAATTTTGTTATAATAAACATTAAATGATATTTTATATAAAAATTAGTTACAAAAAGTTTTATAAAAAGCCATACAATATGTTATATAAATAAGATATTATATAAATTATTATAATAATACGTAAAATTATTGTTAAAATGATGAATATGTTAGTTTTGTATAACATACTCTTTTTGTCAGATACGTGTTTAAATAATTTACTAACCACATTAGAATTAAAAACGTTAAAATTAAAATAAAATATCAAAATATTTTTATCAGATTTTTTTTTCTTGAATGTTTTTTTCAGTACATGTATATAGATATATATATCTAGGCTTTCCCTTATACTGTTTTTTTTTATAACTTATATGTATTTATATGTTTAATCAAACGTTTAAAAAATGATGAAAGTTTTTTGTTTTACTTTTAGCATCAGAATCGTTTTCTTTTTATTGCTTCACATTAATAATTTTTAACTCTAACGCAATATTGTTTTTTATAAGACATACATCGAAATTTGAAGCTATATGAGGGGGAAGGGGAAAGAGGGAACAATAATTTTACATTAAAAAAAACCCCGTGTTATGCCGGGCTAGAGAGAAGGGAAAGAAACCTGTCTTATAAATAAAAAATAAGTGGAATGGAACAAATTTCGGAAAAGGGAAATTTTTGACACAATTTTAGAAATCATTCGCATTGCGCGCGTACAAATACACACATAGAAATGCTGGTGTCATGAGGGAAAGAGAAAGCCCGTGCAACGCCGGGCCATGCAGCTCGTATGTAATTAATTTTTGTATATTTTCGAGATATTACCATTCATCTGGAGATCTTTCTGATCATTTGAGTGATTATTTGAATAAAATGCGCCAGTGAAATAAACTTAGGCTATTATTGATCACACAGTCATTATTCAACGTAACTTGAGTGAGCCATTTTTTTCGCGCAACCATTACAAATTGTAATTTGCAACACCATTATCTGATAGCTGATGATTTCATTTGACTCACACACGTAACTCCCCCAACACCCACATTTTACTGTCTTTAATAATATGTCGTATTTAATGTTCGCCATTCTCATTAATCCAAACGATACATTGTTCGAAATAACAAGCCCTCTATTGGAATTTATGACAACTGAGCTCGCAAAAAGTTTTGGTTTGTGAGCCGCGATTCAATCACAATCAAAACGCCTTTATTAAAATGTATTAAAATTAAACAATAAAAAAATCGAAGGTTAATGTTCATGAATTATCAAGTAGCTCATCGCGTAAAGCCTAATAAGTAGTTTTAATGTTCAATTTTTTTTGTTAGTTTATTTCTTCGTATTGTTCATCACTTGCTGTTTATTTCTCAAGGACAGGATAATTGACTGGTTAAGGTGTCCGACTATGTTCACAAGAACCGTGATTTTGCAAAAGCGTACAAACGATTTCTTTTAACAATTAGTGTCACTTAGATTAGAATACACGTATAGAATAGTTTTAAGAATAGTATTATAATAAAAAGTTATTTAAATTCGACATTTTGGCAAAAATGAACATAGTATTACCTATCTTCAAAACATTCTCCTTTTATGAAAAATGCTTCTATATTTTGCCTATATATAGCTAAGATACAGAGCCTGAGAACTAGGATTTTTTAAAAATACATAACTTATATAAGCAGATTTATCCACATTTTAATACATCAAAGTGAAAAAATGTTAGAGGAAAAAAACCCTGGTTATTATTTTAATTGGTAGTAATTCTGAAAAAAAATGTGAATTTTTTTGAAATTCCTAGTTCACGTTCTTTGGAGAAGTCTTGGTTACATATCGGCAAAATATTAATTTTATGTGAGAATTTTCCATAAAAAAGCCCATTGGCTGAGTGGTAGTGAATCGCTCTTTTACACCACAGGTCCGAGGTTCAAATCCCGTGTTGGGAAAGGTCAACTTAGCCTTTCATCCCTTCAGTGTGTCGATAATTGAGTACCAAGCTTGCTTGGGAACTTAACACTGGGAGTTTTACGTCAGACTGACCAGTTATCCGAAACATCTGCACATGTACCCCAGCGCCTAATGTCACGCAAAATAAAACAGGCTAAGTAGGCCTTGGTCCTCATGGGCTGTTGCACCACGGAGTACAGCTCAGTACTTTCCATAAAAGGAGAATGCTTTGAATAGAAGTAAGTCTTTGTTCATTTTTGGCCAAAATAACGCAATTAAATAACTTTTTACTGTAATAATATTCTTAAAACCATTTTATACGCACTTTCTAATCTAAGAGACACTAAATATCAATGTACCGTAAAATCCGTTGTATATAACGCGCACTTTGAATACAAAAAAATAAGATCGAAACTTTCGGGTGCGCGCTATACGCTGGTAGTAAAAATGAGAGCTTTAAAAATAAAAACATAAAAAGTAGATATAGAGAAAATTAGAGTTCTTCATACTTCGGAATACTATTTACTTATAAGAAAAGACATTCCTTATGAACTTAAAGGGTTGTAACTTAAGAACTGTCCTATTTTTAAAGTTTGTGTGCGTGTGTGGAATAATGCCGCGAATAAATGACTTCAAAACATTAGAAAATTTCGCACGTACTACGTAAAAGAGAGGGTGCGAGTTCTACGGTGAGTATACCTAAAAATTAAGAACTTCAGGTTGAAAGTACAGATGCGCGTGATACGCCGGATTTTACATATATATATATATATATATATATATATATATATATATATATATATATATATGTAATAATTCCCTCTAGCATTCTTTTAATTAACTCTTTTAATAATATTGAAATAATCTTTTAATTATTTGGTTCTACACTAACACCCTGATTTTAATCTTAATCGAATACTCTTATTGCATCAGACATCCCAATCCCGCCCATTCTATCCAATCAGAGCTGTTATTACGTCATAAGTACTTGTACTATAAAAGCCGAAACCTTGTGTAATCTCCCTCTCTTCGATTTTTCTCTGTGGTCATGTAGCGGCCGCAGCACGCTCTGTGTGTGTCTTTGTCTGTGTTGTGTCGTCCATGTTTGCTTCATGTATGTGCAATGCCGTCTCCACTGGATCTTAATGTGTTCCCGCATGTGAATAAAAAGGAATATCTATTTCCATGAGTGCCTCTTCGATACTATCGTATTAGACTACACACCACCGGCCACGCCAAACCATTGGTTCTCCATTATTTAATCAACCACTCGCCACGTCTTAAAAAATACTTACCACTCAACGGAATTGTTCCAGAGGCATTTCATATATATATATATATATATATATATATTGGCACGCTTTTGCAAAAAATTGTCAAGGTGATAATTTTATTTTCTTTAATATAATAGGAAATACATAATTATATAAAAAACATTATTAAAAATATATACAAAATATTTGAAATTTGTTATTAGAAGAGCAAGCGTTTCCCGCAGAAAATCTGTCGTGAATTCCTGGCCAGAGTGTTGCGGGTTCGAGTCCTGGGGCCACTAAAGACCCGCCGTGTAGAGGAGGCTGAAGCATGTTAAATCAGTAGAATCTCCATTGGCGTGGTGTGGAGAGTGGGGTGCCAGCTCAGTTGTCGTTTTCATTACATAACAGAGGTTCAAATGACGAGGCCCATTGCCAATTTCCCTCGTGTGGCTTTACAGAGCAGCGTTAATAAACACTTGCTCAGTTGCAGAGTGGGATACTGGCTCAGGTATCAACTTCGTCACTTGACCGACGCTCAGAATTACGTCTCCGATAGCCTTATTGTAGCTACATAGTGCGACCTTAATTAACAATTACAGTCGAACCTCTATTTAACGAACCACTATATTGCGAATTTTTCTATACAGCGAACTTTTTCCTGGAACCTTAAACATTTCACGATTTCCTTCGTAAAATAACCTCTCTATAGCGGCGAAGTACATTTTCTACATAGCGAACTTTTTCTTTTGTGATTCAATTTTCGTTCTCCTAGTTTAAAAGTATTTCTGAAAATATTTCAAGTTATTCTCTCTTTAACACATTTTATGGTGGTCATAAATCTTGAACTGGTTTTATTAGATCCTAACTCGCAGGGAGAGGAATAGAGTTCTGGACGTTTAATCTAAGAAAGTGCAACCCTTAATCCTCATTGCCCAGTTCACTAGAAACATCTTCGATATCCTCTTTCACCCTCAGTGGAGTTGTCCCGTGTCCCCGTGTTCTAATTATAAAATAATATATGTTTAATATTATTTGTATGCTTTAAATTATAAAATGTCCTTAAAATTCATTAATTTTAGTATAAAATTATTTCCGTACTATTGAAAATACAGTGAATTCTTCGACCTTCTTGTTTTCTTTGCAGCTTTTATTTCTTTTTTGATGTGGGTAAGATAAACAAAATAAGCATATATTAATTTAAAAAAAGGCGTGAATATATATAATTACTTTTTTTAATACATAGTTTTTATGAATTTAAAATTTGTTTAATGTGGTTTACAATGTATATTACAAGATGAACTTCTATATAACGAATTTTCCATATCAGGAACTTTTTCCGGGATTTAGCAACTTTGTTATATAGAGGTCCGACTCTATTTAAATTTGTATAACTCTGGTAGGCGGGTTCTCTTGGATGAAATTTTCAGAATCCATCAATTTGAATTAAAAAAATCTTTACAATATAGCGGTGACCAGTAATAAAATCACCATTGGCTCACACAAGGGGAGAAGGTCCACGGGTTCGGACCCCCCTTCCCATTACCCTTGATTTTTTTTTCGATTAATTGTAATCCTATGTGTATAGTACGTAAAATGTAATGAAGTACAGGTTGTCAGGGCTTAAAGTATCCAAAAGTGATGGCCAATAAAAACGGAACTACCCATCAGAATGTAATAAACTGTCCGATATTTTTTGGGTCTAGTCCGATCAGCCGCACATATGCACATTATTCGGCAATCGAAGACGATGAACTTTTTACATTGACTTCATTAGTAAAGATGTGGACGATGCAGTGTGTACTTTGGTTAATGGAATTTACAACAGTCACGTGAATAGAGCGACGTGTTCTAACAGAATGGAATGTCGTTACTGGCTTGCCTAAAAGACTTATCAGGACTCCTACAAAATGGATCACGCACACAATAAACAGTGTCTTCTATCACGAAAACTAAAGGATACTTACTAGTTTCTGAGATATCAATGTTCCCTTCTCATTTAAAGTTCTTTCCCATTGGTGGATAGATTTTGATGTAGGAGGGTCGACATTCCAATCTATTCGAACACGTCGCTGTACACGTGCGACTAATTTAAATTCTGTTAGCTAAAGTACGCACTGCATCTTTTACTGTGGCGGCCACATCTGTACTAATGAAAATAGTGTAAAAGGTTTATCGTCTGCGATTGCCGAATAATGCGCGCACGTGCGGCCGATCGGACTAGACCCAAAAAATCTCTGTGGGGAGAGATCCTATCCATGGATGAACAGTTTATTATATTCTGATGTGTAGTTCCGTTTCTATATTAGTCATTACCTTTGGATGGCTACTTTAAGTCCGGATACCCTGTATATATTAATAATTTTTATAAATTAATGCTAATTATTAATTCAATAATTTATTTTTTTTTGTTTCCAACAATCAACAAAATCATCGACTGTGTGGGCCACTGGTTATCACATATGATTATTTGCTAAACATTGCATGTTCTACTTTTCACACCTTATCGTCACTATAATCGTCTCATCCTGGAAAAATAACCCATCGCATTTTAGTATTTTTACTCTAACGAACTATTAAAAATGTTCGAATGAAATGTAACGAAACTTACTAAGTATTAAAGAAATTTACTAAGCATTAAAAAAATTATTCCCGTATTAGACTATTCGAAAAAAAAAAAAAATTCAGAACTCTACAGTATTTTCTAACAAATTATGATATATTCTTTTTTAAACCTTTTGCTTGAAAAAAAATGAATGTTTTTTTTCGGAACATTTTAATAAAAAAACTATTCACTGAAAAATGATTATTATATCCTTTTTTTTTCTTTCTTACTCAACTCAGATAAGTGTTCAGTGAGTAGAATATGGAACAGCAAAATGCTATTACCCCGAGTCAATGTGTGTGTGTATTTACGTAAAATATTTCTTTGTCTTGCACATAAAATAGATTTAAAATATTTTATTAATTTAGATAAAACCAAGCCCTTTACATTTAGTGTGTTAAAATTTAAATTACCTACATAACTGCATTACTAAAGTTTCTAACACTACACGTAATTTTTTCTCACATTTCTTTTCGACCATTAATCTTATTTCTCGCAGAAAAAATGACACCTTGCGTTATGCTAATAAAATAAAACTGTCGTAAAAAAACCTAATCTGAATATTTACACTCTGCATTGGGTAACAAGAACTAAATAAGTAAAACTTATAATAACAATGAGAAATTACTTCAGAAAAAATGAAGCTACGAAAACCACCCACCCGTTGCTCCATGCTCAGTGACCAATTGACAAATCTGAGCAATCACAAAACCATTTCCTTATTTCAGCAATGAATTTAAACTAACAAATAAGTTTCGAGCAACTTCTGTCCTCGTGCAGAAGGCGTGACGTATTTCACGAATCAATCCGGATGATATATCCTGTTCTAAACCTCAGAGAGCATCGGATAAAGTAATTCAACCTCTCAACTGACACAGAGTGGCCTGGAACGCAGACGATTTTCGTTCGCTATCGAAGCACTTTTGACTAGTGTTCTTTTTTAGAATTTGTTCCCAGAAGAACAATGTTGCCTTCCGCGATAGGTTTGTTCGCTATCTGTGCTCTGTTGAACAATGCTGTTTTTGTTCATTCTGGTAAGAATTTTCGAATTATTTTCAAAAAAATATAAATTTTTTTTGTTGATATTTTTTGTATCTTTAGATATATATATAAATGAGCCATTTTTTTTGCAAAGTTATTGTTAATATTCGAATTTTTTTTAAAGTAATATTTGTTTGCCTAGCGTCATACAAATATCAATATAGAGTTTTATTTATTTTAGAAATAAATCAACCTGTTTTGTTTGATACTATTTTGTCTTTAAAAAGAGTTGCGGTGTTGGAATTTTCAGGTTATATTTATTCTTTAAAGCTGAAATCAGGAAAATGCTTACAAAAAAAATTTCTAACTTTATTTTAAAAAGTTAACTCCAATTTCAAAAACATGCATTTAAGGTTTTTAAAATCAAAAATTCTTTTTTTTTTCAAATGATGCTTGTGTTATGTACAGATTTCTTTTTTTAAAAAGGCATAAAATATATTTGGATAAAAAAATTTTGTTCGAATAATAATTTATTCATGATAAAATGAACAACTCTTGAAATCAGACTTGAAGTTTAGAAGTTAAATCTCCCTGTTTTCTTAAAATTTAATTTCTTTATCTTTAACTTATGTATTGACTTTTAATATTAGTCAAACATTTCTAAAATAATTCAAGAACATAAAACGAATCGAATTTTTATCATTATTTTTTACTTATAAATAATGGTATTTGTGTAATATTTACCCAAATTTAATAATTTTAGGAGCATTTTTTTTGACTGAGTATTTTAAACTGAATTTTTCTGGAATATTATTTTTCAGGCTAAATAAGAAATCTGTATTCTTACAAGAAAATGTTAAAACCTTGTCTTAGATTTCCTTCAAATTTGTGTTAAAGCTTTCTTATTACTGAAATAATTATTTTAAAATCAATATTGCACTTAAATGGAATTTTTTTCTGCAAAATTTAATTTTTTTTTATTAAGGTAACGTATATTAACGAATTTTTTAACTAACAATTTAATGGAACTATCAAGAATAAAAGGGAAACGCGCGCGCGGTTGGTGGTTGTACTTATTGATAGAAATTGCATTAAAAATATTTCTAGCACTGGATTTATATTTTATAAAGAAAAATTATTACAATTTATATATGCCTGAAATTAATGTCTAACTGTTGTTGTCTTAGCATTTGTTCTCTGCGAATTTTTATAATGAATAACAGATACCGAAGTACGAACGATAAAAGGAAACTTCATTTCAGTTTTTCTTCACTGTTTCTTTCCATAAAACAAATTTAACTGACAATATTTTAAAAGAGGCTGTTTGAAAGTGTCTCGTTTTTATATATAATTTGACACGTCAGATTAAAATATAAATTGTTTATTTCTAGTAATTATTTCCTTTTAAGAATATTCTTTGAAAGGAACTTTCAAGAGTTTGCTTCATCGGATTTGCTCTAAAAACAAATTAAATTACGATGAATAGGAATTTAGTTAGATGGGTTTTTTTTTTCGGAAATGAATTAGGTGATTTCCAGTGATTTGTGTGTGTAAGGGCTTGACAACATGCTTGCTATTTCCTTCTCGGTTATTTGCTATTTAAAACAAAATTGAAGGAAATACTTAAGCAAATGTTTCTGTTATAAAACTGACTAGCCGTGGTAACCCAATCATGAAGATCGTGAATTTAAGATAACGTCACAAATTCATCACGATTCCATTAAAATGAATAATAAAGTAATGAAAGGTCATGCACACTCATTTAGTTGGTTATAAAAGGCCTTATTTGTTGGGTCGGTTTAACAATTTTAAATTACAACTGTGGTAAATGCTTTCGTGTAGCTTCAGAGAAATACGGTAGCCTTGAGTGGTTATGGTCACGACCACGTGACTTTCATGTCATGAGTTCGACCTTTGTACCACTGAAGACTCGCCGTGTAGAGGGGGCTGATGCATGTTAAATCTGTCGAGGCTCGAAGTCCTCCAGATCCCACGGCGTGGAAGCTTGGAGAGAAGGTGCCAGCTCATGTGTCATCCTCTTCAAAGTAACGAGTTCCGTCACTAATAGCCCTCGGGTTGTCTTATATATATATATAATTCGACTTTAATAAATTCTCACTCACTCAGAGTAAACGTGAAAAATCTGTCACTGATACACAAAAATTATTTCCATGCAAACTCCGTATTTTTATTTGAGATCTATCGCTAACAGTTCTGATGTTTGCATCTAATAGGATATCAATTATCCATCTAACGTATCTTAACTGCCGTTTGTGTATAGTTTTTAATAACAAAACACGACATTCATCAATGAGAAGTGGCCGTGAGCTCGTAACCAAAGGTGCTCCAATGGAGTCCCATTCGTTACATTAAGTACCAGTAGAGTGCTGAGATGCACGTTGAACCTGTCTGGGCTCAGTTCTCATTTTGGCGCATGGAATTGTCGACCTCGTAATCTGATCGTAATTTACAATTACAAACGTATTGAATGTGGTTAGCCAACGTGAGTCGGCAGAAATAGAGTTAGAAAGGTTCAATAATCAGTGTTAGATTACTGCAATCGATCTACTTATTAGTCTGATTACCACCTTTTTCTTTTTTTTTGTGTTGATCTTTTCAAACAACCCTACTTTTCTTGTTTTTTCGATGCCCACTGGAACTTAAAACCACGTTTATTTACCCAACTGTTAATTCTGGGTTTGATAAGCTCACTCTCGAGGGGCTGAGTGGTCATTTTCATGAGCTCTTAACCTTGTTTTTTCCGTCGAATCTTGTGTTCGAGTTCTGGTAAAGGGGTTCGAGTTCCGGTCCACTGTGTAAAGGGGTTGTTGCCCATTAAATATGTCGAAGTTAGAAATATCTCACTTTGGCACGGCATTGATTTAATTTTCGTCGCACTTTGAAGTAATAATGACGATTGGCGACGGACCTTGTAATTTTGAACCACATTTTAAGTGATGAGAATGACACCTAGGCTGACACACCCTCCAAATTTCCATCGTTAGGACTGCGAGCCCCTCTGCATGCTTGGTCTTCCTTGGCACTGGGATTCAAAATCACGACAGGACAACACCAGTTACGATTTCGTGAACAGGACCACTTGACTGCCACGGTCCTGGTAAAGTTTGGAAGTTTGGTGAGTGGAATACCAGGTCTAGTGTCGTCCTAGGCAAAAATAACGAGGTCCGTTAGCTATAGATCTCGTGTTTGCTTTGAAATGTAACGTTAATAAACAATTAAGCTTGCTCTAGTGACATTATTTTAGACCGGCGTTTCCATACCGGAGGCCGTAGTAGCTTTTAGAGGGCTCACAAGAAAAAAGTGCATTTTGAAGGTCCATAGTATGGAATAAAGAGTTTATTGTGATAGAAAAGTCCAAAAATTCCTGGTGATAAGATACTCACATTTTTCTTGAATGTTGTTGTTCTGGTGAACTATGTTTCCCTGAGTACCTATAAACAGTAACAGCTTCTGGAATGGTCAGTGATGCAGCTGAACTTCCTTCGAAAAATAAAATAACTAAAAATTGTGTGTTCATTTTTTAAATTTATATTAATGGAATTGCGTGAATTGTTTTTTATTAACCAATACTTATTTCATTTAGGAATATTAGGCATGGTATATGGACATGTATATTTAAGGTTACGACTCTGAGGAAGGTTTCTTCAAATAAGCGAGGGAACCCTGACTCAATCGAACTGAATATAAATAATATTTATTGATTTTTCACTTTGGAATATTTTCTGGTTATTCAGGGCCGATGTAGTGGAGTGTGGCCATGCTTACGGAATTCGAGCATCGGGCCCAAGTACGAATCTTTATCTTCGCAATCTTGTGGCGGCCATGCTTCTGTCGAGTCATGTGTTGGAATCTTAAGGCCACTATAGACTGATACACATAAATCATGACTGATAGAGGCTGATACATATTAAATCATGAGGCTCAAAATCTTCACACTGACGTATTGCGGAAGTTTGGAGAGTTGGGCTACTCTCGTCATTTGTACGTTCAGAATTACAAAGTTTGTCGCCAGTAGCCTGAGAGTTGCTTCGAGGTCCACCGTTATTATTTATCTATCAAACGGATCACACATGTACCTCATGACCTTGATTCTGTTCTATTGTAACCTTGATATGACAGTAACATCTGATACATCGATTAACATACTAGGTCGAGGTATTGAAACTTTCTGACACTTCCATACTCACATAAATTAAAATTTGAACATAAAATAGTGCAAAACTTCCACCTGTGAGAACATCGACTATATAGTTAAAAAGAAAATTTGTTATATCGTAATGCTGGGATACTTTAAAAATAAAGAGAAGTTCATGGTAGTTTTTTCCTTAATTGGTCGCGTTTTTACCGTACAAAGAATTTGACCTTTCGAAAAACAAAAAATTGCAAAGGCCAGTAAACAAAAACGATAGAGGTCAAACAAATTATTATCTAGTATAGACGCCAGAATGTTGATAAACATACGCATACATTTTAAAACCAAATTCATTATCAAGTAAACAAATCTTCAAGTAGAATAGGATCGTTCAAGATATCACAGATCTATTTAAAAAAATGTAAATGTTTACAATTAGATAAGCCATATTTAAATTTTAAAAAATAGCATCACTTGCAGTTATTTAAATATTTAATCTTACTGGTATGTCAAAAAGAACGTTTCACAACAAATATTCATTTACTTCGTGACTTGAGAGAAAAATTGAAGGAGAAAAAATCGTTTGCTAAAATGAATCGTCATTATTATTTGAAATGTAATACCCACACCATTGAAAATGTCTTACTTATACTTAAAATTTAAGATATTTACTTACTATATTTTTGTTTTCGTGGAATACTAATAGAGAAAAAAAAAGTTATATATACGTATGTATTCTTCGGAAAGTGTGTATTATACGAGCAATCTCTATGAACAAAGAATGTTCTGATTCTCTATTCTCAGTCGTTCGGTGTTTTGATAAGATATGACAATGAATGTTCTTATTTAAAATTTTGATTTAAATGCGCTCCACATTTTATTTTAACCACTTTTGTTTATAAGGGGAAAATGCGTTACATATTTTTTCAGAATTTTATAAATATTCTAGATTATATCATTTTCGTAAAACATTTTTTTGAAGCGCTTTTCAAAACATTTTAAAAATGCAAAGATTATCAAATTTAAGATTTGGTCGAATTTTTTCGGTGCAAATAATGAATATTATAATTGCAATGTTTTTACATCGATACTTTAAAATTGAATAAAATATTTGAAATATTATCAAGAAAACATGAATGTTATTTTATCTAGGATACTTATTTAAATTTAAAGTATTGGGAATACTGTACTTTAAAATTGATATAGTCCGATAAATATACAAAAAGCCGGATAAGTCACAATTCCTTCCTTTTTTAACTTGCATAAAATAAGTCCGTAGTGTCGAAAGATTTAAGATAGACCAAATATGTTTGCTAAAATCTTAACTTAATAAAACATTGAGAAAGGGTTGATTATATAAATATATTGCGAGATTAAATTGATAGATGGAATGAAGTGCAAAAAGGTTTAACGATGCAAAATAGCTGCTTGATGAAAATAAAGATACGCTTGGCTTGTCTATCTACTGTTGAGTGTTTTGACAATTTCTAGTTATTTATAGGAAGTTATTTTCTTATCAGAAATAAATACTGGGAAATTTTAGAAATAAAGGCGTAAAATTGTAGCAAAAATGGATGTGTATCATGAAAATTTTCAAGAATTTGAATATTTTCAACGATATTTAAATGCCAATGTTGGCAAAACATTTTTCATATAACAAAGAGACCAAGGTGGAGGGCGAAATGATCCAACATAATGAAAAACGAGGATTGTTCAACATTAAATGGCACTAACAATTCCGCTTAACAAAGCGAAGAGGAAAT
The DNA here is from genome assembly GCA_019973935.1 of Trichonephila clavipes. Taxonomy (NCBI): domain Eukaryota; kingdom Metazoa; phylum Arthropoda; class Arachnida; order Araneae; family Nephilidae; genus Trichonephila; species Trichonephila clavipes. The sequence goes on along the minus strand of BMAU01017631.1, from coordinate 267,323 downwards.
TGGTACTTTCCAAATCAAGTGTCGACTTCGTTGTCTTCAATCCTGTTAAGATGACGAAGTCCCTCGCTCACAGTTATCGTCTTTTTCTTTAATTTTTCATTCGGAACTTGAGACTATTGTCGACGGACCTCTCAACCGCAATGAAGGGACGAGGACAACATTTGATCTGTCATCTCACTTTCTCTACTCCTCACCGGGAGGCCATTTTTGGCCCAATAACAGACGATTAAAGAAACATTAGCCCTTTTTCTTTGGCAGGTGACATGGGCTTATTTTCTGGTAATGTTGAACACCACTCCTTAAAGCCCTTTTCCCATTTTAAGTTCGAATCTGATCGAATACATTTCCAGACTGAGCTAATGATCAGGGTGTGTAAAAAGTTCAGATATTCCAGAATTTATTTGACTAATTGCTTTGGAGACAATTCATGGCATCCCTCAATCCGCATTAAAAATCTATATTGATGGCAGCATTGATGACGGTGGTATTTCTGGAAGCGGCGTGCACATTGAGACGCCTGATGTACAGTTGACATTAAGATTTGGAATAATAATTGCTTTTCTGTTTTTAGGTCTGAACTCATATTGCAATTTATAAGGGATTGCAATTCATTGGCACTACCCCTGAGCTTGTCTTCCGGACATTTGGATTTTAACTGACAGCTGTTTTTCAATACAGCACCTTTCTCGTTGGACCACTGTTAGGGATATGAAAAGCCTAAATATTTTGGATCTTTTGGTTCGACTTTCTTCTAGACACTTTATACACTTTCAATGGGTCTCCCCCCCATATTGGATTGAATGGTAACGAGATAGCCGATAGTTTGGCCAACTCTGCCACTGCTGATACTTTGCGAGCAGTGGCGTAACTGAGAATATTTGGAAACCCCTGCATAATCAAGTTTTTTGGCTCCCAATTTGGATTTTAAAAAGGGTAGGCTTTGGGCTCCTTAGAATCCCGGGACCCCCCCCCGCGATGCGGGGGGTGTACGTTACACCACTGCTTGCGGGGTAACACTTGTCTAACTCTTGCCGAATTTTTCTCCATTAAAAGGGTAGATTTAAATGCACTGTGGAGAATACTCCCTGCTCACCCTTGGTATTTTGGGGGAAACCTCTTTGGTGTCACCAACTTAATATGCCTAGGAATCAGCAGACTGCTCCATCACGCTTTTTTAATGGCTCTATCAAATCTCTTACTTTTCAACAGGTCCGGAAAGTCTTTCCAGAATGTCCTAGGTGCAAGACTGATCAGGCCTCCACCAGACATATTCTTAATTGCTTGAATTTTACTATTGACGAGGTCTTAGGAAATCCTATTATATTTTTTTGGATTTTTTGGCGATTTTTAGTTTTATGGAGATGGTGTCGCTAAGCTACCCCCCACACATATCTGGGATAAGAAACGAAAACGCAATCAGGAGGTCCATTATGATTTAACTTCAGTTATTTTACAGGGAATTTTTCTCGATTTTTCAATTTACATCTCACTGTGAAACAACACGAGGGCAAATGGCGATGGACATCGTAATCTTGAACACCGGTCAAGTGATTAAGGCGAAACCTGATTTTGATACTTTCTCTCAAACTTCCACGCCAGACTAATGGGAAAACTTTGTTCCTCGTTGGTTTTAACGGGTATCAACCCCTCTGTCCAATGGGTCTTCATGTCATGAGTTCGAACCCAGTACCAATGAAGTTTCACCGTGCAGAGAGGGCTGATGTGCATTAAATACGTCTAGAGCTCAAACGTCCTGTTGGTAGGGGTGTGGTAGTTAAGAGAGGGAGTGCCAGCTCAGGTGTCGTCCTCATCACGACCATGGTTCAAAATTAATCGATCCGTCACCAAAAACTCTCGAGTAGCTGAACAATGCGACATTAATATTCACTCTCCCTTTCTCGACGGGCCTTCAGTGGCCCTAGTTTCGTACTTGCGACAATGACCACACGGCTACTGTGACCACTCTTTAATGAGGAAAAAACATACCCGGGGACCTACTATATTCCCCTTAAACATCACCCTGTAGGAGAATAGTTGACAAACATGGCTGTTGGGTACCTCATCGGTCAATAAAATAATCATTATTTGCATAATTAATTAGTGGTAATTGAAAATTTGACAATTTTATATTTAAATTTAGTCAATTTCTTGGATTTAAGTGTGTTATTAACCAGAAAACATAAAACCTTTAATAAATAAGACCATATCTGAAATATGTATTGGACTGCACATTTAATGAATAGGTAGTATTCATATTACACAGAAGAGAGAGATTAATAAACTCCCTTCCCAACCACGTCATGTGCTTCTTTTAAATCGAATTGCATTACAAAAAGATTCTATAATGTAGAACGTGTCTTTATTTCCTTTGTGACCGCGGTCGCCTAGTGGCTATGGTCACGAACTTGTAGCTGGAGTGTCGCGGCTTCAAGTACAGGTGCCACTGAACGTCACTCAGAGAGGGCCGATCAGTGACGTAACGAAGAGTATTAGGCCTCCCCACTGCAAAGTCAGTCTTTGGGCCCCAAGACGGATTCTTACAAAGAGTACGTACTTGGGTTAGTCAGGCCTTGGGGCTCCCTACAATCCTGGTCACCTGCAATGATGCAGTTACGGGGGTGTACGTTACGCCACTGGGGCTGATGCACGCTGAATCTGAAGAGGCTCCATGTCCCCCCAGTGGTGTGATTTGGGAATTAAAAAAAGGTCCAGCTCAAGTGTCGTCTCGTCACTTGACAGTGGCTCGAAATTTCGAGGTCTCCATCGCCAAAAGCCAGTGGCGTAACGGAGAACATTTGGGGGCCCCCTGCAAAGTCAGGTTTTGGGGCCCCCACGTTGAATTTTACAAAGGGTAGGCACTTGTGTCAGTCAGGCTTTGGGCCCCTTAGAACCCTGGGCCCTCCCCCGATGCGGGGGTGTACGTTACGCCACTGCCAAAAGCCCTAACCGGTAAAAAAAAACTCTTTAAAATTACATAAAAGAGGGTTCAATGAACGCAGAAGAAACGGTCAAGAAGAATTAAATGTACAATTCTAAAATCTTTACGATTCTTTTTTGTAGAAATGTTAAAGAAACCATGTTTTTTCTTTACAACGGAACTGGCAATATCGCCAGACCATCAAACACGGAAGCGCGAATTTTCTTTTTATTGTGAAAATTCATCCACTTTTGATTTTGTCCGCAATAGGTGTGGCGGTTCAGTCATCTGTTTCAACACGAAAACTGAGGTCAAAATGCGAGGTTAAATTCAAATGTCCGTTAGAATTGAGTTGCGGAATTGGAAACTCGTGAATGAAAGCATTGTTCTTCCATTTGGATCATTTGTTTTAGAATTACTTTGCTTTTTCGGACCTTTTGTAACCTTGAGAACGGGTGTTTTTGTTTGTTCGTTATTAAGGACGGGTCATGATCGTAAAAGTGAGTTATAAATTTGATTTCAATTCAGAAAATACAGTTTGTTTCTCCTTGCTGATAAAAAAAAATCGTGCGAAAATAAAAGATATCAATGCAAAGAAATTTTCGCGAGCAACTATTTACTCCTAAAACATTTTTTCAAAAGATTGTAATCTGATAATGAAGAAAACAATAAAACAAAAGAAAAATCGAGTAGATAAGATACCTTATCAGTAAAACGGATAATATTGTCTAAATCCAAAAGTGTTTGTGTTTTTTAGATTACACGACACAAGGTCAAGGATAATACGTTTTAGTCAAAATCATAACAATGTACTTGATTATTTCTAATGATATGAAATATTAAATGAACATTTGAAACATAAAAAAAGCATATTTTTCTTAAAATATTTTTAAATATTGTGGAAAAAATAAACCAGGTTTGAATTGCATTATGGTACCCACAGGGTCGTCTTGAGACTTCTTTTGAGGCCCTGAGCCCCTAAGCAAATGTGGGTCCTAAATATGACTTAATTTAGACAGTAAGTCTAAATTAAGGAGGGGATCGGGAAGCCAACTATTATAAAAGTACCACAATTTGGTTGTATATGGGAGCTTTGTCATCATCATAGAAGGGAGTAATGTCAAGGGCGTAGCTACCGCCGTGAGATAGTCAGTGAATATTAACGTCGCACGGTTCAGCTACACGAGGCTTTTGGTAACAGACCTCATAATTTTGAACCATGATCAAGTGACGAGGACGCGACACCCCTGAGCTCGCACCCCCTCTCTTAACTACCACACCACACCAACGGGAGAACGTTTGAGCTCTCGACAGATTTAACGTGCATCGCTGCCCTACAGGGCGGGTTTTTAGTGGTACTTGGCTCGAACTCATGACATGCCTGCCATGACCAGTGGGCTACCGCAGCCCCGTAGATACCGCCGTATCAACTGTATCAATGATACGTGGCTCCCCTGCTAAAGGGAGCCCAACATGTGTATGCAAAACAATCTTAAAATGTTAAGGGGCTGCTAAAAGGCCCCCTCAGGACTAGCTACGTCAGTGAGTAAAGTCAAAGCAAGGGATATATTGAGGAGAACCATTGAAACGAATTCTTAAAGATGCAATTATGTTAACATCGAGTGACGTGTAACTGACATATAACCAAAAAAGAATAATTCATTTATTTAAATATCTTTTCCCCTAGGTACTAGTGAAGGATGAATTTAAGTCCAGGATTAAATTTGCAAATTACTTGCTGATAAGTGGATCACTTAGAAAAAAAAGTCAGAACTTTGTTCCACATTTTTTAAATCTTAATTGATTTCATTTATTATCAAGACACCAGGTTATAAAAAGTCAGTCTTTCGTTAGTTTCCTATGGGCGCAATAAACCCATTAATGCCTTAATTTATTCACGCTCAAAGCAGAAAAAAAATCAAATTTTCATCAATGTAATCTCAATCACTCGGCTGGAGCTGTGTCATAAAAACCGCGTGACCAATAAAGTATCTAGAGAAATGCGTGGAAGAAATTATTTCGGTCACTATTTTATCCTATTTAAGAATCATTTCAAACTTGACTCCACACGTTCTGGAACACACACTCGAAATCTATTATCATTTTTATTTCATTGAAAGCCTCCTTTTTTTATTCATAAAATCGATTAGAAATATTTCTAGTGTTATTGTTTTTTAATACAAGGAATGTTTGTCGGTTTTATAGTTTCTGTTTTACAATATTCCTAACTGCGATTTTTAAGAAGGCCATTTGGTAATAATAGTCACTGGCTCCATTGTTGATCCGTTATACGTGGTATGGCCAAAAATTAAATACTAGGTCAAAGTTTGTGTTTCAGTCGCTTGATCATGGTATCTTGCGAGGATAATCGCGCGCGCGTATACTGATATAAATTCATTAAATCAAACCAACCAATTCGAGAACTCTAATCTCCTCATTGTATGAGCTCTTAGAATTTATCTTTAGTACTGTGTACCTTTCCTTTTTCCCATGGGATTTTACCGTCTTTTGTAACACTGTAAGTACTAAATTCCTTAACGATTTTTGTTTTAGAACCCCTCCTTTACATTTAATACTTATCTTCCTTCTTCAATTTGTTTAAATAAGATAATTTTGTAGCAATCATTTACATGACTCGCTTGATTATTAGTAAATTAACAAATTTTTGGGCGCAACTTGGCTAAATATGATCTTCACGCCGATATAAACAGCCAAAAAATGTTTCCAGTATAAGACGTGTTCCATACTTTGGCGAGATTTTGGTCTTGGAGTTATACATTGGGCAAAGGCAATCTTTAGGGGAGAGAAATAGGCTGCATTTAGCTTTCTCTGAATCAGTTCTGGTTTTCGAATGTGTTTATGTACATTTTGTACGGCGATTAGATGTTTTGACCAGAGACTCCTTTTAATATCATTTCATTAGCCGCCCATCCGGTATAGTGGTTAGTGACGCTGACTGTGGTGCCGTAGAGCTTGGGTTCGAATCCCGGAGAAAGCATGGATGTTTGTACTGCAACCCTTCATGACTTTAAATTCCTTCTTTCCTTCGTAATGTGTGCTTCATGCTTACTTCTATAAGCCTCCGAGTGATACTTTGGGGTGCACGGGGGTTTATAAATGTTCTCAATAAAAAAAAAAATTTAAAAATACCTTGTCATCTAACTTTAAAGCATTGTTTCTCTGCATATAATTAGATAAGTATGCCACCTCAATAAAGAAAAAATACAACACATTCTTTGAAAGCTACTTCTGTTAAGTAGAGAGGTTTCTTTGCAACTTTTGAGGAAAACGTGATTTGCAATCAGTACTAGCCTGCACTGGCATGGGTTAATAGCAGCATCGCACAGTGGGCAATTTTCCCAATCTAGTGCTCGGAAATTATTTTATGGCTTTAAAGTCTTCATAATGATCTAAAATCATAATAATTAATGTAAATTGGACATTCTTTTCTGTTTTTTACTAACAAATAAGGTTAATAGGGTCTTAACTAATTTGTCCAGTTTGAATTTGATCAAGAATAAATTATTGCTAAGTGGAACTAGTTTTTGAACAAAGATCTAAAGATATTAACGAAGCAGTAATTTATACGTGGGAGCATATATACAAGAAGTAGTGTATCAAGTTAAAAAAATTTTAATTTAATAATTATTAAAGATTAAACAAATGCAATCAAACCTAACATTGTACAAAAACAAAGGATAATAGGTAGTGATTAAAAGGACTCGGCACCCTTTGTGCACTTTTTTATTTATGTATTTAAAAATTACATTTTAGCATTTCATATGATGTTTATTGAAGAAAATGATATGTGAAAATTTTTATCTCGTATTATTCACACAATTTTACAAATTTAATTTCTTTTAAGAAATTTCGAAATTTTTAGAATTTTACTCTTTTTGTGTTAATTAATTTTTTTGACATGAAATTTTTGTAATATTTCCGAGGATGTTTTAAACACCTTTAGCGATCGATTTTACAATACCTTAATTAGTTTTGGAGGGGAAAAAATAAAATGTTGAGATATATATACACTCAGGAACATTGAAAATAGCGACCCAAGAAGAAAGCATCGGATTGAAATGAAATTTAATACACATAACACAGATGAGAGATTCACTTGTTCTCAAAAACAAGACAATTAAACGAATACAGGGTGTGTAACGACACAAATATTGGGCACCTTTAATAACTCGTTGGACCACCTCCAGCTGCAAAACATGCCGCCACACGGTCCGGCATTGAGTTGATTAGACACCTTATGTTGTCCTGAGGTAGATGGGCCCCACAAATCTTGAACAGCCAACTCTAAATAATGTACAGAGTGACACGATGGCATCTGCCGTTCTAACACGTGCTCTACAGGGGACAAATCGGGGGAGCGGGCCGGCAATGGAAGAGTCTGAAATGGCGTAGGAAGTCTTGAGCAACTCTTGCTGTATGCGGACGAGCATTATCTTGCTGGAAAATTGCCCCTGGGAGACCATTTAGGAAAGGTCCTACATGGGGTCGAAGAATATCATCAACGTAACGTTGGCCCGTTAAGGTTCCACGCATCACAATTAAAGTGGACCGGCTATCGTAGGCTATGGCCCCCCAGACCATTACACCAGCTGTGCGGGCAGTGTGACGTAGAACAGTGTGGGGGGAATTGTACCGCTCACCAGGGCACCTCCACACCCGTACACGGTTATCATCTGTCCCTAAAACAAACCGGGATTCATCACTAAACACAACCTTTTGCCAATCTGTGACATTCCACATTGATCTGGCTTGGCACAACTGTAGACGCAGTTGCCGATGTTCCGGTGTTGAAGGGAGTGCACGGAAAGGGCGCTGGGATTTAAGATTTGCTTCTGCAAGGTGTCTGGAAATTGTTTGTGGAACAATTGCTACGCCTACGTCTGCTCGTATCGTTGAACGAGTCACTGTGGGGTCCACAAGTGCTTGCCGCACGATCCTTCGATCCTCTCTCCTCGTGGCCCTCCCTCCTGGTCACTCCAGACCCGGTTTACCGCGCGTGGGTACCTTCTCGTGTCCACTGCTCCCAACAATTTCTAACGGCACACTCCGAACGATCCACCTGGCCAGCAACACGGCGCGTCGACCAGCCTGCAGTTTTCATCCCGATGATCTATCCTCTCTCAAACTCGCTTAACTGTGAGAAATGTCTTCTAGCACGTTTACCTGGCATGTTTCACTTACCAAAGTCTTCCTACAGTCGGCGGGTAATCGTCACGTTTATGGATCTTCGAATTTGCGCTGGCTTATATAGCACTCTCTTCCTGATTGTAGCGTCACCTCGGCGTGTATGAGCATGCTTATTGGCAGAAAACTTGGATCATTTGCATATCACATTACGCTGTATTTATTTGCAAAGTTTCGCGATTGTACTTAGCTTCCTTCTTGGATCGCTATTTTCAATGTTCCTGAGTGTATATGCTAAAATTCAACCAAAAGCCTAATATTTCACACATTTAATTTTTTTTAAAAAAAGGAAGTATTCAATTTACAGTAAAATGGATCCCTAATTTAGTTACATGCATTACATATAAGACACAGAGAAAAAAATGGAAGTGATTGGTAAATAATTGTGGAAAAATACCACTCTAAAACATTAGCTATATATTTTTCTTAAAAATAATAAAATATAATATAAATATAAATATTACTCCCCCGACAACCACGCATCATTCGACTTGGAGAAGAGCTTTTCATTTCTATGGCATCTCATCCATTTTTCCCCAACAAACGAGCAGAAAGTTTTAACAATTTTTCTAAATTTTAATTGCTGCTGGTCCTCATATTTATCAAAGACCGTTGTTGTCCCAACTAAACTCAAAACAACATAAGTTTTGCGCTAGTATCTTGTTCTTCCTTCCATACATTGAATGAGGCACGCCGAGTAATACCATCGGCCAACGCTGAAAAAAAAATCATAACTTTGGGAGTAGCAGATAGTAGCAGCTAAATTTAGCATTAAATTAAAGGTCTATATCTACTCTACGTGACTTGAGTGTTTCTGTGATCAATCCGTGTCAATCCCAAAAGTTCTATTCCAATAAACATAAAAAGCCGAGATATGTTAGTAGGAGTTACATGCTGCACTAAATGTTATGTTTTTACAATTTTTAATCAAACCTGAACCTAATCTGAATGTCAAATCATGAAATTACTTACCCATGGCATATATTAAAAGAAAAAACCGCTCAAATCAGCAAAATCTGTTTCAGATGAAACGATTGAACTTCTTACTATAAAATGATGCTCGCAAGTGTTTCTTGTAGCAAAAAGAAACCCGATCTAAACTGCTGATTGTAGAATATTTCCATTCGGGTACTGACGAAAACTGTTTACCACATGGCTAGGGAACCTATGAGGACCATAAATAGTGTTTTTTTTATTTAGCGCAATTTCATTTTTGGACTTTCCGAGCGCTAGATTTGAAAACTGCCCACTGTGTGGCGTAACGTACACTCCCGCATGGTGTAGAGGGGAAGGGGTCAAGATTTTAGGGGCCCAAAGCCTGACTTTGCAGGAGGGTCCTAATACTCTCCGTTATGCTACTAGTTAATAGTTTTGTGAATACCAAAAACGCCCCCATGTTGTAAAATAGTTAGTGACCGCTACTCTTTGAATATGTTGGGATCTTCTATTTCTTACGTGTGAGAGGCAGATTTTGAAAGATTTCAGTTCAAATGTCTTTCGTATTTGTGATCACAATTCCACATTCTGAAATACGATCCTGATGAATATCACGTCAACAGCATCTCCATTAGAGGTGGTCACACGCCCTGCTGATAAATGTTTACAGCTAAACATATTTTTTCGCACATTATATTATCCATACACCTTATACGAAGACGAAGTTTTCCTTCGTTATTATGCACAAGATTCTCTTTTTCTGTTCAAAAGCGTGTGAAAATTTCGTAGCTTTTCAATAAATTGTTTTCATTTTATTGCCGCTTTTCTGTTTGTTGCTGATTTTTGGAATAAAAATAGTAAAGTAGTGTAGAATTTTTTTAAATAAAATTTATTTGCAAAAATTCTCATGCTCCACATTGCATAACATGAGGCTGACAGACGTAAGTGGTGACATTCTTATAGAATTTAAAACAAAATTAAAAATACATTTAAGAGACAAATATAAAATAAATGTGTGACGGATCTATACGCGATCCTTCCACTAATCCTCTTGGGAAATTTGTGGCCTATCAATTTGCGTTATTCGCAACCAACCCTTCTGAAGAAGAAAATCATGATATGCAAATTAAGTTACTATACATAGTCGAAGTTTTCTAGCTAGAATAGAGAGGAGATAAACCAGAAAAATCGCGCGCGCGGTCGAGATTGACACTGACAGGTATCATTATTGAATTATTGTGAATAATACTAATTAGGAGAAAGCTTAAAAGTGACGATTGTTCACTAAGATTAAATTAGTTTTAAATTAAATCGGATGATAGATTATAGATCCTATACAAAGTAAGGATCGAGTTTGATAGTCTCCTAATCCTTGGTGTATTATCGTCGTTGTTCCACTTTTGCGGTTAGCTCCGAGACGTTCTCTGACTGTTATGAATTGAATTTGTGTCGTTATATTGCGTGATCAATAGATTGATTGGATCATGGCGAGTATTTCTTCCCTACCTCCTACATTTCTAGGTGCACAAGAAAGAGGTGACAACCTCTCACAAAGGAAGGGAGGAAAAACACAAATATAAAGAAAGAGGTACCTATAAAACTTTAGAAATGTATACAGTAAACAAATTTTCTAAAGACATTAAGACTTTCAGTACAATTGACCAACAAAGACAAAACAGGTGACCAGGAAATACCTAAGTGTGTTTCAACTGTTTCAAATTTTCTCTTTTTTACAAAAATATAGGTTACAATGCAACAAGACGTGTTCCATAGTTTCAGCATCCAGACCACAAGAATAAATATTACTACCAATTAAATTAAACCTAGACAAATAGCTCTTAAAATTTCCATATCCTGTTAGAATCAGGGATAACTTAAAATCAGTAACAAATTTCTTGCATTTTAGCCGTTGATAAATGGTCGGTAAAAATTTTTTAGTCCACAAATCTTTAGGTGAGGTTAAGAATTCAGCGTTCCAGGCAGAAATAATTCTTTCCCAAGCTAAATGCTTCCAGTGGGACAATGGCACAGACATCGAAAGATTCACAAATTGGCAGACTTATTTATCGCTGATAATACAAGGTTTCTTAATAAGTCGCAATTCAAAGATAATTAGTCTCATAAGATTTACTGCGACATCCATACAATGGCAAAAACGAGAACTAATTAACCATGTTAAGAAAATATCCATTTATAGCTGGGCTGCCCACCATTTAAATACGAGTAAAAAATATATGCCTCATTAACCAGTCGAGTAAGAAATACTCAATGCTTCTATAAACTTCAGAATGAGACCTCGGGTTTGTGTCCTTCAAAATGTAATGAATGAGTGAAACTCGGTGAAGTGTAACAAGAGTATTAGCCCTCTTCAATGTATGAAATGCAATCTACAGTTTGTTTTATCGACGAACTCAGTTCATGTGTTTCATCTTTTTTCAAAAAAAAATTTGCTCTTGACGTTAAGGATGAACTAAGAATGAATCGTTTTTGTTCGGTGTTTGAAACGCGACCTTAGAATTCCAAAGTAAAGTATTAAAAAAAATTCTTATCTCTAACATTTATAAATAAGTTTCTGTTATCCTCTATGTGCAAATTTGAAATTCCAAATGCACTCACTGGATCTGTTTATCTTAGAATATAGTAACCAATCATATCTGACTCTAGACAAGTTTTTCACGGTTTTTCTTTCCCCATGTGGTATATTTCAATTTAAATCTAAACTTTTAAAAGCAAGGGTTCTCTCTTAAAAAAAAAACTTTCTTGTGTGAATGTTGATTCAAATTGTGAATACCCTAATAAAAGCCTCGTCATGGTTTCTTTGAAACGGACAATTCTAAGGAATTCTTTTTTTGTGTTGAGGGAAACTAATACCAATGGCTATTTTTTTTCAGTTTTCCCGCCAAAAAGATTCGAACGAAGTTATAAAAGAAACTTTTTATTTCTAAATAGTGACTAAACTATATAATGAAATATAACTATAAAAATTATGTATATATGTGAATATTTTCAATTGCTCCTGGGATATTTTATACTTTTATTCTTCAAAAAGCACAACACACAATCGCCAGAATTAACATTAAAACCCTATTAACATTGTTTTTACCTTTGGAGGGATATGAACACTTTCTAGGGTCATTTCTAATTTTTTTCTTGATATAAAATTAATTTTTGTTGAGGTTTTGTTTAGGTTTTTAATATTATCAATGTGTGCTTTTGATACATTAAGGTTCATTTATGGCGTAACCCAGTCGCGTAACGGAAAATATTAGGGCCCCTCTACAAAGTCATGTTTTAGGCCCCCATATCGGATCTTACAAAGGATTGCAACTTGGTGTCAATAAGACTTTGGGCCCTCTAGAACCCTGCCCCCTCCACAATGCAGGGTGTAGCTAGTTCTGAGGGGGCCCTACATCAAAATTCCTTCACGGCCCCTTTTTAGATATGGGAGCTCTGATATTGGGACTGTAGTTACATATCAGGGGTGGCTCTAGGGCTGGACAAACCGGACCCCTGCCCGGGTCGGCAAATTTTAAAGGCGGTATTTGGATCAAATTTGATATTTTTTTTGTTACAAAAAATTTGATATATTCTGAAATATTATTGTTGGATGTGAATTTGGTATTTCATTTAACTTATCTTATTTTTTTTATTTTGTATGTTACTTTGTATATTTAATGACAGTTTATGTTGACACTTGAAGGGTTCGAGAATGGAGTAGATGTGAAAGCACGAAATTTAATGTTTACATATCTTTCACTTGCAACTTTGTCCCCATCTCGGAGTGAAGTCACAACGAACATTCCTTTTACCTTTACGATGTCCGGTTTTAGCTATCCAAAAGGGGACAAGGGTAATAAGAGTTTTTAATAGATAGAGAGCCACAGAAGATTTTTTTAATTTTAATCTTGAGTGTAGTTACTATTAAGTTAAGACAAACACTTGTGATCCCCACCATTATTAGACTAATTTTCGAAGAAATTGGCTTGCTTAAATAGACGATTCCTTATCTTTCATTTCATTTGTTTGAAATAATAACAAGTAATTATGTCTTTAATTTTGAATTATTTGAATTTTTAAGACTTAATATACAAATATATATAGAGAGATAGGGACTGCATTTTCTATTTTTTTCCAGGGTGGAAAAACTTCTAGACATAAACTTCCTGTACATATGTTGGTGCTCTGTATCATTAATTTGGCGGTAGCTACGCCCTTGACGTTACGCTACTGGCGGAACAACAATGATCAATAAGACAGCTTTTTCTTAAAATAAATCTCTTCACTAGTAGTACTAATAGTGTTAATTATTTTAAGGTAACAGTTTTTTCTAGAAAATAACATATATATTTCGACGTTATATGTAATATAATATTATTGAATCCAAACGACTTCTGCAGAATTATTTTAAATACCAAAGCATTTAAATATAAATATGCTATTACCATTTTTTTGTAGTTAACATTTTATCTGATAACTATTCATATATCAATCGGGTTGACTTGATATATGACATTTAAGTATCTTGCAGGGTCGGACGTTTTAAGTCATTGGGGCCACCTGAGCTCAAAGCCTCGGTGAGGGAGGGTTTTTTCTCGTTCTCTAATCAGCCTCTGTAAGATCGTGATACGAATAATTCAAGTAGTCAAATGTTATTCCTGGACATATTCTCTGAAAACCTGGGAATTTCTAACTAAATACCTACTGGAAATAGTGGCAGAGTATATTATATATATTATGTCATGTTCATTGTATATGTCTAGGGTTATATCTCGAGGAACCATTACTCATTCAGTTGAAAGGAGGCAGCCGGTCAAATCGGCTTGTGCGTGGTTTGTGAGATTGTGAATCCCGCACATTTATTTGCCACGAGTTATCGTTTGTACGGTTATTTTACGGTTTTATTACTGTTTCCTTTCACAGGTCACAAGTAAGGCCTACTTTTACATCGGGGCTAAGAGCTTCAAAAAATCTTAAGACGTCATTGTCAACTGTTCTTGACCTTAAATTTTAACGAGTTAACTGATTGACGAGTATACTCGTCACGGAGAAGTTGCAGGATTTTGTGTATTGACGAGTATACCCGTCGAGCGTAAAATGTAGTGACCATTGGCTATTTAAATTATAATTTCGAAAAAAACAAAACATATTCTCAAATTTCAAGATATTTAGAACATTTTAAGGCTGGCCGGAGTACACAAAAAAAATGAATAAAAAAATATGAAAAATTGACGCAAACTCATGCATTCCCATATGCACCGGCTGAAACCGAGTATAAGTACACAAAACGAATTTATTTATATGCGATGATAATGTTTTTAGATGCAAGCCTGAAAGGGGCAAATGTCAGAAAGTTGATATATTACAGGCTTCCTTCAGGCATGGGACAGTAGCGCCGAACCAGGCACTGAATCCATTGATAGCTGCTGGTCCAAAGTCAAACAGCTATCGAGTGGTGTAAATGCTACTTGTTTAACGTTAGGATCATGTACCGACATTAGAGTAATGGCTCAATGCCTTGCTGCCTAAAGAACAGTTATTTTATTGAGGTGGGAAAGGCACGGATGCTTTCTGGTAAGAGGACTGTGATCAACCTAAAAGCACCTACTCCAGATCTTCCTTAGTATCAATATAGGTAATATATAATTATATTATCCAAATAATAAGTATTAGTAATAAAAATGACAATTTTATAAAATGTAACCATTTTTTTTATCTAATATTTCTACAGGGACACTTTTAGATTAACGAGTATATTCGGCATCACATTCGATTTCCGTGACACACATAGTTGCGTGCAATCAAACGGGAACTCCACAGTTAAATGGTTAAAACGTGTTAGCTCTTCAAATTTCAAATTAAGAGGTTTTTTATAGCAATTGTGTCGCATATATATGAGAAAATTTCGATTTGTTTTCCTACTCAATTAAAATTCGTGAAGCCTTAGATAGAAATGAATTGGTCATGTTCGTTTAAGGTATCCGACTACTTGCGACAAGTTTAAAAAAAATGGATATGTGGAAATTTTTTTGTGGTTTTTAGATCTATTTAGCACATTTTAAGAAAAAGAAATTATTATTACTAAAATGGGTAAAAATTTACAAAAAAAATTACATAAACAAGGCCCACTCTATACAAAAAAATGCATGAACAAATTTTCAATTTTTCATTTTTGAATTGACCTAGAGAAAAAGAGATTATAATTTTTACAATACCTATAGAGCCCTTTATCTTGCTTATTTTATGAAATCACTTAAAAAAAACAGTGATTACATTTATATACGGGACTGTAAATTTCGTAATAAGACAATGATGGATAAATCTAAAGGTTAAAACACTTCTACTATTACGCAGAACATACACACAAAAATTCAGTTGATTATTCTTAAAACTTTTTGAGCAATCACTGTACCTGTTTGAGTTTTTCGATGGAAAAACACACAATTCGAGTAATATGCATTTTAAAGTTTGACATCTCTCGTTTAAAGTTATGGCATCAGCTTTTACTAAAACACTTGTAGTTTTTGTTCTTGCGTATAAAAAATTTAAAAAAACTTGATATTTTTACAAAACTACTAAGACGGTTTGTAAAATAAAATCATAACAAAAAAAAGTCAATTTTTGAAATATTTACGATTTTAGAGTAGTCGGATACCTTAAGTGCTCAGTATTTAGGTAAAAATCATTCAAAATTAAACATTGATGTATGAATATTATGAAATCACTCTGATACTTAAGTATAAGCCTTTTTATTAAATTTTATGATGTTAGAGAGTCATGCATTGATCTTTATCTCTTACATTTTATGCTATTTCTGCGTAGTTGGGAAATTTCAAATTGGACATCTCTGCTTTATATACAGACGTGTTTAAAATTGGTAAACGTACAAAATTGTGATTCTGAACTTAATTGTTTTTATAATGTATAACAATTAATATTTAAGAAAACCTTTTTCATTATTTTACTCATGACTGACTGCACGAAAGGTCCAAGCATGTCTTAGTATCCTATTTGGTGTCACTAAGGTTCCAGTTCCTTCATAAGTATTTAAATTTTATCGATATTCAAATCAATCTTCTTTACTACAGGCCGATGACATTTTGGAGTAAGAACCAAATATGTTTCTACATAATGCACCGGCAATCTCTCTTTTTTTTTAAATATATTTTATGAAAGCTCTGACCCAACCCTGCATACAAATCAGATGCTGAAGAAAAGATAAAGGTCACTGGAGTTCAGTGACCCATTTATCCACTTTTTTTCTTTATACCTCACCTTTTGTTGAGATGTGGACCAAACGTCTAGGTTAGAAAAAGAGAGGTCAAGTGCCTTTACCGAGAATTTCGAACACTTCACCTGACCAAAAGTATATAGCCTCTCGAGTTTAAAATTGAATTTTTAATTTTGAACAGAATTTTTGAGCTGGGGGGGGAGTTCTATAATTTGCTTCTTTGAAGAGGAACTTGCTTCGTCGTAAAAACGCGGAAGAGGAAATGAAATTTAATATTTTTTAACGTTTAAAAATTATCCCTCGTAATAAGTTTAATTATTCATTACGGTTGTAGATATCTCTTGCAGTTTGATTCTCTTTTCGTTGAGTAAATAAGGTTTTTCAATTAACTTGGTTTTTGGTGTTTTATTCTAATGCTTTTTATTAGATCATGTAAATGATTGGCTGAAATGCATCGTGGCTACTTTTTGTCAAAAGATAATTTTAAATATTTTGTGTGTGTAAGTGTAATATATCTAAATCTCCAGGATCGGATTTTCTTTTAAAATTGTTTCCAATGCATTAAAAATATATTCCTAAAAAAAATTCGATAGCTCTAAACTATTTAATTTAGGTAGTACTTGGGTTTTTTTGCTGTTGCTTTTTTATCAAAGGAATATATAAATTGCTCAACCCCCTACTTGTTATAATTTGGGAAGAAAATCTAATGAATAAAAATTGCAGTTTAAAAAAAACTAAAAAGCACATTTTTATAGTTAATCTAAGTTGTAACTTAATCTTTTAGTCGCCTAACCTGGAAATAGGATCTGTAATTAGTCGCCAGATGCGGGGTGGGATCTGAAAAAGGGAAATCGTTTGTCCTGATGATCCTGATCAAGACAATGGAACAAAATTATTAAATTATTGCATTGCCATCGGTCCTGAACAAGTGAGCAAAATTTCGAATTAATCTGACCTTTTTAAAGTGAGTAAAAATTGAATTCAAAGATTCTCGGTTACATATAAGTAAAGCTTATAAAGGGGTGTGTTAAAAAGATGAAAGATTTTTTAAACAAATTTATCCTAAACCAAAAAAAAAAAAACAATCGTCAAATAACAATCATAAAATATCCAAGTTTTAAATTCTGCAATTTTTGTTCTTGAAGACATTATAACAAGCATTGCGAAATACTGAAAAATGTGGATAACACGAACGTAAAACCTGCATATCATTGCGGAAGTTAAATGTATTTAACTATGAATTACTACTGAAATAGTTTATTACTTATGTAATGCATTACCGAAAACTTTGAACTCTATTCTGATTTTAAGTTAATTCTTTTCCTGCAAAAATTAACTTTTTCAATTTCTAAAATAGAAATAAATGGAATTTCCGATGATATTTTGTTTAATAATAATAAATTAAAGTAACTATGGGATTTATGACCTAGCACAAGAACATTTTATCCACGCACTTGACGAAGTTGCAATGGTGGAGTTTAAGAATTAAAGTATTATTAAGAGGTCTCAGGGGTGTTAAATTTCTCTAGAGGTCTGAAAATATAAACATTTTTCAAACAGGTATAATTCTTTTAAATTTAAATTAAATAATTCGAATCTTTTACACATTATTTATAAAGGAATGGGGCTTCAGAAAAGTACAAAATGTTTAAAATATAATCATAATTTTAAAAAATTATACGCATATGAAAATAAGAAACTTTTCTATAAGAAATATTTAAGTTTTACGTCGCGCATTCTATTGTCTAAAATAGTAGCTTTAATTATTAGCTGTAAGTTGATTTATAAACTTAAATGTATTCTTTTTACACTATAGCTATTTTTATATAAATAGAATAATAACTTACATATTTTAATAAAAAGTACATATTTAAAAAAATTGCAATATTTTACAAATTTTTTGAAATACAAAAGATATATATAATACTAAAATTATGTAGGGGTTTAAAGAGTATGATGTATTTTATAATTCTATAAAGTTTTATACATCAGAGGCTACTAATTTAGAAAATAGCGGGCGCAACGCAAAAAATACTTAATATTTATTATAGAATTTTCATATGATTAGGATTTCTAAAATTATTATTATATTTTAAACATTTTATACTTTTCTGAAGGCCCATTCTTTTATAAATGTGTAAAAGATTCGAATCATTTAATTTAAATTTAAAAGAATTATACCTGTTTGAAAATTGTATATATTTTCAGACTTCTAGAGAAATTTAACACCCCTGAGACGTCTTAAACTTTTCTCCCTCTCTTTATTTGCATATTTTGTTCTATAAATTTGACTGTTAAAAGTTTTACAATACCAAAATTTTGCAAAACTATTGAAAGCCTAGGAACAGAGTGACGCGGTCTTGTAGAATGCTTTCAGTCTTGAAGGGCATGGTGATTTATCTAAAACACCTTGATTAGCTTATCGAATATGTTTTTTTTATATCCAAGCATACATAAAATATATTCCACTGAAGCAATTAAGACATTTTAAAAACGACCTGCTTTTAAAATTGTTTGAGTTCCGTGTTTCTAGCGAATCATTTTTGGAGCAGATTCCGAATAATTAAGTCCTAGTTAAAGTTTTTGTTATAGTACAGAAGATTCTTACAATAGACACATTCATCTACCGCCCAGCCAGTATGGTGGATACGAACCTCGGATTGTAACAGAGTGGGTTCGAATCCCGAATAAAGCATGGTTGCATTTTCTTCGGAAAAATATGTCGGACTTTCGCCTGCAATGGATTCCCGTCTTGAAAGGAAAGCAGCGCACCCCTTCTTGTTATATGCTGGAATCATCATCTGTAATAAATGTTTGTATTGTATGTTTCTGTTCTTCAACTTGCATTTCAAATGTATCCCAGGGTAAAAACGCACGCCAACAACAATAATCTAGAACAAGGGTATTAAACTCAAAGGCTAACTTGGGCCAAACAAACAAGATTTAACTTTAAATGGGCTACATATATGTGTAGTAATTCCCTCTAGTATCCTTTTTATTAACTCTTTGTACTAATTTTTAAACAAACTTTAAGTCTTTGGTTTAAAATTAACGTTGTAATCTTAATCGTAATCGGTTAGTCCGAAATCCCTGTCCCGCCCATTCTATCCAATCGGAACTACTATTACGTAATAATCACGCGCTTGCACTGCTGGTATAAAAGCACAAATCTTGTGTAATCGCTCTCTTTTGTCTGCTTGCTTTCAGCATGTAAAAATATAAATAACAGCTGCTGCTGCTTGTCGTTGTCTGCTTTACTTGGTAATCGTCGAAAGTTTCTCCATTCAATATGAAAATGTACCGCAATTGTGTTTTAAAATATTGTGATGTGTGCTTCAAAATAAAAGGATGAAAAATTACTCCGAAGAATTTTCAATCGACCAGATGTGACAACAAACCAACACCGGCCAACGAGAGAGAGATTCATAGAAACGTAGGTATATTTCGAATAATACGATATAATAAACATATATAAATGAACAAGTAAACTTTACTTCCCAACACTTGACATCTTTTTCTGCTATCATCTTTTCTATTTCGGAAGAAATTTTTATATTTTACTTCATATACTGGCCGGGCCGCAAAAATGTTCGTTGCGGGCCGTAAGTTTGATACCCCTGATCTAGAATCTCTAGTTTTTTTCCCCTTGCATAATTAGTTATCAATAACGGTAATAAAGTTCCCACTATATAGTGTTACAAACAGATGTAAAAATATTTTATAAATTGGCTGTTGTAAGAAATTGTATTTTTCCAGCACTAAACTCTAGCTGTGGATCTTAATCGATACTGATATTATTTGGGTAATTTATTATAAAAACAAAGACACAATATATTTTATATTACTGATTTTTTAAAATTGCATTGTGATACTCGTTTGAGAACATGACAAAGAAAAATAGAAGCTTTTTTTTTAACAGCAGTCTAATTTAGGAGATAAACACGTTGTACAAAAGTACATTTCAGTTCCTTTCTATATTTTTGTACATCATGACAACAGTTAACGTTATTATTTCAATGAACAAAATGTAGAACTTGTTTTTTGTTGTGCTGGCACAGAGGCATGCACAAAAAGATGGGGGAGGTCGACCCATCTCCCATATACCAACAGATTTTACCATAATTATCCCTCGGTGCTTTTCTTTACTTGTTTTTTAAACTGAACCCACCTCCCCCTTCCCATAAAATAGGTTTGTGTACACCCCTATGCGAGCATGTTAACTACAAAGGGAGAACTATTGTTTTACTTACCAATGAATTTTTTTTATTGAAAACAATTATAAAATCCCCGTACACCACAAAGTATCACAGTGGGCTTACAGAAGTAAGTATTAATACACATTATAAAGGAAAGAAGGGGGGAATATATCTTTTCAGGTTATGAAGGATAACAAATATTTACAACCAATTCACAGAACTTTTAAAAGCACTTCTCTGGTGGAAATAAGTTGAAAATTCGGAAGCCAATTTATATTAAGTCCCTTGAAAACCAGTCTTCGGATCTTTCATTCTCTGACAAACTTGGAACACTGAAGGAGCACATGTTCTACATTTTCTTCGCCACCAATATTTTAATCACAGGAAAATGACGGAACTAAATTAAATTTGTTCATAATAAAGTTTCCATGACCAGTTAGAAATTGGGTTGTTTTGTAATTAGTATAAAAAGGATGGCAAGACAGTCTCTTATTAATGGTTGGAAAAAATTTCTTTGTTAAGCTCCCTTAATTTGAAATGAGCTATTCTTGGTTCCAAGACTTCACCATTTTTTCTTTCATTATCTTTTAAATGATTTAGGAATATTAACGGCAATGTCAATTTCACGTTTGGTGGCAGCCCTTGCAAGCCTATTGGCCCGCTCATTTCCAAGAACGCCCGTGTTTCCGCGAAAAATGCTAAACTTATAGAAATGTTTTTATCTTTTAGGCTTTTAAGTCGCTTTTGGATCTCGACGATTATTTTGCTTGGCGAAAAAATACACCTCAGATAATCCAAGGAGGAAAGAAAATCTGTGCAAATGACATAGTCTGAGATGACACTATTTTGTTCAGTGGTCCATTTAATTGCAAAGTTTAAACATAAAAGTTCAGCTACAAAAACTGTCCATTCATCCCTAATTCTAAATTGGAAGTGCTGGGATTCAACACCACTCCTAAAGACAACAAAAGTGAAACCAATTCTGCCATCAGTATAACAAATAACAGGGAAATCATCCATGCTTTTGTCAAAAAGTTACCAATGAATTACCTAACTAATCACTTCAATGGTCTCAATTCATGAAGTCGCATGATAAAAACAAATGCATGTTTTCCATTGAATTCAAAACAAACATTAAACTAATGGACTAAATTCATGACGGTCACATGATAACGGCAATCACGTGTTTCCTATTAATTAAAAATTGACATACTAGTAGTTCAACTTGTAAAGTTTAGATAACGTTTAAAATTTGACGATTGGATAAGGAGTTCACGTGTTAAAATTCTTCAAGCAGTTTTAAAATTAAAAAAAAATACTTACATCATACTAATACTTTTAAATTAAGTGCATTTTGTTTAACTATGTTCATTATTATATCGTTGACACACATGTACTTTCTCAAAGAAAGTTTCTGCAAAAAGCAAAATTTGACAACAGTGAAACACATGAACTAATTGGCTGGAAACGCGTGATTATATTTATGTTATAATTATGACGTCGCATTAATGAATGAACTTATTGGCCGAAAACACGTGGCTCGGTTATCATGTGACTATGACGTCACATGAATTTAGTCCATTGTACTTGTTATTCTATTTGTAAAACTCTGATAAAATTTCAAATTTCATATTTGGGTAAAGATGTTTAAAAGTTAGGGGGGAATTTCTTCACAAAGATTTTTTTTAAATTAAAAAAAATCATATTTTTTTTATGTTTAAACTTTTAAATAAAATGCATTTTGCAAAGAGCTAAACTTGGCAAAACCGGAGCGCGTGAAGTGATTAGCTGGAAATACTAGGTAGTTTTAATCGTGTAACTATGACGCCGCATGAGTTTTTAAATTGTTTTGCTGGAATCACTATCATGTGACTATGACGTCACATGAATTGAGCCCATTTTGTTTATTGCTATTCACGTCTGCTTTCACCAATAATAAACAATTTCATTTTTGTAGCTCAATGTCTTAAATTGGCGGTCAGCTGGGTTTCGAACCTCAGTTCCTTTTTCTATATATTTATTTCTTGTTGAACTCGTAAAGAGTTTTTTTTAAAGTAATGTAGCTGAACTATGTTCTTCTTTGAAGTTGATTCTACTTTGTTGAATTTCAAAATGGGACGTTTAATAATGCATTATTCGTACAATAAAAAACAATTGAGAAAAATGTATTCATTATCTTTTACAAAGGAAACATTACACAGGTTCAAACGAGCTTCATAATTCATTAGTAATCATTAGATTAATGATAGCATCGTGAGGAAGTTCATTTGAATCATCGATCAGTCCAGTGTCTCGACTTCCTTTCAGTTAAATCTATGACGAGTAAATTCTGGGAGAAGTTCACTTTGTACTGGTGCTTTAAAGTTTGTATTTTCACGCTTGATGATAAATTTTTATTTCTTTTTAATTTTACGTCTTTGGGATGACTAACATTATTTAAAAATTCATTTACTATTACAAATTATAAGTAAATGTTGCCTTCAATGGGACGAAATAATATAAATAAAACTGCGCTTTTATTAAATTTTGTAAAGCAAAGCAGTGTGATGTCTGGAAAAATAGATGAGTAGCGTGAGAGTTAAGAAATTGAATAATTTATTTGTTACGTCCGCAGCTATTCATTACAGTATGCACAGTTGGTTACAAATTCAAACTACCGACTCTTCCCATTCTACAGAATGTCATTTGTGAAGGAGGAGGTAAACACAACCGTTCTTTTCAGTGTTTCAAAACGAACTGTCTTTCCACTCTGTTAAGGTTGGGGGCATCCTATTCTAAAACATTTCGAATTACACTCGGAGATCTGGCTCCCAGGAAGCGTTGCTTTCTCACAGCCATCGGTTGTCGGTGCGATGTCAAATGAAAGGACCACGCAGTACTTTAGAGGTGCACATGGGAGCATGAACGGCACAATCTTATCTTTGTAAATAAACCGATTTTTGCAACTGCGTGGCGAGAAAACTTTACAGCAACCATTCTTGATAGAACGTTTGAGTTCTTCATTATCGGCTGAATTTATTTAATTCTAATTTAGTGAACCTAGTTATTTCCTCAGAAAAAGAATTTCAATTGCTTGTATGTCGTTTGCGAATCAATCATATTTTCAAGATAAGTTATTAAATATAACATTCCACAAATTCTAATTATCTTGTAATAAATCAACATATTTTAGTAATTTTTGTAATCGGTTTTCTTATTCGTATGGTTCTAAATTTGTGTAATATTTAAGAATTTATATTGATTTTAAATGTCTAAGATTTTATTTAATTTTGAATACTTTGTATTGTTTTGTCGTATGCTTTTATTAAATGGATTTTTAATGAGTCTTAGTTTTTAAAACAGAATACTTCGTTGTAAAAAAAAATCATTAAGTAATGATTAGTAACGAAAGACTATACAGATATATTTTATGTTTGAAAAAGGAAAAATTCATTACGTAGAGAGGAAGACTTATTGGTTTTAATTGAAAATCACAACCAAATTTATCCAAAGAATTTGTCATTTTTTTTCATGAATCAAACAACAAACTTTATTAGAAATAGACGTTTAATATTTTTTTATTTTGTACATTTTTATAAGAATCGTCTTCATTTGTGTATAAATTTCTTCAAACAGCTTTAATTTTTCTTCAAAATTTTTTTAAGAAAATTGTTTATTTTTATTTATAATTCATGAAAAGCTAAATTTGTTCTAAAAATTTTAATCTTTTTTTTTCTTTCTTTCCAGAACCAACATGGCAAAGTTTCCGAGGTGAGTGAATTTAAAATTGTAACCATTAGGTATTGTAACGTCGTGAGTAGCTATCCATCAATAATTAAGGATTACAGGCTAATATAATATAAAAAATATTGTTTATTTGATAAACAATTCTTAATGAAGTAATATTGCCAAGCCGGTGTACTCAGTTCCTATTCCCATACTCAACGCCACCGGCGTTCATCGTCTTTTCCACTCTCAACTCACTCAGCCCTTTTTTCCCTTCAAGGCGGGTATCACTCTCTCTCTCCCCGACTCTCTTTCCGTCTCTTTCCTCTCTTTCCGTCTCTCCTCCTCCTTCCGTCCGTTCTCTCTCCCGGACTCTCTTGTCCTTTTCTCTCCCCGACTCTCTTTCCGTCTCCCCTCTCTCTTTTCCGTCTCTCCTCCTCCTTCCGTCCGTTCTCCCTCCCGGACTCTCTTGTCCTTTTTCTCTGCTCTTTCTCCTTTCCCCCCGGTCCTCTTTTTCTCAAAAAGACCCCTTTTAAACACCAGGGGTGTGTTCGCAACACGCCCCTCGCTCCTTATTGGCATGTCACCAAAGTCTCTCTTGACCTCCCTCGTCCTATTGGCGCATAACACGCCAAAACACACCCGAGCCGTCTGTCCCAAGGCGCCATAGTTCCTTGTCCACATCTGGACACACTTGTCCAACGCCAAAACACACCCGAGTCGTCTGGCCCAAAGCGTCATAGTTCCTTGTCCACATCTGGACACACTTGTCCATCACGCCACCTGTTTCTAGTATCCCCTTCACAAAACCCTAGAAAAGATGACATGATTATTTTAAGATAGGCTTTGCCTATTGTCAATGGGGCGCCGGCTCTACTTTGCTATTATGGCGTCCCGTCTGTCTCTCTCCACTCCCTGAGTTCAGACAATAAACAATGGCCCCATGGCCACGCGCACTGGTCATTCCACAGCTGGTGGATCATAAAAATGCAGGGACAATCGATGACGTCGTACATGGCCTTGACCAGCTGGTGAAACCATAACACTTATTGTGAATCGAAAGATGGGAATTCACAGCCATTGACGATGTCACAACTCCTTCCCCCTGAAAAAGGTCCATTTCACTGGACTGCTCTGGCCTCAGTTTGGTTCAGTTCGCAACATTTCACACCAAAGGGTTGTCTTACCAATGAGACCGATCAGGACAGCAATCCAAGAAACATATACAATCACAATAAACAAATAAACCCAAAATACTTTAAAACCTACACTTTACAAAAGAACTTAAATTCCGAATCTTGGACCATTTTTTCAATTTCAAACAGTTACATCACACTTCAAAATTTAGGGTTTTAAAGAAATTAACTCAAATTATAATATTTCTATAATTCTATACATCAATTGCTCATTCAATTGTGTTAAACATCTGTGAGCGTACACAGTCCTAAGAGACACAAAATATTTACCATAACACATAATTTCTTTCCACCTTACACCACCAACACATACCCATACAAATATTAATTCACACCTAGCACCAACCCTACGAATTACTCATTCCCATCTACTTATTCCAACGGTGTTTCCAACGATATTAAATAAACAAAATAAACATTTATAAATTCCAAGCTTTGCAAAAAACATTAAAAACCAAATTTTTAAATTAAGAAGTTTAAACTAAGACTTTTTAAATTTAATTAAATTATGGCTATCAGCAAGCATTATCACAACCATCATGACAGGTTATTCACAATTCATGGTATTGTCTTCAATTACGTTAGTTATTGAGGAAACACTTTAATTGGGAATATAATTAACAAGCCTCAGTAGCTCATGCAAAGAATTTTCACTATATCTACATTATATCTACACGGAACAAACTTGCCCATGGCTCTAATTTACCTTTAGTCGGTCCGACTTCCGACCCAACCCTACTCAACCATTTTAACACAAAGTCTATTTTCTTTACACGGTTTTTCCAAATTTCCATCAGAATGTTTATATCGACCATTCGCGGTACTTTAATCGGCTCTAACAACCTCAAAATCCGAGTCGTTAAATTACATTCATCATAAGCACAAAGAAACTTAAACCTCGATTTTTTTATAATGTACATGCCAACTGGCATAACGCATGTGGTGTGCTTCGGATAATTCATCAGTAGTGAACGACGAAAATACCACTTCCACAAATCCAGTACAGTCACCCACGATGCCGCGTTGATCTTTTCTACCAAACTTTCCCTTAAAAAAAAATAAATCTCGGCTCGCGTCACCTGGTTCAAATTCCTATACTTTATACATTTGATACGCGGGTACAGGTATCGGTTCACTCTTCCTAACCAAACAAGCAGAGTACGGTTTGACTGCCCCGCTATCTTAGCCATTGTATGATTTCGAAAACTTTCCTGATCCACTGTTAACTGCTTTTCACAACCCATTAACGTCCCAAGGGTATATTTTTCCTCGCAGATATTCTCACAAATCAATCCTTCAGGGTTCGCCACTCCCTTATCTCTTTTCAATTCAAAAGAGCCACTCCAATGTTATCCGGATTTATTACCCGCTGTGCACCCATCGCCAAGTCGCCAAAAGCCCTCGTGTAGCTGAACAGTGCGACGTTAATATTCAATCAATCAATCAAGCACCCATCGCCACAGTTCTGACCCTTCCTTCACATAACCCAGCCTTCATTTTCACTTCACAATTACTATTTCTATGCACGTTGAATTCTTTCCCTTCCACAATCTTAAATAGATTATTCTGTTCTGTCCCTCTCCCACTTACTTCAGACAGAGGGGAAACGTTCGTCCATCTCACTGGGGGGGGTCACAATTCTCCTTTTCAAAATCACAAGACGTGGCGTTCTCCACGCTTTTATTAACTACCGGGTTAATTAAAGGCCTGCACTTATTAACCGGTTCACTAACTTCTGCGGTACGTTTTCCTGACAAAATACAAACATTTGCGAGATCGTTAATCCTATTCCCTGCCTTCAATTTATTTTCATTTAACTTATTTCTGAGTTGAATTCTCATTCTTTCTAACTCAAGTTCTCTAGCTAGTCTGCGTTCCTCGAATTACCTAATTTCCTGTTTTTCACGTTCTTCACGTTCTTCCCGTTTTTCCTCCAAAATACCCTCCAACAAACATTTAACTGACTCTTCGTCATAGTATTTGCTTTGACAGATTCTCTTCTTAAATTCTATCTTGGGTAAAGTAATATCAATTTCTACCCTTAATTCTTTCGCAACCTCTAACAATACGTCTTTTCTTTCTCTTAACAGAAATGCCATGATGCACTAATACACACAAAATCAAATCTAAACTTAATCCTTACAAAAATTATACAAAGACTCAAGGTAACCTAACAATACACTAGACCTAGACTTAACTATATTTTACCCATATGCGCAAATCTAAACACAAATAAGCTACACATCAGTGTTCTCCAATTCAACAAGTATAACTACCGTATACTAAAAATTTCACAAATCTATAACCACAGCAATACCCTTCTCAATACTGTGCGAACAAAACAAGTATAACTACTGTATACTACGCGTTTCACAAATCTATAACCACAACAATACCCTTCACAATACTGTGCGAACAAAACAAGTATAACTACTGTATACTACGCGTTTCACAAATCTATAACCACAACAATACCCTTCACAATACTGTGCCAACAAAACAAGTATAACTACTGTATACTAAGAGTTCCCCCAAATCTATAACCACAACAATACCCTTCACAATACTGTGCCAACAGAACAAGTATAACTACTGTATACTAAGTTTCACAAATCTATAACCACAACAATACCCTTCACAATACTGTGCCAACAAAACAAGTATAACTACTGTATACTAAATTTTACAAATCTATAACCACTACAATACTCTACACAATACTGTGCCAACAAAACAAGTAACTACTGTATACTAAATTTCACAAATCTATAACCACAACAATACCCTTCTCAATACTGTGCCAACAAAACAAGTATAACTACTGTATACTAAATTTCACAAATCTAAAACCACAACACTAATATTGCACATTTATACACTTCATACAAAACTTAAAATCCTTCTAGTCTCTTATTGTTTACTAACTCCACCTAGTCTTTATATTCCTTATTTAAAACATTTTACATACAAAATCAATACTCAGTTGCTGCCCCGAAAATAATCTCAATGAAAAGACTCACCTTCAAATTTGTAGAGGACACACAGGAACACAACTCATAGCATGCAATTCCAAAAATCAGGCGGGCACACTTTATCACTAGCAGGAACGGGAGACACTTGCATCCAGCACTTCTCACAGCTGGGGACACATCTCATAGCAACCAAATCGAAAAAAACTTGCGGGCACACTTCATCACTAGCAGGAACGGGAGACACTTGCATCCTGCACTTCTCACAGCTGGGAACTCCAGGAATTAGGCGTCATTAAACTCGCTTCATCACAATCGCACACGGCTGGCATTTTTTTTCTCTTCACGTAAAATAAAGGATTCGGGCATCTATTTACTTAAATGCCGGATCAACACCGCTGCCACCAATTTCATATATTTATATTAGCTGTAACGTCGTGAGTAGCTATCCATCAATAATTAAGGATTACAGGCTAATATAATATAAAAAATATTGTTTATTTGATAAACAATTCTTAATGAAGTAATATTGCCAAGCCGGTGTACTCAGTTCCTATTCCCATACTCAACGCCACCGGCGTTCATCGTCTTTTCCACTCTCAACTCACTCAGCCCTTTTTTCCCTTCAAGGCGGGTATCACTCTCTCTCTCCCCGACTCTCTTTCCTCTCTTTTCCGTCTCTCCTCCTCCTTCCGTCCGTTCTCTCTCCCGGACTCTCTTGTCCTTTTTCTCTCCCCGACTCTCTTTCCGTCTCCCCTCTCTTTTCCGTCTCTCCTCCTCCTTCCGTCCGTTCTCCCTCCCGGACTCTCTTGTCCTTTTTCTCTGCTCTTTCTCCTTTCCCCCCGGTCCTCTTTTTCTCAAAAAGACCCCTTTTAAACACCAGGGGTGTGTTCGCAACACGCCCCTCGCTCCTTCTTATTGGCAGGTCACCAAAGTCTCTCTTGACCTCCCTCGTCCTATTGGCGCATAACACGCCAAAACACACCCGAGCCGTCTGGCCCAAGGCGCCATAGTTCCTTGTCCACATCTGGACACACTTGTCCATCACGCCACCTGTTTCTAGTATCCCCTTCACAAAACCTAGAAAAGATGACATGATTATTTTAAGATAGGCTTCGCCTATTGTCAATGGGGCGCCGGCTCTACTTTACTATTATGGTGTCCCGTCTGTCTCTCTCCACTCCCTGAGTTCAGACAATAAACAATGGCCCCATGCCCACGTGCACTGGTCATTCCACAGCTGGTGGATCATAAAAATGCAGGGACAATCGATGACGTCGTACATGGCCTTGACCAGCTGGTGAATTGATTGATTGAATATTAACGTCGCGCTGTTCAGCAACACGAGGGCTTTTGGCGACGGACCACGTAATTTTGAACCATGGTCAAGTGACGTGGACGACACCTGATCTGGCACCCCCCTCTCCTAACTACCACACCACACCAACGGGAGGACGTTTCAGCTCTCGACAGATTTAACGTGCATCGCTGCCCTACACGGCGGGTCTTTAGTGGTACTGGGCTCGAACTCGTGACTAGGCAAGCCACGATCCGATACCCATACCACTCGGCTACCGCGGCCACACCAGCTGGTGAAACCATAACACATATTGTGAATCGAAAGATGGGAATTCACAGCCATTGACGATGTCACAGTATTATATTAAGGTCAAATGGGTGAATTGTATTATGTTTTGAATGATTAACTAAGTTTGAAGCTGTTTTAAATTTGACTCTGTAAATAAAGTTACCACGAGTGAATTAGTTTTCTTAAAATATTCCACCGAATTTAAATTGAATGAAGTTTTTAATATTTTTATATATAAAAATAAAACACAGTAATTTAAAGATGTGATTTTTATATTATTTTTTCTTTATTTTTTGCTTTAAATAGATCGGAAAAATTTATAAAATGTTTAGAATATATTTTCTAACAGCATTAAAAGTGAAAATGATAAGAATTAGAAAAAAACCTGTTCTTATCTGTTAACTTCGTTATAAATTAGCGTCAATAAAAAAAAAACATTCTGTGTGCATTATTTTAACTATTAACAGAACTGATTACTTTAGGGAGTTTCTGTGCTGACATTCCTAAATTATATAATTGCAATGATAACTGAATTTAAATTTTAAACTTTAGACGCATTACAAATTGCTTTAATCTAAAATGATCAGGCAACAGGCGATTTTTATTTTCATTTTGTAGAATTCTTTCCAGAAGTTCACGTGACATGTTTTTGAAAATAAAATATTGATTTTTATTTTTGTTACATGTATTCAATGAAATATACGTGCATAATTTATTGTAAATGTTACCGTTAAAGTGTGAAATTCGTTATTTCATAGAATAACTAGGCATTTCATGAAATAACTAGACGAGTCAGTTAAAGTATATAAAAATATTGAATTCTACGATTTAACTAGGTATTCTATAGAATAACGATTACTCAATCACATTTAAGTATGAAAAACGGCACTTTCTCGAATGTTTTCTTGAACTGGTTATAGCTGTTTTTAGTCAGTTTTGAAATGCTTATAGCTATCGGCATTGA
Organism: Trichonephila clavipes; assembly: GCA_019973935.1. Classification (NCBI taxonomy): domain Eukaryota; kingdom Metazoa; phylum Arthropoda; class Arachnida; order Araneae; family Nephilidae; genus Trichonephila; species Trichonephila clavipes. Next base: position 236,419 of record BMAU01017631.1, on the reverse strand, counting down.
AAATACAGGGGGAAACTTTTTAAAAATGGCCAAATAAAGCAATTGTACTCTAAATCTCAGTTCAGTATATGAGTAAGAATTCATTTACATTGAAGAAGTTCCGAATATTGACATAACTCTTCGATCTGTTGCAACAGTTCAAAGTTGCGGTGACAAGGATTTAAAAAGTGCTCGTGTAAAACAAATATGAAATAGTAAAAAGTGTCCTTCAAAAATAATATGCAATGTAATTCTGAGTGCCTCATAACAGCAATCCTTGCACTAATAATGAAAAATTAAATAAAGGTATTTCGTGAAAATATTAAATTATTCTCTTACATATTCGTTCGGAAAAAAAGTTTACGCGGTTTTTATGAAGCAACAGTTTTTTTTCTCTCTTTCTAGCATTTATTTCTTTGATAATATTTAAATATAACTACTTATGCAACATATATTCTTTTCATCCTTTCTATTTATTATTGCTCATATTGCTAACATTAAATTGTATCATCTGCTTTACTTTATTATCAATTAATCATCCACAATAGGGATAAAATGTATATTTGAGAGATTTTAACTATTTATAATCAATTAATTTGAAAAATAACTTTTAAAATGTTTATTTTTCACTTTAACGGTCTATCACTAGTCATTGCATAGAATAACTAGTTATTTCATGCAATAACTAGGTAAATTATGAAATTTTTCATCTATTATGTACTTTAACTGATTTCCCTAGTTATTTCATGAAATACCTTGTTGCTTTATGAAATAACTGAATAATATACTTTATACCACTGCAATATATATGTTACCGTTAAAGTTCACTGTATTTTTATGTTGTGTAACATACCAGTAATATGTTCTCTCTCTCTCTCCCTCCAATGAACATAACGAGCAAAAATGTAATCTTGACCACGAAACATTTTTGTAGTTTTATACATAAATTCCAAAAAAATTCGGCTAAAATCACTTAGTATTCAATGGATTTTTTTTGTGAATGAATATTCTTGAAATAGATCTTTTAACACTTGTTAGAAATTAAAATCTTTGGTGATAGCAAGATGGGTTGGAGAAAGGTACATTAAATTTCTATAATGCATGTTCGGAATGTCTTTGCTTTTTGGTTAAAACGATGTTCCACAAATCATAAGAGTAAATGGACTTTAATGTTGCTTGTTACTAGATAAAACATATGAAATACGAGGGTTCAGTTGGAAAGTAAGTTTCCCCTTTTGATTGTGGTCAGGGTTGTGTGGAAGTCAAAACATAGAATGAGACATTAAAGACCAAGTACATTGTGACATTTGACAGACCAATTGGACTGTGAGGCACCCTCCCGTGGGTGCCCCTCTTCTCCATTATCTACACGATCTGTTTCTGTAGGGAATAACGAAGAATCACGCAAATCGTTCATCTTAATATCTGTTTATTAAGATATTAACTTAATCACAATACACAACAATAATACTAATCAAAGTAAGTAGATCTGGAATGAGAAGACACAACTCGTATTACCAAATAATCGATTAATTGACCTCTATATCTAACTGTATAGCGTAGTTCTAATCTCACTAATACACGCACTTTCCTTATAGTTTAATCAAAGGTGCTTACCACTATATTCTAAGTAAACAGCTACCTTGTTTGTCCTAACTGACGTAGCTTTAATCTGTCTCTAATCCTTGTGCTCACGGGGGGATTCACCTTTAACTTGATTATACAGGTACCGGTAGGTTAAATCTTGGACTTGGTATTTCCTCTAACTTTTACTCAATCACTTCTAAGCATAGACATAGACCTCGCATAGCCACCACGCACTTGCTAAACTTCTACTTTTTATAAGATTCCTAATTTGCATACACACGTTTTTCTTCTGAAGTTGGTTGGAAATAATTGCCATTTCGGGCCCCAAAGAAACCCAAGAGGACTGTTAAAAGAAAACGCGATGAAAGCCCCGTCACAGGACTAGCTTCAAAAACCCCTCCAGGAAAACTCAGAGCTTTGCATACGGAAGAAGCGTTTAACAGCTTGTTTGACTTCAGCATTGCTTCCAGAGCACCTTCAGGCGAGATTCTTCTTCAAAGCCAGAAACAGATGAAAGTCACTTCGTGTGAGATTAGGACTGGCGGATGGTGTAGGCTCTCCCAACTAAGAGTTGCAATATGGTTTTGCATTGCCGTCGTCGCCGAGTGTGGTCTCGCATTGTCATCCAACAACTTGAATGCCTGATCTGAGAAACCAAGGCCGCTTTTTCCGAATCACCTCTTTCAATTTCGATCAGGGTGTCACAAAACCGCGTAGGCACTGTGACACCCTGGTTCCAACCTCCATAAAGTCCACTCAAAAGTAAACGCTTTTTCCGTATGCAAAGCCCTGAGTTTTTCCTGGAGGGTTCTTTGAAGCTCATCAAGCGGTATGACAAATATCTCGATGTACTTGGTACTTAAGTGAAAAAATAAAGTTGTCTTATGTTTAATGTCTCATTCTATGTTTTGACTTTCCTACACAACTTTAACTACTGTCGACAGGGGAAACTTACTTTCCGACCCACCCTCATACATTGTAACATATTTTGCAAAAAGGTAAATAATATGGAATGACAATAAGTGTTGCCAAATGACAACAAATAAATTAACGATTAAATTTATTACTGACTTATGTAGATATCCGCTACAAATATTTCGTGTTTATTTTCTATTTTTTACGAATAAATAAACTGATTATTTTCTATTATTCTACAGTCACGTGGGGCTTGAACCTCCTAAGTTCTCGAGTATTCTCCAAGTTACCGAAGACCGAAAACAAAGCTCGAAGCGAAGGTTTCACCCGCTTGTCTGAAGATTGTTCTGGTAAGCGTCCTATGAAACATTGCATGTTTTATTCATAATTTTACTCAATGACTTTAATTTTACTTTATTTTTCAGAGCTTTCTATATTTCTCTTAAATTTATTTTTGTTCTGTAGATGGTAAATTTTTGGGAAATCGGTACATGAAAGGATTGGATACTGCAGCAGTCCTGATCTACGATGACAACGGCTATATCGCTGGAATACAACATGGGGTACGCATGAATTTAATACAAAGATTCCTTCCTTAATACGAGGAGTAATCCAAAAAAAGTTTACAAAGCAAATAAAAAAGTATTTATTAACAATAGGCACAAGACACAAGTGAGAATTGAAAAATATATGTGGTGGCCACTTTCTTACTTAATCACCAAACCTGTTTAGGTATTTATGAGACAGTTGGACCAATTTGTTCAACCCGTATTGGTAATAATCGGGTCCCTCGAGCCAGCTCTCTGCATCTGTTTGAATATCATCATCTGAAGTGAACCTTGTTCCGGATAAGTGTTTCTTTGATCCCTTCGTCCAATCAAACTCATCGATCCCTTTGGATCAGTTCTTCAACAGTACCGCGTTGAGGTCGGACGTTACAGAACTTGGATGTCCGCTCACTTCTATATTACGGTTTTCCACTTGCTCTCTGTCCATTGCAAAGACCATTCGCTGTATGTTGTTTACTCATTGCTTCGCTCCCTCTCACTACCGCGATTTGTCTGGGAATGTCAGATGGGGAGACATTCTTGACCCATAAGAATCCTATCAGGGCTCGCAACTCCGTACGAGAGTACTTCTCTAGACATCTTGCCATTACTGCCACACTTTTACAGGTCTGAGTACTAACACTATCTGCTCACATAACCTGTGTAAGGCAACTAGAGCCATCTGTCTCCACTCTGGGTAACAATATTCCTATCCACAATTACTGCTTTCTAAATACTGCTGCTTGTAAACATTTTTTGAATCACCCCTTTGTAAAAACAAATGGTACTTGCATGTTACACCGTCGACCAATTTCTCCACCCGGAAATGTCTCCCAATTTTGTCGTCTGTATTATTTCTGTGCTTGAACGTTCATCGAACGTTGTTTCCACTATTGGCTGTATATTACGGCCTTTTGGTGACGTTTTTTGATTTGATGAAATTTATCGATAGTATAATATGTAAGTATCTAATAAACTTATAAGTAATGATGCAGTTTTGTGTTGTGATTTAAATAAAAATAATCAAAGAATTGGCAGGGAAATCTCATAAAATCTGTTTTATTTAAAGCTTTAAACATAAATTTTACCAGTCTATTTATGATCCAGACTTCTACATTTAGAAGTGTTGATCGGTATTTAAAACTAAGCTTTAAAAATTCCCAAAATATGAAAAAGAAAAGTAATCGCATCTGATGATGATGCTCGTGAGATCGTAGCCGACTTTGTTGCAATCGAATAATGGTCTATAACTGATGCCGCTAAAGACCCACCATTTTGCGAGGCTGTTCAATGTTAAATCTGCCGAGATTCGAAGTCCTCGCGTTGTTGCGAAATTTATGAGAGTGGGGGTGTCAGCTTAAGATCATTTGACCTTGGTTCAAAATTTTGAGGTTCGTTACCACAAAAGCCATCGTATCACTTCGAAAAGTGACATAAGTAAATAATTCATTAAAACTCCAAAAAAGTACGGTTTGTAAGGATCTATCGCCGTATCTGGCAACAGTTGGAACTAGCATCCCGCATCTGGCAACGGCTGGTACTGGGATCTCGTATCTGGTAACGAGTAGAGCTGGGATCCCGCATCTAGCATCAGTTACTAGGAGTGAAAAGGGCACGCGGAGAGGAAAAAGAGGCAGAAAAAGAACAATCGGTAACAGAAAAGCAAGGTGGGAGGGACGAGAAAGGGCGAATGGAAAAGCACAAAAAGGAAGATATTCGAAGTAGAATAATGATTTAAATTTTTCTTAATCTGTATTTTTTTGTGTTGGGACCTTTCAATTAATACTTAATAAATACTTAGAATAAAATAAACGTAGTTTTTTGTTTGCTTCTGAAAACAATGGTTAGCAAAATCATGTCTAATCTCCAATAGAGAAAAAAGATCCCTGTCTCTTTTACAACGTCAACCAAATCGCACCTTCACCCACGTTACAATTATGTTGATTAAAATAATGACAGGCCATTAAATATTTCCAATTTACCATGCTGCTGCAATGCGGCATTCAAACCTTGCGTGGGACCACTTATTTCTGGGAAACTTATAATTAAGAATTTATTTTTTAAACATACTTGCCAAATGACTTGTCACCTCATCTAATATTTGATACTTTCACCTTTTGCTTTGTAAAGAATAGAAAATAATTGCTTTGTATACAATAAGCTTCTGACATGTCTCTACAGTGATTTCTGACTATGCTTTATGAGGTGATATTTCTAGCTCTTTGGCATTTGTTAGGTTATTCGACTCTCTTAAATGCCTTTCCAGTTTATCTCACAGATTTTCGGTTACACTAATACCAGGACTTTTTGATGGTCATTTTATGTGATGAAATACACCATGGTTATGGTTAAAGCTGTTCTGTATAATTTTGTTGCGATGGGGAGTAGCATTGTCAGTCTGTTATATTCTGTTACTATTTAAAAACCAATCTTCCATTAATGATCTAGCATTTTCTAGATGAGATAAGTACGCATTTCTACCTCTGTAACCCTAAATCAAGGGTGGGCAGACTTTTCCAGGGTACGGGCTGCTTCTAATTTTTCAGGGTGTTACAGTCCACCTAGTGTCAGTGGCGCACATAAAGAGAAGGGGCAAAAGGTCTGTACCCTCCCCCACAGTCCTTGATTTTACCGATTGATTATAATCCCATGAATATAGTACGTAAAATGTGATTAAGTATTTGTTATTAATGATTTTTTATTAATTAATGCTAATTATTTATTTAATTAATTTTTACTGATTTTTACTCCCGACAATCTACAAAATCATAAATATGCTTGATTGCGTTTTTGGGTATGATACGAGAATTGTAGACTTTATACCCACGACCCCCCTACCCGAAAAAATTCTTGTCTTCGCCACTGCTTAATGTCGTAGGTGAGGTAGGAAAAGGTCTACAATATTTAATACAACTTAATAAATAACACTGAATACGTACTTGCCTACAGAACTATGATAAAAAAATTAACACATTAAAAAACTGCGCTTAAAGCAAAAAAATCGCAAGATACAAACATAATAACCCCAAATATAATATCACAAATTATACATTTAATATCAAACAATTCAAACTACATTAAAAAATAAAACATTTTTATCTGAAGTTAGTTTTCGTTGTTATAGTCAGTAGAAGACTTGTCTGCATACTGTCAGCCAGTCTTGAATATTTCCGCATATAATTACTAACTGCTAAAATCTTCAGGAGGTCACTCCAAAATGTCTTGTTGGTCCATTCGTCGATCGCGATCGACGTATGCTAACCATGGCCCTATACAGTGATAAGGGGACCGATCTCATTCCAACCAAATGCTTCCCAGAGCCTTAATCCTTTATTTCCAGCCTGCATGACTGGTCGTGGGCAATCTGGATGAAGGGCTTCATGTTGTTCCCGACGAATTCCTTGTCTACTATCATTTGTAAAAAATGTAAAACAGCTCTCGTCGGTCCATATAACTTTTTCCACATTTCTATGCCCTTGATTTTCTATTCTTTAACCCAAGCATAACGACATTATTGATTTAAAGCTGACGAATAGAGTTTTCGTGTTGGTCGTCGACTTTCAAGCCAAAGAAATTTAAGTTCTCTTCATATTGTTATGTGAGAGACCTTTATTTCCAAGTTTAAATTGAGCTCCTTTGTAATTTGTAGAGTTGTGTCAATCGTCTATATATACTTTCCCTATTTTTTTCACAATCTGCTTCAATTTCCTCTTATCACATTTTGTCATTTTCTAGGGTCTGAAGGAAGATTTAGAACTCGGTACCTTCTGATCCGAAATCGAGTACTTTAGCGACCATGCTAAAATGATCATCGTAACATGGAGACTCTTACTGGCTTATATAGATACCACCACCCCACAACTCCCCTGCCAGTGATTCGGCGTATAGGCGAACGAATGATATCATGTTTGTGGCGAGCGTGTGAGCAGTTGCGTCATTCGTGCGTGACTTCTTGTGGGTTGCGCCATTTGTGTCTGAGGACTTGGTTACATTTGCGGTGGGTAGATGGCGCCATGACTGCTGCGTGAAGGTTTTGCATTTCTTTGTTCGGCCAGGGTCATCAATGAAGGAATATTAGAACCTGGGACCTTCGGTTCCGTAAATCGAGTACCTTAGCCGCCATGCTAAAATTATCATCGTCGCATGGAGACTATTACTGGCTTATATAGATGCCACAGGTCTATGTCCTCTAGATGAAGTTTCTGTGCTACCTTTAGTTAAATATACTTTATATATCTTTATTATGCTTCTGTTTGATATTCTAAGTTGTTTTGAAATTTCAGATACTTTCACGCCATTTTGCACATAGAAGCAATTTGCTCTCTTTTAAACTTGCTAATATCTTTTGTTGATGCCATCATAAAATAAAAACAATCAGTTTTATAAAATTAGAACAATCTTAACTTGAAATGATAGTCGATTACTTTGACAAGTACGTTCTATAGTTACAATTTAAGGAAGAATACAAATAAAAATAAGTGAAAAGTCACAAGTCATTTGGCCACTATGTTTTTGAAATTATTCTAGAAATAGTTTACAATGTAAATAATAGATAGGATACATATAAAACATTGGCATAATCAATCTGTCTTTTTTAATTTAGTTTGATTTAATTTTTTATTTTTATAATTTTGTTCCAGATTCCAAAGCACGACGTTGAAAAAATAAACACAACTTTCTCCTTTGAACGGTCATCTGCATATCAGCTGGATAAGATCTTGGGAGAGGAAGAAGTGTATTTTATTACTACTTATTTTGTTAATCCCGGTAAGTATTTTCTATTGCAAAATAGAATATCTCTGCTTGACTGCTGATTCTATAAGCTAAGAAATGCAATTTTATACTCAATTAAAATTGATGTGCAATGTAATTGGATATTATAAGTTTTAAATTATTCAGAACTACGGGTTTTTTTTACTTAGAGATTACATTATTGGCTTCTGATTGACAGATCCGTGACTTAGGGGTAGTTGATTCGGGTATTATGCTTCCAAAGGTAACAGTTGCAGGGTTGATGCCCGTTAAATCGGGTTCTAACTCCTCTCGTTTTCGTGGCGTGGAAGTTTGAAGAGGGGGTGCAGCTCAGCTGTCGTCATTTGACTTGCATTCAAAATTATGAGGTCAGTTGGCAGTAGCCCAAGTGCATCTTCATAATGTGAAGTGGATAAAAACAAACAAATAAATAAAAAAAATTTTAATCAATTCCTACTTCGTTAGAAAAACTTACTTGCGCCATCTGTAGCCGATAAATCTTGCTTTATAAGAAATAACACAGAATAAATTTAAAATTAAAAAGTAAAATTTAATTAATGCAGTTTTTTCAAATATTAGCTCATTAATATCAAGTGTCATCCACTACAAGTTTTAAGAAATGTATTTGAACTTCAGTGGATGAATAAAAAGTATTTTATTAACGATTGAAAATTTGAACAAGATATAGTAAGAATTGTGTGGGAAAAACAAATCGATACAAGTTCCAATTTTAATGGGCTAATTTTTATTAAGTGAGTTTATAAAAAACATAACTATTCATAAAAATTCATAGATATACAGTGAAAATCATTTAACACGAAACTAAGGGGTCTGAAATGCTTGTGCGTGTTAAAGGATATTTTTTAAAAAATCGAACATCAACAAAATTGTTTATTTGAGTACATTTTATTCACATATTATTATTTGCATGTATTGAATAAAAATCAATGAAACAAAAACATTCGCAAGAACCTATCAAAATTTAATACAAAATTTTCAATGAGATCTCGCTTGTTTGAATCATGTTGTTCTTTTGTGAAATTACTTCCACTCAGGTACCTCTGGACGGCACATTTATTTATATACAAATACGAAAATAACGATCACGGATACTGCACAGAGCAACCAGTCAGCCAGTGAACCCCATAAAAAGGAATGCGTGGGAGTGAAGCGGGAAAACCGCACGTGGCCGGGTCACATAGTTATCCTTCCGCCAGAAAAAATAGTTCACTCGCTTCACCCCAACAAATCAAAAGAGTAAGGCCATCTCTAAATCCTCGGGCTTCGAAGGTCTCATCCATTTTCGCCCTGACTTAAACTTACTCAATTCGAACATTTCTGCGATTTGCTTTATTTTTTTAATTTTTATTAATAATGTAGTTTGCAATACCAAAATATTTACAGATTTCCGTTTTCGTCTTCTGTTTTTGATCAACAGCCTTAAGAAACTCTATCTTCATTTTAAACGGAATAGCAACTATCTTCCCCCTTGAACTCTTTGCCATTGTGCTCTTAAAAAAATTCTTCTAAAATAAAACAGAACTCAAACCAAACTGGCAACTGCTATTCTAACTGCTATGTACTCATCACCGAATTCCAAAGTCAACTGATGAGAGATGAGATGTTTTTGCGTGGTGTTTTTAAGTTTGGAGGGTGAAAATAGCTTTGATAAACAAATTGGCTCTTGTCTCGGGGTATTCCGAGGGTATTTCAAAGCCAAGCTAGCTTCCTTTCTACGAAACATGTGAAACTACCTCTTATTCCTTTCACACCTCTCTTAAATCTCGCTTGTGTGGCTGGTGTTTTCCGTATTTTGTTCATTAAGAGAAAGAAAATCCTTCCATATCAAGTGATTTTCTTTTCGTGTTAAGAGAGAAATGTATGAAAATACGTAGTAGTTGTATTATTTCGTGTTAACCGATATTTCGCCGAAAGCGCTTTCGCGTTAAGGTTCGGAACCGTGATTTTGCAAAATCGTATAAATGGATAACATTTATGATATTTAGTGTTACTTAGATTAGAAAACGTATATAAAATTGTTTTTAAGAACATTATTACAATAAAAATTATTTAAGTACAATATTCTGACAAAAAAGGAATATAGAATGACCCATTTTCAAAACATTATCCTTTTATGAAAAATGCTTCTATTATAATAATATTTTGACTGTATATAGCTCAGACTTCTCTGTGCAGAGGCTGAACTAGAATTTTTGAAATATATAACTTGGAAGTGGATTTATCTATATTTTACTGCAACAGAGGGGAGAAATTTTGAGGGAAAAAACGCCGATAATTATTTTAATTGGTGGTAACTCTGAAAATGTGAATTTTTCAAAAATCCTAGTTCAGACTCTCTGGAGAGAGAGAAGTCTTTCCTTTATATAAGCAAACTATTATTATTACAGAACCATTTTTTATAAAAGGAGAACGTTTTGAAAAAAGATTACTCTAAGTTAATTTTTTGCCAAAATATTGTATTTAAATAGTTCTATATATTTTGGCATAATATCTTTAAAACAATTTTATACATGCATTCTAATCTAAGTGACACTAAATATCATGAAAATTATCCATTTATGATCTTTTCTAAAATCACGGGATGGCCGCGGTAGCCGAGTGGTATAGGTATCGGATCGTGACTTGCCTTGTCACGAGTTCGAGCCCAGTACCACTAAAGACCCGTGTAGGGCAGCGATGCACGTTAAATCTGTCGAGAGCTGAAACTTCCTCCCGTTGGTGTGGTGTGGTAGTTAGGAGAGGGGGTCGCCAGCTCAGGTGACCCCCTCTCCTAACTCCCCTTCTCAGGTGGTGTCGTCCACGTCACTTGACCATGGTTCAGAATGACGTGGTCCGTCGCCAAAAGCCCTCGTTTAGCTGAACAGTGCGACGTTAATATTCAATCAATCAATCTAAAATCACGGTTTCGAACGTTGTCGGATACCTTAAGCGTATTTCACTGTATTTACATAAGACATATGTGTAATTTAAGAATTTTGTTTTATTTTAAGGGTGTTTTTCTATCATACATTTTTTCGTTTTTTCTCCTTTTCAGACATAATCTGCAATGATGGTCGGACGAAGGAACAATTCGAGGAGGAAGGTATCGGAACTGGGTTATGGATTCAGAACGGAAGTCGCCCCATAAGAGATTCTAAAGAAGTACCTCTGTACGAGAAGGATATGGAAGGAACTGAATGGGTGAAGGGGGGATGCTTCAGAACAATGGGTAAGCTTTATTAAAATATTTCAACAACAAAGTTTTCATTTGGTGAGATATAGAAAAATTGCGAATGCAGCCTCTAAAGCAGGGGTGGGCAGACTTTTCCAGGGTACGGGCTACTTATTTTTTCAAGGAGCTGCATTCCACCCAATGTCAGTGGCGCACACAAAGGCGAGGAAGGGGTCCACGTGCCCGGACCCTCCCTCATAACACCCTACGATTTTTTTTTCCGATTCATTATAATCCCATGTATATAGTTCGTAAAATGTAATAAAGTATTTGATATTAGCAATTTTTTATTTATTAATGTTAATTATTTATTCAGTAATTTATTTTTTGCTTTTTTTGTTCCCGACAATCGACAAAATCATAAAAATAGGTTTGGCTACTTATTGGGGTATAATACGAGAATATATATATATATATATAGTAGACCTTCAACCCCCCTCCTTTAAAAATTCTTGTATGCGTCACTGCCTAGTGCGAAGGTGTGGTGAGGTAAGTAAAAGGTTTTTATTATGTAACTTAATAATAAGTATGGAATATGAACTTACCTACAGAACTAAAATAAAAAACAACACTTTTAAAACCTTGTTTAACGCAAAAAGGAAGATTCAAACTTAATAATAATAGTCCCAGATATAATTATATGAAATAATGCATTTATTATAAAACAATTCAAAATAGAATAAGAAATAGAACATTTAAATCTGAAGTTAGTTTTCGTTATTATAATCAGTAGAACACTTATAGTCTACGTACTCTGTCAGCCAATCTTGAATTTTCCCTATATAATTACTAAATTGTAAAATGTTCAGGCGGTCACCAGAAAATGTCTTGGCGGTCCACCGGTCGATCGCGATCGACGTAATGCCCACCCCGGCTCTAAAGCATAATTTCATTTTACAATTTTCCCGCCAAACCTGAGGCGAAAAACCTCGCCTGAGTAGATAAAAGGTCTATTTCTTGGGGAAAGGGGGGGCTTATTGTGGTTTGTTCCTCCATTGAAGGCAAGCTTCAATTTTTAATCATGCTTTTTAAGAACAGGGAATTTTATTTCTGATCAAGCCGGCTGGATTGCATAGTTGGTTTGTCACTAGCCTTCTGTACTCAAGGTTGTGGATTCGACTCCGGCCCAGTGGCTGCGGTAACTGATTGGTCAAGGTATCGGATCGTGGCTGGCTTGTCACGAGTTCGAGCTCAGTACCACTAAAGACCTGCCGTGTAAAGGATCAATGCACGTTAAATCTGCACGTGCTTCCATTGGTGTTGTGTGGTAGTTAGGAGAGGGGGTGCCACCTCAGGTGTCGTCCTGGTCACTTGACCATGGTTCAAAATGACGTGGTCCGTCTCCAAAAGGCTTCTTGTAGCTGAACAGTGCGACGTTAATATTCATTCACTCACTCACTTAACCCCGGCTCAAGTCGGTGGATTTTCCTGATGCAGAAAATCGACAGCGGCCTTGTCGTATGATTATGCGGCATGAAAAAGATCCCTTGAGTGTCCGTTTGGCTTAGATGCTCTCTACAAAATTTATTTCCTCTGTTCAAATTTCGCATCGGCAGAGTTCAGGTGCATCCCTCTGGGAAAGAAACTAAGTGTCAAAATTACTTGCGGCAATCGATATGGCCTGTAGGGTGCCGCACTAAACAGTGATACCAACTCCTGGGGAATGTACTAGGTCTGCAAAGGTAGAAATATCCCATTAGAGAAAAAAAAAATTCTTATCAACAAAGTCATTGGGAAAAGGTTACTATTTCAATGGCAGCGATTGAAACAATATTTGGTGACTTATCGCTTGCATCCTGCTAACCGAAATTTACCTCTGAAGATAGTGATGTTAGTTTTTTTTTTTACCATTTTTTGTGTTTTTGAGACTCAGTGGTGTACACTAGAGGGAGGGGGAGGTTCAACCCCCAATCGACCAACAAATTAATTTTTACCATAAAGAATACCTTCGGCGCTTCCGTCCACGTGTTTTTAGAATGTAGCGCCCCCTCCCCCAAATAAGTCTGTACGACACTATCAAGACATAAAGGCAAATCCCAAAATGTCTCGCAACTCCGTTTTTGTTTTATGCTAATAATTTAAGAGGCTCAGCAATTCTAGTCCAACAATTCTAGTTATGAATGAATCCTATAACAGATTTTAAATGCTTGTTTGTAAACTTGTAATCAGTAATGAAATGTGATTTTATATTTTTTGCAAGATTGATATCGATTTAATATATATTATTATTGTGTGATTATTTAGAAATTTCTGAGACATGTTGAAGTTTTTGTTAATATAGGCTCGCCCCAATTATAAAAATTTATTGTGCTCAAACTATCATAATTCGAAGTATGTTTTTTTTCGATATATTGTAAGTAATATTATTAATTTTTATAAGACCTTTACTTTGGTAAATTTCAACGTAGGCCCCTTGATAACTCGGAGAATGTCTAAGCGATATTCCAGCTACCACCAACTGTTCTTAAATATATCTTATTCTTTATAAACATACAATCTAAGCATTTTATGAAAAATTTTTGCCGAACTTGTTTGCGATATTTGTAGTTCACATGAGCCTTAACAAATTATGTGATTTAAGTCTCCGTTGGAGTAGTTGTCAAACGTATTTAACCAGTTGCGTAACGTACCTCCCAGTATCGTGGAGGGGGATTCTAAGGGGCACAAAGTCTTAATAACACTAAGCACGTATTTAACCTTTTTATAAAATACTAAAGGCAAAACCTGACTTTGCATTGGAGGGAGAATTGATATTTTCCGTTACGCCACTGTATTCAACAGTTACTTCACTCACACTAGGCCTGCCTCTTCTTGGAAGATCCTTAACGCTGTCTGTTTCTTTAAACGTTTCCTACCATCACTTTATTGATTTTTCACAATGAGGTTTGATTCCATAGCATTGAAATTTACGTTGAATATCACTAGGCGATTGCGTTTCGTGAAACCAGGGCTTTCTCTTTAATCGACGCCATTTCGGCAAAAAATGTCTTCCTTACAAATGTTCCTCTAAAAGTCACTTTTAAAGAAAGCTTAACACAATTCTAATCCTGCCTCCTCTAACATTCTTGTCTGTAAAAAACTGCTGCAGAGTCTGTCTTTGTACTCGAAGGAAATCGTCTTGCAGTGGATACCTGGATCGTGTTAATGAGTTATCGGACCACCTAGCGAAGAAGGGAGCTTTCATTACCAGACAAGGAAAGCTGTTACTTTTACCAGCGCCAAGTGTATTTTTAAGAAAAAGATGAATTATCTCATCTCACTTCAATTCAATACACAGAGAAATTCCAATAAGATCTGGTGAAATAATCTTAAGATCTTCCCATGTGGTCAAGACGTAAAGCAGTTGCCGAGTTTCATCTGGCTACAGAATATGACTGTATCTTCAAACATCTTCATCGAATTCATGTTGCACGGGCCCCTTTCGTCACGCTATGGGATATTTGGGAGTGTATGAATGCTGACCGCATTCACCGCTGCTCAGCACTAAAAGGATCCTCTTAGTGCGATCTTGACTGGCACGTTAGGGACTTATTGGGTTAATTGACTTTTCTCGCCACGTTGTAATTTCCTACTTTGTTTTATCTGTTTGTTTTTGTTCCTACCTCCTTGTGGCGTAGTGGTCTTTTGTAACCCTGGTCATTGGAAATAAAATTTTTATAGTCAGGGCAAGACTTTTGTTCACCTTATACTTTGCAGATGTTGGAATCTAAGAAGTGTGCGTCTTTTATCTGTTCTTATCATTCGTGACAAAAGGTAACAATTGGATAAATTAATATTTTGAAACTTATAAAGCTGAGACATAATAATGTCTAATAATTCTCTAATAATGAATATATTATGAAAAACGAATTTTCCCCAAATCTCTCTCTCTCTCACACACACACAAACACATTGTTTATTTTCAAATACAATTAATGATCTCATCCAAACATAGTTGATATCTTAAATGCATTTTTTTCTTTAGGTGTCCACTACTGGTACAGAGCCCATCAAAACATGTCTTGTTCGGACTTTTTCCCCATCACCGCCATCTACAATAGAGGCAAACTGACCAGCTTTGCTTTCGCCTCCTTCGGAAACTACGAGTTCTCCAGACGCTTCGAACATCCATCCTCTACAGCCCTGACTGTGAGTATTGCAGCACCCATCCAACTATATTTCGGATATCTTCATTATCATTGATGGAACAGTAGAGTCCCAAAAACTCGGCACTCGATAACCCGGCAGTCCGGATAATTCAGTCACACCCTTGAGGCCGAAAAACACCACGTGTTGATGAAAAAGTGCTGGAAAATGATGACGATAGGGATGGCGATTCTTTTCGAAAAAGATCGATTTTTAAATCGATTCGAATCGTAACCTGAAGAATCGATTCACAAAAAAAATCGAGGTCTATAAGATCGATTTCTAAAAAATCGATTTTTTTCACAAGTCTGCATTTACAATGTAAATATAAATCCATTTTATGAAAAACAAGAAAGATACCATAATAAACGATCCCTTATCAGTAAAATCAGGGAATTTTTTAGTTCAGAGAATTAGACAATTACAATTATTTTAAGTACCATGTCAAAGAGAGTATCAGGTATAAAAGAAGACATTTATTTTCCAAATGTATTTGTTGCATTAAAAAGTTTGAGAATAGATAATAAAACTTATAGTTCTCAATGCTTTATATCTAAGCTTTTTAAAAACAGTCTGTCAAGTAAATCTACTGGGCTCCAAGCTCATCCGCTCATGCCGGCAATCGAAAAAAGGCGCTCACAGGGAACGGATGATCCCCCAAATTACTTATTATTCCGTAACAAACACTACAAAAAAAGCAATATTTATTTCGCTAATCACAGTATATTTCGACAGTCAGTGAATCAAGGCATCAACAAGTGACGCAATATCAACAAATACAAAGAGTCAAAGATTACTAACTTTTTTAAATTTATTAAAGAGAGGCGAAGGAAACTAAGCACACACAGACATCGCACGAGTTTTTGAGTTATTATCCCTTTAACTGTCAACACCGTAATATTACGGGTTTTAAAGATAGAACATTCAACTATAATTGTAAATAATTTTATGGTTTTTTACCAAAACAGAAAAAAATCGAATGTCGATTTTCTAGGATGAAATATCAATTTAAATAATCGATTTTTTGGCTCGATAAATCGATTCTTCGATTAATCGAACTCGGATCGCCATCCTTAGTGTAGGACATCTTACAAACTCCTAAAATATCACATGGTGGAGGATTAAAAGCTGTAAAAACCACCCTGCAGTATTTTGAACAACAAGGTACTTCGAAATATTGTATTTAAATATTTTTTTTATAAAAATGTCCTTAGAACACTCACAATTTTATACATGTATCTAAGTGACACTAAATATCATGAAAATTATCCATTTATGCGCTTTTTTAAAATCACGGTACCGAACGTAGTCGGATCTCTTTAGTCGGTCTACATTAAGGTTAAGCTTTTTGGACACTCTGCTGCAGGGGTGTCAAATTCAAAAGCTAACTCGAGCCAAGCAAACAAGGTTTAACTTCCGGCGAACCGCAAAAAAAATCAATATTCATGGAAACGTAAGTTAATCTGGAATAATACTTTATTATAAACATATATAGAAGAACAAAAAAATGTAATGTTTATATCCTTTCACTTGAAATCTCTTTTCTGCTGCTATAGTGTTCCAATTTCGAGAGACTTTCTTTTAATTTTATTATGTATTGTGTCGGGATATATTGGCCGGACCGCAAAAACGTTCGTTGTGGGCCGCGAGTTTGACACCCCTACTATATCACTTTTGATTTGAACAAAGCGTTAATAGTAAATCAGTTCACAAAGAAAAGATTACATAATTTTAGTTCTGCTCCCCGTTTTCGAGCCTCTTGAGATCTGTTGTGAAGGTTGTCATACAATAATTAGAAATCTCAAATCTTAATGACAAGACCACCCATAATATACATCATTCAGTTGGGTACCAAGTCCTTCAAATTAAAAGACGTCGCCAAATACCGCGATATGTAGCCAATAATGGAAAACCATTCCTACTCATGTTGCAAAATATACAATGTAATAAACAGAAGTGTGCACTATAGTTCTACAGATATTCATAAAAATTTGGACATGTTCAAAGCTTTGACATTAGGCGAGGAGCCTTAAATGTAGTCTTGGTTAGCATAGAGTGGTGGTAGCTAGTGGCCATGGTCACAGACTCGAGGTTGGCGTGTCACGAATTTGATCCCTGGTGCTACTAAAAAACTCACCTTATAGAGAGTCTGATGCACGTTAAGTGATCGAAGTTCTAAGTCCACCAGTTGGCTTGGTGTGGTAGTTAGGAGAAAGGGGCCAGCTCGGGTGCCGTCCTCGTCACTAGATCAAGGCTCTAAATTTCGAGGTTCACCGCCAACAGCCCTCACATTGTTTTAAAGTGCGACTTTTATAAACATTCCTTCATCCTGATTAGCATAGAGAATGATGCATCAAATTGGATGTCATCTTCATCATTTAACCACTTAACTATGGCGCCCCCTTTTGAGAGAGTGCATCCATGTGTACCCCGGCAATAGTGGGATGACGAGTACACTCGTTAATCACAGAGTGAGTGTCGCTGTTAAATATTAAATCAAAATAGATTGACTTTATAAAAAATTAGCACTTTTATAATGTAATACTTCCTTATTTGGTTAACATAAACATATGTTACATACATAATATTGTTTTTATGAATATCTATGAATTTTAGTGATCATCAAAATTCCGGACTGAGTGACGTAGACAGTGGTCAAAGCACACACTCAGGCACTTCCTTCTTTACTTACAAAGTATTTTCTACCTGTCTTGACACTGAGGAAGTGTGTGTGTGTTTTTGTGAGTAAGTACTGGAGGGTTGATGACACAGTCCTCTTACCAGAAAGCATCCTCGCCTAGCCCACCCCAATAAAAAAGAGTGTGTGTGCTTATGACCCCACGATAGAAGTGATAATTTCAAATTTTGTAATGTTTCAGAAATTAGGTGAAAAAAAACAAGGGGATATTTGTATTGTCATATAAAATTATTTATTCATATGTCTGTACTCATAAAGTAATATTTTTTTGCGAAATATACAATCATATTTGTGTATTAATTGTATTCTAAGAAGGAAACAGTAGGTTTATGGTAGATGAAATAGGTTATAAATTAGAAATATTCAAAATCTTATTTAAATATCTATAAAAAAAAACCCATCAAGCGTTCTGTACTTAATCGTGCTTTCATTTGGATCATTTTAGATAATTAAATTAAATTTTGATTTTAAAAAATCTACTTAAGGCTTTGATTTGTATTTTGAAAAATCTGCATTGGAATTCCCACTTAAAATCATAGGCAATTTATTCAGAAGAGTTGATCCGTCTTCAGTGTATGAAACTAAATTTTCGTGAATGAATTAATTCGATAATTTTCTCTACACTTTGATTTGGTGAAATATAAATAGTAACCATTAGAATTATTTGTCCATATTCTTCTCTACATTTCACTGCACAAATTTCCTTGATACATGACTCGTTAAGTCCAAATGATTCAGTAGTATTGTTACCATTGTTACGAGCTTTACACACCCAAGCGTAACAATGCTTGGCTTTTTAAAAAGCATCATTCAAGTTCACTCGCCTGCAAAACGCGCCTTAAGAAGTTACCACTTCAATAACTGCTCTTTAGGCAGCAAGGTATTGGGAATTACTGTAATGTCAACACATGGTTCTAACTTCAAACAATTGGCATTTACACCACTCGACTTACCATTCGACCACTAGGTAACTTAGGGCTAATAGGTTCATCGCGTGGACAGCGTCACGCATTTGTCCCATGGCTGACCCTACCTGAAGAAACCCTATTATAAATCAACTTTCCAACTTTCGCTTTTGTTCCTTTTAGGCTAACATCTAAAAACAAACTTTTACGCTGTTTTCATACGATACGTCGTCCTAGTCACAATGAGTGTAAAGGATAAATTTCCATAAAAAATAACTTTTGTATTTTTTTCAGATGTTCTTCCCAGATCCAGTGCCAAGCTGCCTCTACAACGAATACGAGAGGAGTGGTGGTTTCAGCAGCATGCACGTATTTTTCAGCGTTCGTCCCTGGAACATCTTCTGTTAGGAAAGCCTTTTTGAAATGCAAGACACGAGTCTGCATAACCAAAGATGTATCCTTGTACAATAGCGTTCGACATGGTAGTGCCAGTTTTTATGTAATTTTATGAGTGCAAAGTTTTTGAGTTATAGAATTTTTTTTTATTCGACGAAATGTAACTTTTAGGATTCCATTGGGTTTTGATAAATGAACATTGTATACCTATTCCTTTTTTTTCATTGTAATAAAATCCATTTAACTTGTTGGAGTAATGTGTTCTTTTGTGAAGTCACTAATCAATATACAGCCGAACCTCTGTATTACGAATTTCTATTTTGTTAAGGTGACCAACCGTTCTAACTTAGGGAGGACAGTCCTCCTTTTATAGGTTCTGTCCTTCCTCGAAAAGTGTCCTGCTTTTCAATATTTTAAAACCGATCTGTTAATCTCTGTATTCAGAGATGAACCAAAAATGTTTCCAATAAGTCGAAAAAGGGTCTAAAACTAATATCACAGGAAATAAGTTTTAAATGGTATTTTTGACTTCATTGCAAGTAAATTGGGCAGAGATATAGAAAATTATGTTGAGTTTTTATCAAAAGAAATGCCTGATATTAAAATCGATGACAAGGATCTGTTTGAAGAAATTAGGAAACTGAATGTATGTTTAAATTCCGATAAATTAGAACATTAGAAAAATCGGCATGTGAAATTGATAAAAGATGGGTAGAAATACGTAACCATTTCAAAAATGAACACATTCCATATGAAAATTTAGTTATTCTTGTTGAATTTACGTTGTGCTATATACCCTGGAACTAATGCAGCAGTTAAAAGGTTTTTTTCAGTAAGTAAGGATTTTTGGACTAGTAAAAAATCAAGATTGAATGTTGATATTTTAGCTACAATGCTTGATCTAAAATTCAGCATATGAAAGATATTTTTTGCCCCTAACTTTCCGATATATTAGAAAATGATATGTTGATAAAAAAAAATTAACCCAGTGCTTCTCAAACTTTCAATACTGGCGCCCCCCTTTTCAATCACAATTCTTATCGCGCCCCCCTTATACATTAATAATGTACCGAAAGCAATAATAATGCACTTTGACGCTAAAGCAACAATCTTTATTATAAACCGTACATATTCATGACATGAGTATTAAATTTCGTACATGTTACTTTTGAGCAAAAATTAAGTGATAGGATAATTATATTATGTTATTTTTCCTTTCTCTAATTTTTAAATTGGAACATATTGCAAAATGCGGTTTCTGCTTAGAAGACAAAATATAGATATCAGCTAAATGTAGAAAAAGAACACAGGGGGTCAATTTCTAATCATAAGCATTCCTTTGAAAAACTTTCCTCTGTAAGACAAGCCCATGGGAGTCGCTAATACTTATTAAACTTGTTCTTAATTTAGTATTAATTAATTAGTTATAAAATACTCTGTGCAGCACTGATACATTAAAAGTATACCGGCCGAAGTACCCACTCTTTGCACAAGTTCATTTATAAGAAAATAAAACATTATTGATATAATCGCTTAATTGTAAGGAGAGTAAAGCCAAGTGTGCGACAAAGTTTACAAAAATGTAAAATGATTTTTTTAAATGATTGCTCAAATTATAATTAGTTTTAAGCGAACTGTAATTTTAAGTCTCAAAGAATTAGCATTTAGAATTGTGATGTTGAATAATGAACAATAAAAAAAATTATGATGAAGAATAATTGTATTATTTTTAATATTTAAAGTGAAAAGACTTCAACATGTTTAAACCTTGGAGTAGACGCGCACTCGATACTAATGGTCGAGCGGGGTTATTTGAGTCACCCCAATCCTTTTTTATAATTATTTTTATAGTACACAATAAATATCGTAATTCCAGTGAATAATTTAATAAAGAGAAAAATATACTCACTTACTTTCAAGAACACAGAAAACATTTCGGAAAAAAAGTTATCTCACCGGGAACTCAGACAAAACAAGTACCTTAAGATCGTAAAAAAGACGTCTGTCACTCCCAAAAAAGAGGGAGATATGTGACAAATATATTTTAGTTCACGTTAAGAAGGTCAAACAGGAGGGTAGTGTCAGGGCCATTGGTAACAATTAAACAATTTTGACAGAATTACCGATTTCGTGCACTGTGTGCTCGGCGTGACCGCTCCCGGATTAAAAGTGTAATTATTACAATATGGATGTTCTAAAAAAATTATGTAAAACGTTTTTCATTATGCTTGGCTTAGTAATCCTTCAAACTTCCCTAAATGAAAAAACAAATATGTAAGAGCAGGGACGTAACTAACCGTACAAGTAAGCTCGAAGGTCAAACCGCAGCAAATACATTCTGCTGCCTACAGCTGATGGCAATAATATATAACAGTGATGAACTTTTATCTTCATAAAATGTTTTTTGATTATGGCTCTGGATTTTGTCTTTCCTCTAAAAGAGTAGCATTTTCGCTTTGAAAAGAAAACGTAATAAAATCTCTCATCATGGGATTACAGCAAATCGAATAAAACGTTTTTTATTTGGTTATAGTATCAAAAATAGCTAAAAAATGAGGTTTTGAAGTAAATGCTTTTATTTTTGATGATGTGAAATCGTGGATAATATATATATATTATTTCCGTGTAAATGTGTATATTTTATTATGTCAGAATTTTTTTTTTATTTTACTTCATTCAAGTAATTAAATTTTTTTTAAACTTTTATTTTCGAAATGCTCGCGCCCCCCCCCTCCAGGGAGGCGCGCCCCACAGTTTGAGAAACACTGAATTAACCCAATGGAAAAATACTCGTTTAAGAAAATAATTAAAAGGAGTTCTAAGCGTAATTAGCGTATTTTTGTTTGAATTAATAAGATGTTTCATATTTTTAAGTTGCAATTTTTTCTTAATCTTTTCGTTTTCCTTTTTATTGTAAAAAAAATGGTCACCTTAACTTTGTAAACTTTTTCCTGGAACCAAGAACATTTTACTATCTTGTTAGTAAAATAATCTCCCAATATTGAAGTGCATTTTCTATTTAACGACCTTTTTCTTTTGTGATTCGATTTTTTTCCCTCTCTATTTTTAAAATATTTCGGGACATTTTTCAAATTCTCTCTTTTATCACTTTTTATGGTGACCTTGAACTGCTTTTATCAAGTGCCAAACTTACGTATTGCAATAAAATGGCCATTATTTTTCTAACAAAAACTCTATTAAAACCGACAGATTTTATCAGAAATTAAATTTACGAACGCATGTGGTACTGAGTGCTTAAAATTACTGGTTATAAAATGTACGTTTAAAATTACTCGTAGGCTGCTTAAAAAAATGTCTAACAAATTCATTGGTTTTAATGTAAAATTATTTTAAAGTTGAAAATACAGTTCCTGGACAACGGTTTTTTCCCCCTTGTTTTCCTTGTAGATTTCTTTTTGATGGGTAAGATAAATAAATAAATAGATATTAGTTTGCGAAAAAAGTGTGAATAATTACTTTTTTAAATAATATATAGTGTTTATGAATTTAAAATTTGTTTTATGTGGTTTTCAAAGTATATTAAAAGCTGTATCTCGAATTCCACGAATTTTCCGTATAACCAACTTATTTTTTCGCGATTTAGCGACTTCATTACATAGAGGTCCGACTGTATTTATCATAGATTTTTTTCGCAATATACAGATTTCCATCCAAAACAAAAATCAGTACTAATTGGTTAAACGGGAAGCCAAGATGAATTATCGTCAATGAGCTAAGTTAATACGCTTCACTGTTGCCAACTTCTGCTTTTTTTTTTTACAGAAACTTTCTTTTGAAAGTACGTATTTGAATAATGCACATCGGTAAGCAAAATGTACTTGACTTAAAAGTATTCATTTAATGCAAGGAATTTTCTTGCTTTGAAAATCTTTTTGAAAAATATTATTACTTGGATGTCTTTACCCAATTCTTAAATTTGAAATTTTATTTTGATTTTACTAGTGCAACAACTATAAACTTAAGGCCAGCTTTGAATTCAGTGCAAAGCACGTGATTGCATTTATCATGTGACTATCATGAATTTAGCTCAGTGCAATTATTTCCTGACGAACTGCCCACAGTTTTTAGTAATCGAGTAAAATTAGCAACAATTCAGTTAATGATTGACGCATGTAATCAATTTTTAAACTTTCAACTATTTAGCTGTATAGATTCTAGATCAAATGCTTATGACCACATGATAGAAGTGATAACTTCAAATTTTGTAATGTTATTTCAGGGATTAGATAGGTGAATAAAAAACAAAAGGACATTAGTATTGTCCTATAAAATTATTTATTCATATGTCTGTACTTATAAAGTAATATTTTTGTGCGAAATATGTGATCATAATTGGGAATTGTATTCTAAGAAGGAAACAATAGGTTTATGGTAGCTGAAATAGGTTATAAATCCTTTAGAGATTCAAAATTTTATTTAAATATCTATAAGAAAAACCCCGTCAAGCGTTGTTCTGTACTTCCTCGTGTTTCATTTGGATCATTTGACATAATTGAATTGAATTTTGATTTTTAAAAAAATTAAAGGTTTTGATTTGTCTTTTGAAAAATCTACTTTAAAATTCCCACTTAAAGTCATAGGCAATTTGTTCAGAAGACCCTATCCGGCTTTGTGAATTTTGGTTGTAATTTAACAATATTTAATTCTATCCATGAATTAATTTAAGCAAAGGGATAGTAAGACAGGTAGTTGATTGGGAAGAGAGGAATCTAGGTCAAAACCTTTAAAAAGGATTTAATCAGAAGATTTATATCACATAATCTCTGGCTTATACTAGCTCTTTTGTCATTATACGGCAGTTTTGTACAAATATATCCGGTGCTGCTGCAAGGAAAATTTTCTTAATTATATTTGGTTTTCTTGTATTTAAATTATTTAATGTAACTTTTTCTTACTACCTGTATACTTAATTTTGTTATTTTAAATTTTTAATTGTTTTAATTTTCTCTTTAGACTCAAAGAGAAAAGTATATTTAAGTAAAGTGATTAATATAACTATTTGTTCATTGCTATTCCAATACGCTTACAAAAATAGATTTTTTCATTCTTAAGATCACTGCAATATTGCTAATGATAAATATACTATTTACTTAGTTCTATAAAAATTTGTCCTTTTTCTACATTTTATGTTTAATGTTAGTGTAGGATTTCTTTTTCTCTAAGCCTATACTTTTTAAAAAATATTACGTTTCATTTTCATGCTTCAACTAGGATTAGAAAGAATTCCACATTCATTTCCATAAAATGAGGTGGGGGGAGCCCTACTTAGATCGAAGCTAGGAACTTTACTCTTACGGCGTATTGGTGTGGGGGGGACAAACTACCGCGTTTCAGAGTGGGGGGGGGAAACGTCTCTCCTTTCCTTTTTAGAAGTGTGTATGTCCGACTAAAGACGAAAAAAGCCGAATGAGCGTTACATACCCGAGTGTGACGTTCTTTCAAGTTAATTCTCCAGCAAAACGCGCCAATAGAAGTTTCAACTGCAAAAAAAGTCATAAAATGGCATCGGTCATCTTTTGAAAAAACTATCGAACAGTTATCAATGGGAAACTGTTTGTTAACAACGGTCACATAAACAGGCGTCGCTTGTTTAACACGGTACAAAGTTTGCGATCACTATAACGAGGATTCTATATTAAATGACACAAACCTTGAATTAATTTTTAATCGAGTTAAATAAAAAAAAAAATGTTGAAAAAGATCCTTCTGTTGTACTGTGATAACCCCCTACCTGAGGAAACCATCTCTTCATCTACTCGACCTAGATTTGTGGGAGGTAAAAATTGATGACCCAAGCTAGCCATAATAAAACCAATTTAGTATTATCAATTATAATAATCAAATACAGTACTTATATACTCTAAGAAGGAAATCAGGAGTGATATATCGTAACCCTAAATCCTATGTAATAAGTGCCTGGAATCCTAACAGCTTAACTTTAAGTAAAGTTATGCTATGAATCCCAACTTCCTTAATTTCTTAGACTCGCTAAAACCCGTTCTTTAATTACGCGTTTAGGTTCAGATCCTTACCAAAAGCTCTCTCTCTCTCACGGCATACAGCAATTCAGCTTCCTTTCCTCCTTTTCTTTTTCGATTACTAAACCTCCACTATATCTCTATTAACTAATCTGCATATCAGGGTTTTTTCTTGAGATGGTTGGCTGTGAAATAACTCAATTGATGGCCCCAAAGATTTCCCAAGAGAATAAGTTGAAAGACCCCGTAAAGCCCCGTCACAGTATGTAGCGGAAAATTTTAAAGAGAATAGCAAAGTTATTTAGCTCCTTACAGAGACATTCTGAAAGAATTGCAAGATCGAAACGGACAGGTCATTGCAACTACGCCAAATAACTTTTGAAATGATGGAGAAATAACTAGGGAAGAGGATAGATAGATTTGCTGTCATTTTTGGTAATTCAATTTGTGATCCTAATAAACTCCGTTTCTGATTCTTTTTTATAATAATAATTATTATTATTGAATATGTTTTTGTAGTAATTTTAATTTTCATATTTTATACTTTTGTTTTCAATTAAACACTCAAGTTAAGTTACTTTTTCATTTTTATGTTTCAATAGAACGAAATTTCAGTTATCATAAAATTTTACACCTTATAAGGTGTACTTATAAGACAGTGTTTCTCAAACTGGGGGCGCGCCCCCCTGGGGGGGACGATAACCCTACGAGGGGGGCACGAGCATATCGAAAATAAAAGATTTAAAAATAATTAATTTACTGGAAGGAACTAAAACAAAATACTTTCAGACATAATAAAAAATGCACTTTTACTCTGATATAATTTAAAGACGCACGCGCGCGATATTACGTCAACAAAAATAAAAACCTCTTCAATACCTAATTAGCTATCTTTGATCCTATAACCAAATAAAAAAACTTTTATTTGATTTGCTGTAATCCCATGATGAGAGAATTTTTTATTACATTTTATTTTTAAACCTAACATACTACTATTTCAGGGAAAAAACAGATCCCAGACGCAGAATCGAAAAAATTCAGGAACATAAAAAATTCATCACTGTTATTATTTTTGAAATACTGCACATTATAGCTGTAATCTGTTTAACCTTCTAAGTTATCGGTACAGTTAGTTATGACCCCTCTCTTACGTGTTTGTTTCTCATTTAGGGAAGTTGTAAGTAATGTATTTCTATGTTAGGCTTTTTTGCATGCAAAAGACTATTATGATATTTGGAAAACCACGGAGAGCACTTTGAAGGATTACTTGGCCAAGAGTTATTTTTACGAGTTTTTTCTATACATATGAAGCATAACGCGAAAAACGTTTTACACAATTTCATATAATTACAATGAATACACTTTTTACCCCGAAGTGGTCGCGTGGGACGCACAGATTACGAAATCGTTAATTCTGGCAAAACTATTTATTTGTTACCAAAGAAAAATTGAGAAGTCCTTGAAAGTAGGTAAGTAAACTTTCTCATAATTAAATTATTCACTGGAATCACGATTTGTATCGTGTAAAATAAAATAATTATATATAAAAAAGGATTGGGGTGACTCAATAACTCTGCTCGACTGTATCGAGTGCGTGCCTGCTCCCGGGTTAAAACATGAAGTCTTTTCGCTTTAAATATTAAAAATAATACAGTTATTCTTCATCGGAATTTTATATTGTTCATTACATAACATCAAATGTAAATGCTAATTCTGTGAGGCTTAAAATTACCATTTGCTTAAAACTAATTATAATTTGAGCAACCATTTAAAAAAATCATTTTACATTTTTGTAAACATTGTCGAGCATTTGGCTTTACTCTCCTTACAATTCAGCTATTATATCAATAATGTTTTATTCTCTAATAAATGAACTCGTGCAAAGAGCGGGCACTTCAGCCGGAATAGTTTTAATGTATTAGTGCTGCACAGAGTATTTTATAACTAATTAATTAATACTAAATTAAGAACAAGTTTAATAAGTATTAACGACTTCCATGGGCTTGTCTTGCAAAGCAAAGTTTTTATAAGGAATGCTTATGATTAGAAATTGACCCTCTGAGTTCTTTTTCTATATTTAGCAGATATCTATATTTTGTCTTCTAAGCAGCCACCGCATTTTGCAATCAGTTCAATTTAAAAATTAGAGAAAGGAAAAATAACATAATAATTATCCTATTATTTTATTTATTTATTTGCTTAAAAGTAGTATACAAAATTTAATACTTATGTTACTAATTTGTATGGTTTATAATTAAGATCGCCTATCGTAGCTTTAGCGTCAAAGTGCATTATTATTGCATTCAGTACATTATTAATGTATAAGGGGGGCGCGATAAAAATTGTGATCGAAAAGGGGGGCGCATGGTTGAAAGTTTGAGAAGCACTGCCTTAAGACTTGATTTTGACATAACACGGGGGCCGCAATAGCCGAGTGGTATAGGTATCAGACCGTGGCTTGCCTTGTCACGAGTTCGAGCCCAGTACCACTAAAGACCCGCCGTGTAGGGCAGCGATGCACGTTAAATCTGTCGAGAGCTGAAACGTCCTCCCGTTGGTGTGGTGTGGTAGTTAGGAGAGGGGGGATGCCAGCTCAGGTGTCATCCACGTCACTTGACCATGGTTCAAAATTACGTGGTCCGTCGCCAAAAGCCCTCGAGTAGCTGAACAGTGCGACGTTAATATTCAATCAATCATTGACATAACACGGCACACATTGCCTTGATTTACATTATTTCAAAGTTTCGTATAGAATGGATGCGATACAACACGGTACATATTGCCCTGATTTATATTATGTGCATACATATATATATATATATATATATATATATGTGTTACCGTTAAAGTAGGAAATCCGTTATTTCATAGACTAACTAGGTATTTGAAGAAATAGCTAGACAAGTCAGTTAAAGTATATAAAACTATTGAATTCTACGATTTAACTAGGTATTCTATAGAATAACGATTACTCAATCATTTAAGTATGAAAAACGGCACTCGAAAGTTTTTTGGACCGGTTCTAGCTGCTTTAGGGGAAACAATTTCCGATTAGGAACTAGAGATGGCAGGGGAAAAAAACAATTGTACTCTAGATATCAGTTCAGTATATGTCAGCGAGAATTAATTCATTCGAAGAAGTTCTAAATATTAACACAACGCTTCATTCTGTTGCAACAGCTCAAAGTTGCGGTACTGCACAAGGATTTAAAAAGTGCTAGTTTAAAAAAAAAATGTGGAATAGTAAAAAAATATGCTTGTTTCTAAAAATAATTAGTAGTGTAATCCAAAGTGTTGTGAGGCCTACCATTGGGTGCCCCATTTCTACATTATTTACGCGATCTGTATCTGTAGGAAAGAACGAAGAATCACGCAAATCTATCATCTTAATATTCGTTTATTAAGATCTTAACTTAAACACTGTATACAATAATAATAATACAATTAAGTAAATCTGGAGTGAAGAGACACAATTCGTATTACCAAATAATCGCGCATAATTGACCACTGTATCAAACTTTACAGATTACCTCTAATCTCATTAATACACGAAGTTTCCTTATATCTTAATTTAAGACGCTTACCGCTATATCCTAGATAACAGCTATTCTCTTGGTCCTAACTGTCGTGGCTTTACTCCTTGTGGAATGGTGTCCACCTTTAGCTTGAATACACAGGTACGGGTAGGTTAATTCTTGAACTTGGAATTTCCTTTAACTTTAACTTAATCGCTGGTAATCATAAACATAGACCTCATATAGCAACTTCACCTAGCTACCCCGCGAACGCTAAACTTCTAATATATATAAGATTCCTATTTTGCATTCTCACGTTATTCTTCTCGAGTTGGTTGGAAAGAACTGTCATTCTGGCCCCAAAGAACCCCAAGAGGACATTAATGGAAATGGCGATGAAAGCCCGTCACAGTGTCACCTTAGCAAACTTTGCTTTAATAAATAATGAAAAGTAAAATAAAGATATCTCATAAAATTTTAATTAATATTATCGTATCTTTTTGTTTCAAAAAGTTTACACAATGTTTTTATGAAGCAACAGTTTTTTTCCCCAGCATGTGTATTTTTGTTGATAATATTTAAATATAATCTATTGTTGCAACGCACACACATACATATTCTTTTTTCCCCTTCTTTAGCAATATGAGCAACAAAATAAATTATATCATCTACTTTCCCTTATTATATTTCAATTATTCACCCGCAAAAGGGATAAAATGTATTTTTCGAGAGTTTAGCTATTTATAATCCATTAATTTATAAAATATCTTTGAAACTGTTTATTCTTAGTTATTTTATAGAATCCTAGTTATTACATAGAATAACCAGGTAAAATATGAAATGTTTCATTTATTTTATCCTCCTCAGATCCTAGACAAAAATAAAAGCTAGATATTTTGTAAAAGGTACTTAAATAGTTGTTTTTATCCCCACGATGTAGAAAATTGCAATAAAAAAATTTATTTTTAATTTATAGAAGCTAGGGGAGGGGGTTGTATCACATGTTACACATCAGGATCCAGGCACTACAATCAGAATTTTTTTAAGTATTAAGCAAGATGGAAGTAATTAATTTAATCTTAGTTTTTAATCACACAATACACGCAATTCATAAATTCAACATGAAAATTAAGTTTTATTAAAGTTTTTGGTACATATTACATTAAGATTATTATTTTTATTTTCGTGAAATGTCTTGAATGTCTCTAGTTCTTGCAAAGCAGTCCCAGGTACATTGTACTGTTAAGGCCGAGCCCTTCTGATTCCTGTACCTATTTCGATGATTCCCATCCCCAACCACTTCAGGCATGTGCCTAGCTTCATTGTTATAAGCTGCTTGATTTGGAATACAAGTCGTAACTGCGTTTTGGAGGGGGCTCATCATTTTCATCTTCGGCTAGAGAAGGAGTGGGAGATGGCTTCGTATGAGTGTACTTGCTATACTGACTCTAAACGCAAAATAGTACAGAATGACCTTCTTAAGTTCCCCTTATTCTGTCATATTATTCATGTACGCGAGTTATGCACTCGACATGGTAAAGTCCATCATATGTAGAATGACTCATACTGTCCATTTATAGGTTCGGAACTTCATTCTGTTTAAACTAGTGGTACGGTCCAGATGATCGAGACCCCCTATGTAACCATTGTAATTACATACATTGTAATACCTCCTGAAAATCAAATGAAACTGGATTGAACTTATTTGTATGCATTCCCTGCTGAGTTGGAGCAGAAAAGTCAAAAATTACACCCTGATCTTCATCATCATCCATCTCACTTCCATTGATAATCACTTTGATAATCATTTTCATCTGACAGTGGACTCAAATCAGAATCATCGCGATTCATCAGCTCTCATCTGATTTAAAATATATCACTGATAAAAAAATACTTATTAAATAAAACATTATCTGGAAAAATGGGTAAAAATGGAAAGCAAACACCTAAACTAAAGATTTTAATTCAAGAAATACTTCTATCAGTCTTCAAATCCTCCCAAAATATAATCAAAATTTAAAACAAAATAGACTTAAAAAGTATGTGTATAAGTGATTGGGTCTGATTGTATCAAATGTGATACAAACAAATTTAACAAGTCGTTATGCTTTAATATTTCAGTAAAAATTTCTTTTTTTTGCAGTTAAATAGTAAAAAGTACATATACAAAGAAAAAGCATATTTTAAAAATAGTTTAATATTTGTTTATAAATAAGAACAAAATATTTATTTAGACAACGTGCAACCATCTTGTTTTGATTCCGAGACTCTACTAGAAATCGCTATCATATATATATATATATATATATATATATATATATATATATATATATATATATATATATATATATATATATATATAGACAGTTACTGTCATTTGTTGATTAAACGAAGAAATTATATGAGGTATTTCACTTTGTATCTCATGTGATACAACCGGTTCCAAATTTGTTTTTGCAATTCAGCTTTCACAAAAAAATTATGAAACTTTTGTATCACATGTGATACAAGGGGACCGAGGAGGATATACTTTAACTGACTTGTCTAGTTATTTCATGAAATACCTATTTATTCTATGAAATAACTGAATTATACACTTTGACGGTAACATATATGATTAATTTAATAAATAAAATAAAATAATATTTTATAAATGCATAAATAAAAACATTTCGTATTACACTGTATGAATTAACCGTGTTATACGAGGGACACCTATACATCATTAAGAAAACTTTTGGAAAAAAATGTTGATTTACAAAATGTGAAGTTTCTTTTTCTCTCCTATGTAGGGTCGCACTGACCTAAAGCTGGAAGTCATGGTAGCCAAGTGGTCAAGGTTGCGAATACGTGGCTTGCATTGTCGAGTTGCGGGTTCGAAAATTAGGGCCACTAAAAATCCGCCGTGTAGAGAGGCCGATGCATGCTAAATCTGTCGAGATGCTAAGTCTTCCAGTTAGCGTGGTGTGGAAGTTTAGTGGGGGGGTGCGTGTTTGGTTGACGTCCTCGTCTCTTGGCCATGGTTCAAAATTACGAGGTCCATCACCAACAGCTTTAGTGTTGCTTCACATTTCTACGTGTCGCCCATCCAGTATAGTGGTTAGAGACACTGACTGCGGTGCCGTCGGGCCTGGGTTCGTGAAAGGCATGGAAGTTTGCAAAAAGAAAAGTGCCTTCGTGGCATGGAGGTATTCTAAATAGCCGTCGAGCCGCAAGTCCTCTCGAGAGGCTGGTGAAAGGGAAAGAGAGGGGGAAGCCCCTGACCACTCCCAGGGTGTTCTCCCTCAAAATTGGAGTGGAACCAAACAAAATCGTACCGTCACCTGTATGGTGCTCAAAGCTAAGGCTGACGACAAGAGTAAAATTTTAAAAAAATGTAATCAAGGGGTAATTAGATTTTATTTATTTAAGATTTATTTACTAAATGTAATGTGGTTAATTGGTGCAGTTACAAGGTGACAGCATATATTTTATTAAAACAAGGACCATCATTTCAGCATTTCTTGCCAGAATTAAGCTGAAGGAGTATAATATTGAACGTCGCGAATTTTCCCAGTTTCTCTTTTTGTCACAGACAATATGTCCAGATAGTGTTTTTTGAACTTACGTTCATTTAAATGGCCTTTATTCAGATTTTGAATCTAGATTTGGAATGCTTTGACTATGGTAGACAAAAAAAAAAAAAAGAGAAAGACTGGACACTACTAACCGAAGAAATTTAAGGTTAAACTCGACAAGATTGATACCAAATGTTGAAAATTTGTTATTGAAGCGCCAGATTCATTGCTTTATTAAAAGCATTCTTATTTGTTGCTCCATTATTTTATGTGTTATTAAATTGAAATTTAAAATTAATTAACATGTTTTTATTAAGTTTTAAACATTTATACTTCATTACATTTACAAATTTCAATCTTTGAAAGTAAGTAGCTCTGTAACAGCTGTCAAAAAGACATTTAAGTTAATCAATGTGTTATAATAATCAATGTTTCAATTTAATATTAGGCAAGCAGGGGTCTACCCAAAGACGGAAAACATGGCAAGGGGTCTATGAGTCAGAAAGGTTTGGGAACCTCTGATCTAAAGGTTATTTTTAAAATAAAATAGGATTACTTTTAAAACAAGAAAATATATAAAAAAAATATGTGTTGCAAACTTAAAAAACTTTACCTTAAATCGTTTTAAAAATGAAAAAAAAACTTTGAAAGTTTGATATTTTAAATTTTCTTTAAAAAGTCACGGTGTTCCGCAACCTATGTACTGGTGGGCCCCATGTTTGACATGCCTGGGTCAAGTGGATTAGTTGCTACTATGAAATTACTCTTTAACTAGGAGATGGAGTATTCATATAAGCGTATATATATATATATAAAACTAATCATGATATATATATATATATATATATATATATATATATATATATATATATATATATATATGTGGGAGACAACAAGGGGTCCAAGACGTTGGTCTTTCTTCTATTTTATTTTAACATTAAACAAAAATTAATTAAAAAGGTAGAAAAGTTTTTACATATAAGTTTGACGATGATATTCAGAAGGTAACGCCTGCTCGCGCACCTCTCGCGTTCTCTTTCGCTGCTTCTCTTTCTCTCTCTAATCTTTCTGTTCTAATGTCTCAAAGTTTTTGTTTCACTTTCACTAGTTCAAGTTTCAGTTCTGCTTTTACTTTGATGCGCCTGCGCGCGAAGACTGCTTGGTTTTGGCTGCATGCCACAACGGCCAGCCTGACCGTACGCTGTCCGCAGCGGTATTTCCATGGAGACCAGAGGAGAATCTGAAACATACAAAAAAAAAAAACGGAACAGACAAGGACTATACGACAATTATATAGAGATTAAACATATCAAAATTTTTCTGAACTAGACAGTTTCTCCATCATGTGAAGGCACCTCTTCGACATCCGGAAGGTTCCACAGGAAAACATTGTGTTTCACCGGCATGAGAACATCTTTTTCAACAAGTTGATCTTTGGTTGAACGCATCGATATTTTCCTCTGTAGAGTTCTGGACATCTGTTCGAAACGATTTCTCTTTTTCCTTCGTTTCCACTGCCAAGGCTGAAAGATCCTTCGGAGCAACACAAATCGTCGATAATTACGTTCCATAGGTGAAGGGTTAGGTGAGCGGGAGATAAATTCCACGGAACTCGTTTTCATGGCACCATTGGCTTTCTTACACAATACTATATCAGAACATTTTTCTCTTACAATACTCAATTTTAACTTAGTAATCTTAATTTTATTACATTTATAATCCTTAATTAGAGAACTCGAATCATTCCTAGTATTAAAGTTTTCAACATATGGCAAATCATAACTAGAGTTTTCTATCACATTTGAAACAGAAACATTTGAATTAAAATGAACACAAGCATGAGCACCTAAAGAGGATTCATTTTCACTCAATAAAACATCGCTCTTTGCGTGGCCTAGTTTCTCTATTTCAGAATATACACTGGGATGTATAATAAATTCTTCGGTCAAGGTCGGTGATATCGCCGTTCTCACACTTATACCGTTAGAGTGTTGATTAAGAGAAAGATTTATCGGTTTAACTTCTACCATTCGCTGTTCGCCAAAACATGAACTTAATGTTATGATTTCTTCGGAAGGTGTTTGCACTCTAATTAGTGAGGAATTTAAAACTGGGATCTGGCAACCTGAATCAATCAATGCTGTTACGGGCTGATTTTCTACAAAAATGCTTACGTATTGAAGATTTGCGCATTCTTCGCTATTTTGTTTTTCGCTCTCGATTTTCAAAGTATTCACGTTTATTTTATTATGGATGTGATCATTAGATTCTTTAGGTTTAAAACGCTTCTCACAGTCTCTTGCGTAATGAGATGAATCACCGCATATAAAGCAATTTTTATTTTCTCTTTCAAGATATTGGGGATAGTTCTCTTTAATCTTTGGTTTAAAGTTTTGTGATCTATTTTTAAAGGGGTCTTGGGTATATCCATAAGTAATGGGAATTTCTTTATGTGATCCGCTTCTAGATGAAATATAAATATCACACTCTTTAGCTAAATCAATAGGCCTAAACCAATCTTCTGCTTCTCGAATGCCAATATGAGTTGCAGTTTCCTTATTTAAAGTTTCATATAATTTATCAGAAATTATAAGATCACATAGAGATTCAAAGGAATTAACTTTCTTAACGAACAATAATATTGAAGTTTGCCGTCAATCTTGCAGCAAATTGGATGTATGTCTCGCCTGATGATTTTACAGCATTTTTAAATGAGTTTAAACACTCGCGAGGGGTTAATTGGAATTCTCTGAGTACTATAGATTTTAGTTTTTCATAGTCATTTAATTCCTCTTCTTTAATATACAGTAAGACGTTATGAGCTCTTTCGCCCAGAAGATTTATTAAAATTTCAGATTTATATTCGTCATTTATTTTCTTGGTTAAAAATGCGCGTTCTAATGATTGGAAGAACAGATTAAAATTTTCAGATCTGGTGGGAACAGGAAGAGATAAAGTTTTTATACTTTTTATCATATTTTCTATGTTAGTTTCGAACTGTTTTTCTTCGACTTTAGCTGCAGGATTTAAACTTAATGCTTTATTTTTAGCCAATTGTAGTTCGATTTCTTTTTCTAATTTTGCTAACTGAAGTTTCGCGAGCTCAATTTTTTGTTCTGAAGTTACCTCTCTTTCGTTTTGCGATACTCTCTCATCTATACAGTTTTGAATTAAAGTTTTAACGAAATCTGGATCACTTTCAAATGTACTACTGTTCTCAATTTTAGTCTTTAGTTTAACTATAGTGTCAGTACTTTCGACAATACCGTCTAGTTCTTCAACTACTCTTATGAGATCCTCTTTAAGAGCGTTTTTATACATTTTAGAAATGGAAAGATCCTACCTTTTTTTTTTTTTCTGGCTCCCTTGTTGCTCGCACGTACGATGTATCCAATGAAGAAAAAATTTCGATTCCACTGATTTCACCTCTTCGCAGGTAATATAGTTGAAATTGTAGTTCCGGCCTCTACACAGGCGGATTATTCACACTGAGTTAGTTCCAACCTCTACACAGGCGGGATTTTTGTCGATGGGTTTTCCAACCTCTACACAGGCGGAATATTTGTCGATGGTTCGTTGAAAATAAACCTCTACACAGGTTATTTAGTTATTTGTTCCGACCTCTACACAGGCGGAATGAAGTTGAAAAATCCAACCTCTACACAGGTTGAACGAAGTTTCCGAAAAATGGCGGAGCGTCTCCTTCACGGACGCTGTTGTTCATTGTCCAGACTTTGGTTCAAAATCGAAAGTTTATCGATCGCGGCCGAGCCCCCATAATTTGTGGGGAGACAACAAGGGGTCCAAGACGTTGGTCTTTCTTCTATTTTATTTTAACATTAAACAAAAATTAATTAAAAAGGTAGAAAAGTTTTTACATATAAGTTTGACGATGATATTCAGAAGGTAACGCCTGCTCGCGCACCTCTCGCGTTCTCTTTCGCTGCTTCTCTCTTTCTCTCTCTAATCTTTCTGTTCTAATGTCTCAAAGTTTTTGTTTCACTTTCACTAGTTCAAGTTTCAGTTCTGCTTTTACTTTGATGCGCCTGCGCGCGAAGACTGCTTGGTTTTGGCTGCATGCCACATATATATATATATATATATATATATATATATATATATATATATATCATGATTAGTTTTTAATACATGTTTTCTTTATTAAAAGCTAATCATGATCTACAAATATCAGCTTTGTTCTTAGTGCTATGTCGTGAATCACTTGATTCACCCATTAAATAATATGGCATCTTATTATATTTAGGGTTTTTTTATTAAAAAAATCGCACGGAACCCGCATTTTTTTAAAAAATATAATACTAAAGTACCATTAAGTACGTATAACATAAAATAAAATTTAGAATTTCGACAAACTTTGCTAACATTAATAATACTACGTGAATATTGAAGTGCTTTTCAAAAAGGCTTTGTAATGAAAATCGTTTAATCAAAAGAAGCTGCAAGGTTTTTCTCAAATTACTAGATACTAAATAAAATCAAAGAAACTACCTTTTAATAGAGGAAAAACACTTACACTAAAAAGGAAAATGGACATTTTTTGTTTATAAGCGTTGTAAAATCATAGACACAAAAATCACTATTTATTTATTTTGTTTTTCTAAATTGTAAGGATATTATTAAATGGAAAACTTTTAACTTCCCCAAATGCATATCGAATTAAATACTCCTATGTCTTAAGTAATATTAACCATATTAGATATCTTCGTGTAAAGAGTAGACATTAATGGATAATGGACTAACAACACTGTGCACTAACATACAATTTTTCTTAAACTATGCTATGCTGTCGAGAAATCAGGACTTATTTTGACTTTTCAATATTTAAATTTCAGCATATTTATTCGACTTGTTGTAAGTTCTATTTTGTGGAATTCGTAAGAAATTTTGCTTGATTGATAGAACTATATGCACCTGTTGCCCATTCTGTATAGTGGTTAGCACCGCTGGCTGCTATGGCGTAGGGCCTGGGTTCGAATCCCAGATAAGACTTGGATGTTTGTAAGTGTAAAGTGCCTTCGCGGCATGGGGGTACTCTAACAAACCGTTGAGCTGCAAGCCCTCTCGTGAAGTTGGGGGCAAGGGATGAGAGGTGGGAGGCACCTGAACATCCCCCAGAGTGTTCTCCCTCAAAATTGGGTTAGAACCGAACCAAATCGTACTGCACCTGCATGGTGCTCAAAGCTACGGCTAATGACAGGACGTACATCTACCCCCTTGCCATGATCTTGCCGTAGGCCTCGATCTGACTACGTCAGACAGGTGGCATTAGCAACAACTATATGCGCCCGCCCGCTTTCAGTGCACGCGCTGCACACCTGCTAGGATCGGCCCTGACGTTAGTTATCCATTTTATAAGCCTTGATATAGAAGGAAACAATGTGCATTATAACCATGAATTCCCTTCCTCATAGACTAACAGAGTTTTCATATTTAGGAGAAAGATTAAACTTTGAGGCGTTCCCCTACGCGTTTTCTTTTAAATTTACCCCCTTCCGTATAAATAGTTTGTGTTTTCCACAGGCCACATAAATCTCTTTATTATGGCCTACCCTTTTAACAGTCTTAGAAGTAAGTTTGTATGCGCTGTTTGAAATAGTATTTATTATGCTGTCATTTCTGTAAATAAAAATATTTTACATTCATATTTTCATAGTTTTTAACTCACTTTTTTGTGTGTATTCGTTTTGTTCAATTATAATCATCAAATAAGCTGCAAACATATAAATATTTCATTCAGAAATTTTCAACTCACACACTATCCAATTATTAGTTTTTAGTCCCAAAAAAAACGAGATAAATGTAATTTTGGAATACTACATATGCATGTGTTAGAGGGAAACTCGAGGAACTTTTGATTTTATTTATCTCATGCTGCCATCTGTTATGGAATTTATGTAAAAAAAAAAGAACTATACGAATACTCATGTTTAGAATAATATATTTTATCTACTTAAAAAAAAATGTGAGCTAAATGTCCCTCAAATTTTTTTAAGTCAAAAATAATGAAAAATTTAATCAACAAAAGAATAGATATAATAATATATTTAAAATTCTAAAATTCATTCAGCACAAGTTTGAAAGACTAACGTGCTGCCATCTATACAGCGATATATGATCTAACTGGCATTTTCTCCTTTCGTCTCGTTCGTGGGAGAACATTCCAGATCTTTCTTCGCGCAACTCGAACGGGGAGAAACGGTTATAAAAGCGGCATCTCTCCGACGCGCATACAGTCGAATTGATCGAAGTCTATCCTAAGCGTCCTTTCTTATCAGCTTACTCCCTGCTCTCGTTTATCTTGCTACAGTGTTGTTGTTGTTGGAACGTATTTTATTGCGACCTAGTATTGTTTTGTTTAAATAACCATGGCTCTAGCAGCTCTTTTCGACGAATTACCTGTATCATCGTTAGATGGAAACCGCCGACGTCGTAACCGACCACTGATGCTGAATTTCCTGGATTTTATGGAAAACCAGATGGATCAAAGAGTCGGTAACGTATTTCGCCGCTTACCTGCCGTTCTCCTGGAGTTGGATGATGAGTATGAAACCTCAGACAACGGCCGAAAACGCAAGCGAAAATCTGATGCCCTCTCTCTCTACGAACCAAAAACGAAATGCCAAGTTACAACCAAAGGCGACAAGTTCCAGGTCCAACTTGATACATCCAATTACCAACCTGATGAAATCACTGTAAAAGTCATCAACGACAAACTTGCCATCACTGCGAAACACGAAACAAAGGGTGATGATGTTTACGAGTATCACGAAATGGCTCGTTCGTTTGATTTGCCTGAAGGTGTGGATCCGCAGACAGTGACGTCTCGTCTGAGTGCTAATGGTCAATTGACCGTAGAAGCTCCAATGAAACCTCAGAAGGACTCGGTGACTGAAAGAGTGGTGCCAGTGAAGATGACTGAAGACCCACAACCAGCCGATAAGGCTGAAAATAAGGACACTCAAACGCCAAACAGTGACAGTAAGTGAAGATGTGCGAGTAATCATTAATCAAGTTTCATGTGTTCATTTTTAATTGTTACATTCCTGCATTTTGTATTTGCACAGTGAAATGATGTTATGTACATCAGTTTTGTTAGTAATAGCATTTGTAAGTATTTCACTTGTTTTGTTCTTCAAATAAATGTTTGATTATTCACAAATGAATTGTCTTTATTTTGACTCTTTTATTCTTCATCTTTTTTAATATTATTAAAATTAATTATTTTAAAATTATTTATTTTTAATTATTTTTGAATTTAAGTTTTGTTTTTGAATAATTCAGCCATTTAAATAAAAAAGGGCCTTTTTTTGGTAATAAATATTTTATGAAAATGAAATATATACTTGTTCTTGAATGATTTATGTTTTTGGATTATATTTGTAATAATTTATATATATATATATACAGAATTACTAATAAAACAATATGTTCTCGTATTTGGGTTTAAAAATTAATTTTACAGATTTAAAAATATGTGACTATTACTTTTAAATTAAAAATTTTAATTCAGAAGTTTTACATCAGTATTATGTTTATTTATTATTAAAGTATTATAAATAATTTAATGTTAACACAATTTTACTGAATTATATTTCATCAAAATATTAGAAGGGCATTTCATAGAAACATGAGAATTCAGTGTACTAAAATTTAGAGAAGTTATTTTGGTATTAATTTTGAGTAAATTTGCTTATATAAAAAATGAAGTATGAATAAGTATTTTGTTTTCTAATGTATGTAACTGTACATGTTCTGTATGTTTTACAGTACCCTTTTATGATTTGACTCAAAACAGCAGTAATAACAATACTGATTTAATCTTTGTTCCTGCAAACATGTGGAAAAAATTTTGTGAGAAATAAGCTGTTTTTAGTCAGCGTTACTAAAAACTGAAGTGTAGTTTAGCATGTATATCAAATTTGGTTTTAAACATGCTTGTTGTTTTTTATAGACTTGGAAAAAAAATTGAAATATCAATTTTTGAAAAAATTAAAATTATAACTAAGTTATTTATTCATTTAGATGCAAGAACAATTATTTGTATCGGTTTTCATAAAATTTGCTTAACTAAATGAACTATTAAAGGAAATCATCGATTAATTTTGATATGTTTGAACAACACAGCATATTAAGAGATAGTTTTTGAAATAAAAAAAAATTAAATTTCATGAAAGAAAGATGTTTAATGTGTGATTATAGTTCTATATACATTTTTGAACTTTGTTGTGATGTATACCTATAACAAAACATTTTCTTTTCATACACAAAGAAAATCTATATCTTTTAGATTTATTAATATTTGTTATGACAATTGGTTATTTGGTGCTGGTATTTGGAATGGAAATTCACTCAGTGTCTATGTAATATTAAGCAACTAAATGTTAAATTTACACTTGCACATTATAATTTTGTAAATATATTTTCACTTTTCTTAGTTAAAATTCATAATTTAAAATTTAAAGTTAAAAATTTTCCAAGATATTTCATGAAATGAATATGTCAAAAAAAATTGGAAGAATTGTTTTCAGATAAAAAAAAATCAAAGATAAATAAATTAGTGTGTATTATAAATGTGAGAAAAATTAATACTTTCGAAATAAATCGGGACAATCATATATAAAAAAAACTCTACTTTATTCCATTTGACTGAATATATATATATATACACACATTGAGTAATATATATTACACACATTCTCAGATATATTTATTTTTCCAACACTAAATATTCTAAATGAAAAGAAAAGAGAACAATGGCTTTGATGTTGCTGCTTCTGTGAGTCTCATCACTTGTAAAACTTATAAACTTATTTTAAAATATTTGTGTATAACATTTTAAGAATTGAATGACTGGAACACAGGTAGTGTGAATTCCTAAAATGAACTCATCTAATTTTTTTTTCCTATAAACTTTACAGGAATTTAACAATTATAATTTTCTAATTGATATTGATACGATATTAATCGCAGAATTCTTCAATTATTTGTTTTAAAAGTTGTATAACCACGAAATACTACATATGAAATGGCTATCTGCACATGCACCCCAGCGCCTAAGGTCACGTATATTCAGATAGGCACCGCAGGCCTTGGCCCTCATGAGCTGTTGCGCCACTGAGTTCAGTTCAGTTCAGATAAATAA
Source organism: Trichonephila clavipes (assembly GCA_019973935.1). Taxonomy (NCBI): domain Eukaryota; kingdom Metazoa; phylum Arthropoda; class Arachnida; order Araneae; family Nephilidae; genus Trichonephila; species Trichonephila clavipes. The sequence continues at coordinate 195,048 of BMAU01017631.1, read as the reverse complement.
TAATGAATAAGATAATCACTAATTTTTATTATTTAATTTAATTTTTATTTTGTTATAACTATTAATTGTATATTATGTTATTGTATACAATAATCATTACATATAATTATATTATTTAAAATTCGGTAAATCCCAGATTCAGTTTTATTACTTGAGTTTGCTGTATATCAGCGAAAGTTAAGGCTCAGAATGGCAGCAAGAGGACAAACATGATACGAAGTACATGGTTGCCAATTTGGCGAGTTATCTTGAAAGTTGGCATGGTTGCGATAGTACGTAAGAACCAAAAAAATCTTTCGATACAATGACAAATTGTGAAGGTGGTTGCCAAAAATTTTTCTGGAAACTTAGAATAAATCATTAGCAGAGTGAAAAAGTATCCCCTCAAAAAATAGACAAAAGATTCCAAAAATAGCATAAGCGTCGAGAAAAAAGGAAAAGTCACAGATCTCTAATCCAATAAATTACAACCGTTATAAATAGTAGGAACTTGTAATCAATGCAATCATTCACTTCTAGTAATTCTGCTTAGAATAACTGTTGAATATCATCTTGGTAACCACAAGAAATATTCTATTAGTTTCAAAAGCATAAATATTATCTATGTTGTTTTTTCATCCAAATAATTTAAAACGGATCGGAAATTTATTCAGATGAAGATCGTATACTAAAGTGATTTGTTTCTTTGGCCTTTGACACCCATTTTGACACTGTGGTGGTTGACCTCCACCTAAAAAGAGAATAAATATTAAATAATTAAATAAAAATTAAATAATCAATATAAAATTATTCTTTGAATTATATATATTAGTTTCTGGGACAATATCTATATATTTAAAATTTTCTCCCGTATTAAATATAAAAATCAGTAATAAAAATATTTTAAATGAAAGAATTCATTATAATCAGATGAATCAAGAATGAAATTTAAAGAAATTAACATAATTTAATAATAACTTTTACTATTGGTTCATTTTTTCAGGTGTTTTTTCCCCCTATTTTATTTAACGAGAAGAAAAAATTAGAAAAACACAGGAAAATTTGTTTAAAATAAAATATCCGTGCAATGTATTTAACAAGTTAAATTATCACAGTGATGTTTTATTGGGAATTATTTTATAATCTGAAATATACATGTAACTCAGTAACAATGTACTAACGTTTCGATAATTATATCGACCAATGTTATTTAGTTAGATTTCATTTTTCTTTTAAAAATAAATTATAGTTAAAAAAAACTGAAAAACACGATTTTATAGTGAATCGAACTAAAAAATAATTCTTAATATAAAAATAAAATGATTAACGAGAAAATTATGTAATGTCACTAGGATAAAAGCGTGGAGTGCTCTATATTAATTGTAATTTCTTACTAGTTCTATTCTGAAATGCTGAGTTATTGTAAAAATGTAGTGCAAAGCACCCCACGCTTTTACCACAATGACATCAATTTCCTCGTTAGTAATTTTATTCTTATATTAAGAATTATTTCTTTACTTTTTATTTCGATTCACTATCTATAATATATTTTTTCTTTTTTAGTTCGATCTACAATAAAAGCCTGTTTTTTTTAGTTTTTAAAAATATCATTTATTCTTTGTTGAATTTATGCTTGAGTTTGATATTTGAAGCCGGAATTATGTGACTGCTGGAATTAGTCTTGCTCTTCAATGGATATTAATTAATGGGTCTGAAGGGTATCTATTCTCTCCGTTTACGGGGCTTCGGATGAGTTCCATATCCTTATATTTCAAATATTCCGTCTCTATAGGTTCAAGTCTAACTAATAAAAGTCTGTTAAGAAGAAATATTAAATGTCAATCGTATTATCATCTTTTAAACGTATTGCTATAATGTTAATTCGTATCATCACTTTTAAACATAATGCTTTATCAAAATAAAAAGACATTTAGCAGTAAGAACATAAATTATTTTTATTCACAATCACGAGTCTTTTTTCTTATTTCCATTTTCAGAAAAACTACGCACCCACCCTTCCTTTTTTTCACATAAAGAACACTATTTTTTTGTTTTATTTGTATCAACCGCAAGCCTATTCGCGGTTTTAGGGTTGCTCCTTTATCTTTTTAGTCGCCAAATCTGGAAATGGCATTTGGAATTAGTCGCCAAATCTGGAAATGGCATATGGAATTAGTCGCCAAATCTAAAAACGATATAATGAATTAGTCGCCAAATCTCGAAATCCTTAAAATCCTTTTTTATGAGGATCCTGATCAGGACAATGAAACAAAATTAGGATATTATTGTATTGTCATCGGTCCTTGACAAGTGTGCAAAATTTCTAAATAATCTGACCTTTTAAAGTCGGTAAAAATCGAGTTCAAAGATTCCATTACATACAAGTGAAACTTATAAAAGCGTGTTAATAACTTTTCTCGAATAGAATTTTTTTTAAAAAAAATTATAGCATTTATGATTTGAAAACAAATATTTTGATTTAGAATATTTTCTTTACCTGGTTGCATCATGTTACCTCCTCCTCCCCCTTGGTTCATATTCATCATGCCTCCTCCTCCTCCCCCTTGGTTCATATTCATCATACCACCTCCTCCTCCTTGATTCATCATATTTTGATTCATCATGCCTCCTCCACCTCCTTGATTCATCATATTTTGATTCATCATGCCTCCTCCTCCTCCACCACCTCCTTGATTCATCATATTTTGATTCATCATGCCTCCTCCTCCTCCACCACCACCTCCTTGATTCATCATATTTTGTTTCATCATGCCTCCTCCTCCTTGGTTCATCATATTTTGATTCATCATGCCTCCTCCACCTCCTTGATTCATCATGCCTCCTCCACCTCCTTGATTCATCATGCCTCCTCCACCTCCTTGATTCATCATGCCTCCACCTCCTCCTCCTTGATTCATCATGCCTCCACCTCCTCCTCCTTGATTCATCATGCCTCCACCTCCGCCTCCTTGATTCATCATGTTTCCACCTCCTCCTCCTCCTTGATTCATCATATTTCCACCTCCTCCTCCTTGATTCATCATGTTTCCACCACCTCCACCTCCTCCTTGATTCATCATGTTTCCACCCCCTCCTTGATTCATCATCATCATATTGTTATTATTCATCATGTTTTGCATGTTCATCATGCCCATTTTACCGTTTTGTTGATTCATATTCATATTCATATTGCCATTCATACCTACCGAAAAGAAAATGCAAAAATTTAAGTATAAAGACAATACAGCAAATTAATATATCTCTTACAATTTTTTAATAAAATACAAATTCTGTTCGATTCTCGAATTCAATGTTGAATTCAAGAGCAGAATGTAGAAGAGGAAATCATGCTGAGATGTTTGGATTTTGTAAAAAAAATTATAATTTAGCGTGTGTACAATGACGTATTACACAACTTCTTTTGGTCCTGGTCCAATACGCTAAAGTAGACCCCATCTGTGACCCGTTTATAGCATACGTTGTCAAATACTCTCACAAACAATAACAAATAAATCTGATTAACTCACAATCTTATAAACCTAGGCACAGACAGCGACTCGACCTACTGTCTCTTAGACTAAATGAGTAACGATGATATATATGGTTGTAGGCAGCGGCGTAACGGGGAATATTAAAGCCCCCCCCCCCTTTGCAAAGTCAGGTTTTTAGCCCTAAGCCCAAATACGTACTTGGCGTTAATCAAGCTTTGGGTCCGTCCCCCCGTAATGTGGGGTTGCGGGGTGTAGGCTACACCACTGGTTGTAGGCCTTGGCCTAGAAACGGATGATGGGCATGACATAATAATGCAGTCTTGCTACGGTCACCAGTTGTTGGCATATAGTTCGAAATTCAAAGTTTTTAGAAGAATATACCGGGAATACGTTTGACGATTCAAGCCTTAAAACGTGATATATGTGCCTTAACTTGTGCATGCACAACATGCCTTAAACGCGTGTGTACATTTTAAATTCTTAGACTAGACCAGATGGGGATTAGTCCTACCACTTACAAATTTATTTGTTCTTTAATTGTTCAAATCCGAAATTATCAATTTTTTTTCCTGGTCGATAAGAAAAAAACCACAATTTTTCTGAATATCAATATTGTACCTGCAAAATTTATCTAATATATATTATAAATGCGAAAGTTTGAGTATCTTTTGGGTTTTTCACGCAAAAACAACTGAATGGATTTTAATGAAACTTTACAGTAATATAGCTTATAAATCAGAAAAACACATAGGCTAAAATTTATAAAGATATTGTGAGAAGTTTTAAAAATATAACGACAATTGTCAAGAAAGTAGGAAAAAATTCTGCCATTTGCAAAAAAGCCCATCTATCTTTTTTATCCCTTCTGTTTCGTCTACGCCATCCCTCAGTGCGCTTTCACTTTTCATTGATTCCCTTCATCAGTGTCAACACTGTTTTTATTTCATAATAAAACTAGATTTCGAAGGGAGAGGGGGTGGCAAGATTTTAACATAAAATAAATACAACAAAAAGTAATATTAATGTATTACACTTCCTGATATAAATTATTTACACTATTTTAAGCGTTCATTACACAAAATTTTTAACTATGACAGTGGAAGGAAAACTATGAGAAATTAAAATAAAATATCAAAATGTTTTTATCATTTAGTTTTTTTTCTTTTTGAATGTTTTTTTTTCAGTACATGTAAATATATATCTACGCTTCCCCCATACTGTTTTTTATAACTTATATATATATATATATATATATATATATATATATATATATATATATATATATATATATATAAATATATATAAATATATTTATATATATATATAAATATATATATATATATATAAAAATATATATATATATATATATATATATATATATATAAATATATATATATATATATATATATATATATATATATGTGTGTGTGTGTGTTTTAAAAGTATTTCTATTAATTCATTACTAAATTAATTATTTGTTAATTAAAAAAGTACATTGTCTATTATTTTGGATAATAATACATTTCAGAGACATTTTTAAGCTAACTAAAGAATCGTTTTCTTTTTATTGCTTCACATTAATAATTTTTAAATAATGCAATATTGTTTTTTAAAAGTCATAGATCGAAATTTGAAGCTATATTTTCTCTGTGAGGGGGAGGGGAAGAGGAAACAGTAATTTTACACTAAAAAACCGTGTTATGCCGGGCTAGAGGGAGGGGAAAAAAGCCTGTCTTAAATCGAAAATATGTGGAACAAATTTCGAAAAAGGGAAATTTAATGAAATAATTTTAGAAATCACTCACATTGCGTGCGTACAAACACACACATAATTGCTGGCGTCATGAGGGAAAGAGAAATCCCGTGCAAAGCCGGGCCATGCAGCAAGTATCTATATACAGTCTCCAAACAAAAACATATCGAAACAGGTACTTTATAAGATCTATTATCTGAAAGGTCCTTTAACTCATTAGCCAGTTAAGAGGTCACCACGAAATACAATATATCGGCATAACGCGCATTGCTAAAATTAATAAATCGCAATGGGAAGAAAGTTTGGGGTTTGCTCATTCAGCAATTTTATTTTCGATGGTTGTTTTCTGTTCTACCAATTTTATTTCCTAAACAGAGCTCACGTGCATTTTTCAAAGCCGTTTATTTGCTGGGAACAGAATTAAACTGCATCTTCTAGTTTATTATACAATAATCGTAGAGATGTAATCATAAAGAGATATTAATGTTGAGAGTATGTGAACAATAAAAGATCAGTAACTACCATCGTAAGTAAAACGAGTTCAAGTGAGATCACATAAAGTAATTATAATAACTAATTACTTGCAAAAAAAAAAAGCAAATATTACCAGAGCTATAATCATACTGACTATTTTAAGGAACTGGATAGTGGAAGCACGCAAAACTTTACGTAATTCTTGCAGATAATTTACAGGGGTGTAGCTATCGCCGTATCAGTGATACGAGGACTCCAAAATACAGGGGCCCCAAATGTGTAACTGCCGCCCAGCCACTATGGTGGATATCACCCTCGCCTTGTAACCATGGGAGTTCGGGTTCGAATCCCGAGTAAGGCATGGCTGTATCTTCTTCGGGGAAAGAAGTCGGAATTTCACCTGTAATGGATTTCTGTCTCGAATGGTAAGCAGCGCACCCGTTTTGTTACATGCTGGGATCATCATGTGTGTTATAAATGTCTATATGCTTCTGTTTGTATTGTACGCTTCTGTTCTTCCACTCGTATTTCATATGTATCCTAGGATAAAAACACACGACAACAACAATATGTGTAACTACAGTCCCCTTATCTAAAAATGGGCCCCGAAGGAATTTTGATACAGGGCCCCCTCAGAGCTAGCTACCCCAGTGATAATTTACCAATTTTAAAAAAACTTAAAATATCGACCGAAAATAAAATATATTCGCAGTAATTTTAAATTTAAATATATATATATATATATATTGCCTTGCAAGAATTCTTTATTGTTCGTCTACAACTTTCATTGGGTCCCTACATACAAAGGTCTCTTAAAAAAGAAGTATATAAACTAATAAAAAAGATTTTCAGTTTCTTCGAAAGTAATTCATAGATATCGGCAGATCTCCAAATGTATTTCAAAAATCAATATGAAAAGCAAATAAAGAAACATTGATAAAGAATAGAAAATTTAAGGATTTCAATTATACATCGTAGGATTCAAAAGTTCCCGGACTGCGCCTACAACATGGAAAATTTTTGCATCAGAGCGACTACAGTAACATTTCTGCGTTCCTGCATTCTTCCCCTTTCCTCAAAAAGTTTGTTCCAAATCACGTGGTCGGTGGGTCACCAAGGCGACGTATTTGTAGGCGGATGAATTGAGTCGGCGGTGATTGAAAGAAATTGCGTTTGTTGAACGGACAATGGATATTAATTTTTGTGTTCGTTTGGGAAAAAATACTACGGAGACTTAAGAAATTTTGAAGCAGGTGTTTAGTTGTAATGCATTATAGCGAACGCAAGCTTTCGAGTTGCATCGACGTTTCAGAGAAGACAGGGCAAGTGTCGAAGACGACAAAAGCTGTGGACGTCCGCAGACTTATCGCACCGCTGAAAACATCGAAAATGTTTCTGTGGCGTTACGTAAGGACAGGCTTCAAGCAATAGCAGAACCAGTTGGGATATCCTTGAACACATGTCAATGAATTCTAACTAAGGATCTTAACATGCATAGAATGTATCAACATATCGTTCCCCGCATGTCTAACGAAGACCAATCTACAGATGAAGTTAAAAGTATATCGCAGGCTGAATTAGACATGGCTAAAAATGGATTCCAGAAATGTTTCGATGACCTTTACAAGCCATGGCAAAAAAAGTGTGTTGTTACTCAAGGGACCTTATTTCGAAGGAGGATGTGTTTTGGTAATATTTTTTTAAGTTATAGACTCAGTCCGGGAACTTTTGAATCCTCCTAATTATATCACATGTTTAAAATGGGAATAATCAAGAAGCAAACAATAGGCATTCAGAAGAAGATACTTCGCAAAAATAACGAGATGAAATATTAGAGTACATATGTAAAAAATTGAAAAACTTTTTATCTCTACTCACAGATTCTGTATTTTGCCTAATTCCTGCTTTCTTTCGCTTAAATTCTAAAAATCAATTTTAAACAAAAGGCACTGTCCAGGTATTCAAATTATTCAGTGCTTCCAACACCGAACTTAATAAAACAGTGAGTTTTGTGTCTTAGAGGAATTTCCAAACTTCACTTCTTAGTTTCAATTTGTATTTGCTCTTTCCACTTCTATTACTTATTATTCCATTTACCTCAAATCATGGCTTGCTTCTGTTATATTTTTCATGCTTAAAGTTTAAAACTAATTTTTTCAATAAAGAATTATTTTGTGTGCTTTTAATCAAATTTGCATGAGCATCATGCTTGCTATAAATTATGGAACTACTGAAATAAAGGAAAATAAGGCTGTGCCCTTTAAAACCAATCAGTCAATTTCTATAAAACTTTTTATACGTATATTCTTTTGCTTAACTAAAACGTTAAGATTGCTATCATATTCAGAGCTATAATGTCGCTATCATATTGAGAGCCACATGATGTTTCTCGCTTAATTTTTCTTTCCAAACCAATAATTCGTTGATTTAAAAACAAAAAAATATAAAAAGTCCTTTAAGTAGAAGAAATAAATAAAAAATTATAAATATACCTTGCTGCATCATCATCATTAGCATCTGCATCATTTGCATCATGTTTCCTAAAAAGATAACGATGACAAATCAAAAAATATACTTAATAACTTCGTATTTTTTTAAAGCATAATTGTTTAAAGATAGTTAGAATAACCGCTAGAAAAAAAGAGAAAAACTTCCTCTGAACAGAAGTTAGTAAAAAAGTAGCATACATATAGTCCCCAAATTACTCTAATGAACGTCAATCCAATGTACATTGGCCTCCAAAAGTTAGCGTACAGCGTGTTTTTCGGAGGGTAGCACTAATAAAATGGCAATAAATATATGAATGATAGTAATGGATTTTAAGAAAACTTATACAAAAAATGGTCACCACTATATATGGCTCTAAAAATAGACATATATATAAGTCGAAGAAAAAGTGCAAAAAAGGAATGACATCGCATCTTCGTGTACGTGTTGCTGTTCATCATTGGCGTAGCTAAGTGGGCCCTGTATCACAATTCCCTGAGTTTCCTTTTTTGGAAACGAAATAAAAGACTTATTGCAAAGTGTCCAAATATTACACTTATTGGAACCCCTTAGCTCGGGGGCCCCGTATCATTGATAGGGCGGTAGCTACGCCCCTGCTGATAATCGCGTTATTCACGTTGACAATATCCAGATTAATCTAGTCGCTAATTCGATTCGTTAAGATGTCGAATGGATGGAAATGGAATTGTCACAAGTTGAGGTTGATGTTGGTCTCAACGTGTCATGCAGTATGGTCCAAAGACCATAGGATCAATTCAAATCTTAACTCAGGACCCTGTCTGGTTCTGTGATGATTCATCTGCAGTGATTCCAGCCCATAGGCCGCATGTGCAGGGGGCGCTAGTGGTCCTCCTTGTTTACATTTCGTCAGTATGCTTGTAATGCATCCTCGGAGCGGACGTACCTACCGTCCTCAATAAACAAACAATTTTTTAAAGTGTACAGTCCACGCCTTTTGCTTGAGCAGTCAAGTTATACATAACTCAAAGTCTGCTCATAATCCGTTCTAGACATTTCTAGAATAACCACACCATTTGTGGTTAAAATCAGAGCTATCGACCTCACCCAGTTTTGTGGTCGGTGTCGAGCCCGAGCCAAAATTCAAAATGGCTCCAAAAGAACTATCAGAACTCACCGTGTTTAACAGAAGGAAAGCACATCTGCTCGGTCAGATCACACGCATTAGAAACTCCTTGGAAAATGTGGAGTCACCATTGAATCAAATTGAAAAGAGCTAAACTCGCATCGCTTTCTGAAGTGAAAGCAAAAATAGACAAACTTCGGACCGAAAGCTACGGGTGCTTTCGGATGAAGAGCTCATGGATTTCGAGGCCAGTTTGGACACGATGGAAGTGGACGCAGATAATTTAGAGGTGAGTCTCAATACCTTACTTGAATCTTCTAATGTGGATACCTCTGAATTATCTGTGAAAAATGATTTTGCTAATTACAATGTGAAACTGCCATCCATTAATTTACCGGAATTTTCGGGACAATATATTGATTGGTTGCAATTTAAATCCCAATTTGTATCATTAATTCATGATAACGCTTGTTTATCAGACTCGCAAAAACTATATTATTTACAATCTGCCCTGAAAGGCCATGCAAAACAATTGCAAACAGTAAACGATTCTTACTCATCTTTATTTGAAGCTTTAGAAGGTAGATACGAAAATAAAAGATTAATTGTAAATAGTCATATTGCTGAACTTTTTTAAATCCTAACAAAATAAAATTTGAATCTGCTTTTCATCTCAGAAGTTTAATAGATTCAATTCAGAGTCATCTTAGAGCCTTAAAACAACTAGAATTAGAACCTAACGCTTTGTGTGAATCAATGTTAATTTTTTGTTATAACTCAACGTCTAGATGATGAATCGCGTAAACAATATGAAATGGAATTACATTCTAATGATTTGCCTAAGTGGAATAATTTTTTAGACTTTTTAATAAAAAGGAGCCAAGCCTTAGAAAACGTACAAAGAAATTCTTCGTTGAAAAACAAGAACGAATATTCTCCAAAATTCAGATCATTTGTCGTGAAAAGCAATGAAAAACCTGTCCGTTATGTCCTTCAGAGACACACCCAATTTTTAAGTGTAAAATGTTTCACGAGATGTCTGTTGAAGAAAGAAGCAACAAAGTGAGATCCTTAAACCTATGCTTTAATTGTCTAGGCCATCACCTTATTAAGAACTGTTTGAAACTGAACAGGAAATGCAGGGTTTGTAATGCGAACCACAATTCTCTTCTTTGCAAAACAAGTGTTCCCCGACAGATAAACAGAAACCTACCCTCTCCACAGAGTTCATCAGGTGTCATTTATGACCCGAGTCCAGCCTATGTAATAAATCCTCAAACCGCGACGTGTCTTTACAATGAGAGTGGGGAGAAATCCATTTTGCTTTCGACCGCGAAGGTCAAAGTTCAGAGTGCGACAGGGGGTTGGCTTGTAATGAACGCGATCCTCGATTCAGGAAGCCAGAAATGCCTTTGTAGCTTGGAAGCGTCAAATTTCCTCGGGTTGGATAAATACTCTATGAATTCAACTATTGTAGGCTTGAATGGAGCTTGCATTTCAGTGAGGAAAGGAATTTCCGCTGAAATTTCGAACGGAAGTTCATTTAAAAGAAAACTTAACTTTCTCATAGTCCCTAAAATTACTGGTTGCGTTCCTACACAGCCATTGGATTTAACAAAAATAAAATTGCCTCAAAATATAAGATATGCAGATGCGGAATTTAATATTCCCAAACGAATTGATATTCTCCTGGGAGGTGAAATATTTTATGAATTATTAAAAAGTAAACAAATAAAATTACATGACAATTCAATAATATTGCAGGACTCCGTATTTGGTTACATTGTAACAGGTTCCATTCAAAACGAACCATCGAACTATTATTTTTGCAATTTCATCCAAGATCAGGTTGATAGAAATTTAACAAAATTTTGGGATTTAGAAGCAATAGGAATTAAAGCAGAGTCTAGTTGTGACCCAGACGACCAAGCCATGCAACATTTTAAATCTTCAGTACGTTTCAATAGTGGTCGTTATGAAGTTGGGTTTCCTTGGAAGGGCCATACACAAGAGTTAAATGACAATTTTTCCGTAGCAGAAAAACGTGTAAAATCCTTAACAAGAAGATTCATTCGTGATCCAACTCTGTACATACAATATTCCGAAATTTTGAAAGAATATGAATCTCAAGGAATAATTGAAAGGGTTCTAGAAACTGAAAAACCAACTGATAGAGCAGTATTCTATTTACCGCACCAAGCGGTCTTTCGCCAAGAAAGCCTAACTACAAAAATGCGCATTGTTTTCGATGCAAGTTCCCATGAAGATGGACAACCATCTCTTAATGACTGTATATGGTCAGGTGAGAATTTAAACCCAAACATATTCCACCTGATAATTTCTTTTCGCTTGAACACGATTGCTATCACCGCAGATATAGAACGTGCATTCTTGCAAATCTCATTACGTGACGAGGACAGAGATGCAGTTAGATTTTTTGTTTCCAGACATTAGATCAAATCAAACAGATCCCTACAAGTTTCAAGTGTATAGATTTAAGCGTGTGATGTTTGGAGTCAACGTAAGCCCCTTCTTGCTCTCCGCAACAATTAAGCATCACATCGAGAATTACCGTGAGCAATATCCAGCAGCAACTGAAATGCTTGACACTTGTCTCTATGTTGATGACGTAATCAGTGGTGCTGATGACATCTCCCAAGCCTTAAAAGTATCAAAGGATGCTGAAACAATCATGAAGAATGCCAGCATGAAATTACGCAAATGGAATTCAAATGATCAAACATTGATGAGAACTTGGGAAAAGGAAGGCCTTGAGACACATCCTCGTCACCCGGACGACAGTTCCAAAATCCCTTCGTCAAAGGTTTTAGGGATACCATGGGATGTTGTCCACGACTATTTTACAATTGATGTTAAAGGACTTCTGCAATTGGACACGTCAAAACCCATCACAAAAAGAATTGTGCTTCAATCAGCTGGGAAAATATACGATCCAGTTGGGTTCTTGTCACCCTACACGATTAGGCTCAAATGCCTATTACAAGAACTTTGGCTACGGAAGTTATCCTGGGATGACGAGCTACCGCCAGATATTCATGCAGTATGGTCACAATGGTGGTTAGAACTTCCATTTTTATCAGAGTTAAAGATTCCGCGAAAGATCCTCGATTCCAGTGGAGATTCAAGTGAAGTCCAAATCCATACCTTTTCTGATGCCAGTCAAAAGCATATGGAGCAGCCGCCTTCTTGAGAGTCAAGCACAAGGACAGAGTCAGCGTTGATCTTGTAACATCCAAGAGCCGTGTTGCACCTCTGAAAAGGTTATCCCTCCCTAGATTGGAACTGATGGGCGCTCTGCTTGCTGCACGCTTAGCAAAGGAAGTCAAGAAAATCCTAGATCAGAAGTGTTCAACCAGAGCCTTTTCTGGACGGACTCTCAGGTCACCTTACATTGGATCAAAGGTCCAAGCCATAGATGGAAACCCTTTGTTGCGAACCGGGTTCGCGAAATCCAATCCCTCACCGATCCTAACTCGTGGTTCCACTGTTCCGGCAAGGACAACCCAGCAGATCTACTTACGAGAGGAATCAGCGTAGACGCTCTTACAACCAACTCCAAGTGGTGGAATGGATCCTCGTTTCTACGTCAAATTGACTTCCAGACCAAAGGACTAGATGAAGCGATCCCAGAAAGAGTGTATTTAACGGAAATGAGAAAGAACTCAAATCCAAAAGAGGACATTTCCTTGACATTGACAGTGACTAAAAACAATTTCCTTGAAAACATTATTGATATTTCAAACAACTATGTAAAATTAATTCGTGTTGTAAGTTTTCTTTACAGATTCATACACAACTGCAGAACCAGAATTACAAAGATAAAGGGACCCCTTACTTCACAGGAGGTAAGTCATGCTGAGAACTGGCTGATCCACTCATTGCATGAAAGGGAGTTCTATGAAGAAATGCGCAAATTGTTGGCAGGTGAGCCTATTCCTATGAAAAGCAAATTAACTCCACTTAATGTTTTTCTTGATGAGAGCAACATCATTAGAGTAGGAGGCAGACTTGCCAATTCAAATTTAAATGAGAAGCTAAATTTCCCATGATTTTACCTAGTAGAAACGTTTTAACTGATATTATATTGAGCCATTATCATAAAAAATATTTGCATGCAGGACCCCACTCACTTTTATATCTTGTTCGTCAAAAATTCTGGCCACTCAATGGCAGAAATAACTGTCGTAGAATTATTCATGAATGTGTGAATTGCTTTAAGAACAAGCCCATCACTATGAATCAAATTATGGCTAACCTACCGAGAGATCGTGTAACACCGAATTATCCCTTTAATGTCACGGGCGTTGATTTTGCAGGCCCATTCTTCATTAAGTTTAAAAATCAAAGAAAAGGGGCATTAAATAAAATTTATGTAGTAGTCTATGTATGTTTATGTACAAAAGCAATTCATTTAGATTTTGTGACAGATCTCACATCCCAAGCATTCATTGCAAGTTTAAAACGTTTTTTTGGTAGGAGAGGAAAGTGTGCAAAAATCACCACCGACAACGCTAAAACATTTGTTGGCGCAAATGCCGAAATTAAAAAATTGTTCAAAATGATCAAATTACCGGATCACACATTAGCAGAATTTTTGACAAATGAATCGATAGAGTGGAATTTTATCCCACCCAGGTCCCCAAACCATGGAGGGCTATGGGAAGCAGGAGTAAAGGCATTTAAATTCCACTTAAGAGTCGTGGGGAACGCACATTTAACTCTCGAAGAGTTCATCACAATACTTTGTGAAATTGAGGCTGTGCTAAATTCCCGACCACTCACTCCTTTGACGTCAAATTTCGATGATTTCGAAACACTGACCCCTGGACACTTCTTAGTAGGTAGACCCCTAACATCCATAGTTGAACCGCAAATAACTAATATAAACGAGAATCAGTTGTCGAGATGGGAAAGAGTAAAAAAATTACCCAACATATATATAGGCTTTGGAAACGCGATTATTTGAATAATTTACAAGAACGTCACAAGTGGAAATTTAACAAAAATAATGTTTCTGTAGGAACCTTAGTTTTAATCAAAGATGAAAATCTTCCTAGTACGAAATGGAGTACCGGAAGAATAACTGAAATTTTTCCTGGCACCGATGGTAAGGTGCGAGTTGTGAACCTGCGTATGCCAAACGGAAATATATTAAAAAGGACAATCAGAAATCTTTGTATATTACCTGTATGAATTTTGTTATTAGTAATTATTGTATGTGTATAAATTAACTTCAATCGTATTTAAGTATCATAAAATGTATTGTGTATTTTTCATTTAAGTACTGTAAATATTGTGTATTTTTCATTTAAGTACTGTAAATATTGTGTATTTCATTTAAGTACTGTAAATATTGTGTATTTGCATTTAATATTGTGCATGCCTTTTTTGCTTTGTAAATATTGTGTATTTTGTATGTAAGTATCGTCAATTGCATTATGTATTTGTATTGAAATTTCATTTCAATGGCGGGGACTCTGTTGCGACCCGCATGTGCAGGGGGCGCTAGTAGTCCTCCTTGTTTACATTTCGTCAGTATGCTTGTAATGCATCCTCGGAGCGGACGTACCTACCGTCCTCAATAAACAAACATTTTTAAAGTATACAGTCCACGCCTTTTGCTTGAGCAGTCAAGTTATACATAACTCAAAGTCTGCTCATAATCCGTTATAGACATTTCTAGAATAACCACACCATTTGTGGTTAAAATCAGAGCTATCGACCTCACCCAATGACAATGCTGATGAACTTGCAAAGGGTGATACTTCAATGACTCAGGCCAATGAGTAACGTCTGACGTACCTTGAACTATACTCGAAACGTAAAGCCTCCATAAACATTTCCTGGAAACAAATACCACCAGGTGGTATCTTAGTCAGCACTCTGGAGCGTCAATCAGTTTTAGATGACAGAAGAGATCAAACTACTTTTGCTTGACTGTCTATGGGGCATTTAAAGTCCCTTAAATTCCCCCATGGTGCCAAGACTTTTCCAATTTGCACCAAGTGTAATGATGCAGAGACTACACCGCAACAATTTCTTGATTGCGTTGACTTGGTACAAGAGGGCTATTTTAGTTTTAGATTTTTTAAGGCTGAACAAACTCGTGGATCTTGTCTGATTCAGACCAGAAGAATAAGAAAGAAGAGAAGAAGATTCAAATCTTAAGATTCTGTGTCTACAAAAGGAGTTACAACATCTGCGGGAGACCATTTTCAAGCTCTTTCGGTCTAAAGGAAAGAAGAAACCATACTGTGCCTTAGCTCGTTGCTGATCATTTTGTCACATTAGGGACATGAAATTTCACTACAACAGTTCTTCACAATGCAGGTCACTACAGAAGATGGTCAGTTATGTGTGTCCCTCTGAACTTATAACAAGGATGTGCACTTTTACGTTGACCAGAATACGTTTTTTAGATCAGACAGAAACGGGCTTCTGTGTGTATTATCACTGATGAGTGTGGGTTAGCTCCGGAAAGTGATTCACAGCATCAGCTGATCTGGAGGGAATGACGACACGACCAATCTAACTCTGTTGCAGAGCACAGTTACGTAGGTGGTGGAATCGTAGTTTGGGCAAGGACCTTTTTTGTTGATCGCATTGACCTACAGGTGTTCTTTGGAGGAACTATTATTGGTGTGAGACACCGGAACGAGATCCTTAATCAATTTATCCGTCCCTATTCCGTTATTATTGATAATTAATTCATTCTGATGGATGGTAATGCCCAAACTCACTGAGTTGTACATGTAGAGGACTATTTTGAAGATCACGGTATCTTTCGAGTGAATGAAATTGCCAGCTAAATCTCCAGACTTGAATCCAATAGAGCATATTGAGGACAGTTGTCGTTTTGAGTCCTCTTCCAAAATCATTTCATGAGTCAGAACAAGGTGTACTCCGTATCCGGTCTGTTTCTTCTCTGTGTTTGAGTTTCCGTATTGGCTTATTTCAGTGTTTGACAACGCAATTAGTAGCATGGATAGTTTATGCTGCCATGCATTGGGTTTGCAGATGGACACATTTCTTAAAAGAACTCCCTTTTATTCTTTTTCCAAGACATTTTCCACCGTAAAAGTGTGATGCACTATTTTCTCCAAAAGAATGGGTATGTCTTCCAAGAGTACTTTTTTGTTGTAAATCATGTTTGTGTTTATAACTTATGAAAATTTATGTGTCGCATTTAATAAAAAACAGTTTTGTGCAGAAATCCTTCAAATTTCTTTTTCTATGTTCCTTTATTTACAGACATAAAATAACAGGTTGTACCAAGTTTTGGAGGCCAGTGTATTATTTGGTTTCGCGTTTTATTAATATGCAGCATTTAAAAGGAGTCTAACGAGTCAACTATGTAAATTATAAAATGTAATACCTTGCATCTGCATACCGCCTTCATTCCCTCCTAAAAAAACACAATTAACAAAACTCTAGTTAATATCTTGGAGTTTCTATAAAATAATTCAAGTGATATATCTCTAAATAAGTTGTGAAAAAATAAGAACTTACCTTCGTTTTCTATTTCACCTCCATTTAGTTTTCCTAAATAAATAAATAAATTGCATCAACAGAAAATACGAATTTCCTGACAAAATTAATTTTTTATAAAAAAAATAGTCTGCGTATTAGTGGGACGGCTCTATCCGCGTCCTTCCATTAACAAATTCCTCTTGGGAATTCTTCGGTCTTTCATATCTATTTTATTCACAATGAACCCTCTAAAGAAGATAACGTGATTATTCAAATTAGGTCTGCTATATATAGTATAGGCTTTCAAGCTGGAAGGAGAGAAAGTGAGGAGATAGGATAGATTGCTACTGGTCAGATATTATTCAAATTTCTAGTGTAACTCAGATATCGATAATTGAAAGAATTAAAGTGACGATTGGTCACTAGAGTTTAAATAGTACTTAGATAACTAGAAAAGTAGATTCGATCGTGAAGTAAGTACATCAGTATTTAAAGACTTCTCATACTTCGCGTACCTCATTATTTATTCACATATTGTTTCGATTGGGTGCATCTCTTACTTAAGATTGCTTAAAATTGTGTTGTTGATATTGTAATAAATAAATTGAGTGTTTTTGGATATGGCTAGTCTTCCTTTCTTTCCTCCCACATCCCTAAGCTCGGACTAAAGGTCCTCATATTAGGAAGAAAGTCTCGATTTTAAAACGCATAAAATGGGATATTTGTATTTTGTTTAAAGTAAAGACAGGAAGAACCTCAAATTTTCAAAAAAGGGAGCCTTCGAATTGCCAAATATAAAGTGCCAAGCATATATCTTAACAATTAATTAAGAATTAATATTTTTTTTATTTTTTTGTACCTTGAGATTAAAGTAATGAAACACAATCAACACATTTATTATACAGTTAATAAATGAAAATAAAACAAGCAATATGAAAAAAAAATTTAAGTCAATTCCTACTTATAGATCAACAAAGAAAAATTTTATTTTAGCTATCTTTTATTAAATAGTTAAAATTAATATAAATACGTATATACATAGGACAGAATCCCAACATTAAGTGGTAATTAATTTTTATTAATTATCATTGAAATATCGTATTGTCATCCAAAACAATCGTGTATATATAAAATTTCAGTTTAACTGAATGCTTTAAAACGTGAGAAAAAAAACCTTTTCAAGTTTTGACATAAGTCGCCAAAATGGTCGCGAAGTCACCAACGTGGCTGTATTTGTAATTCTTTAAATAACTAGTTTCAATCAATTAATTTTTATTCATTATAATTAAATCATTGTAGTGTCATCCAAAATAATCATGTACATTAAATTTCTGCTGAATTGAGCGCTTTAAAATGTATTTTATTAACTATTGAAAATTTCACCAAGATAAATAAATAAACAAATAAATAAATATACAGAGAGTGTGAGTTAATAGTAGGAATTGACGTTCCGTAGGTGAGATTCCATGATGATTTTCGCCTGATAACCATCAGAAGAAAGAAAAAAAAGATCCAAGCTTAAAATTTCAAAGAATAAATAAACAAAATTTACCTCCATTGGGCTTCTGCACATTCAAAGTGATATGAACGTGTCCTTTGTTACCTTCAGAAAAGTAGAAAAAATAAAGCAATCAATCTTACTAAATAAAAACAAATGCGTAATTTGATTTTGAAAAAAGGAGCGTTCAAAGAGAAATTAATTCTCTTGTAGTCGCTTAATGGGAATTTTCTTATTTTCTAATTGATATTTTATGATGACAGTTGCGACTAAATAATTTTGAAATCTCAACATTAATTATTTTATTCTTTCAAATGAAAAACACACAGACGTGCTCAATCTAGTTACATTGATACTAATGCAACGGTCGAATTCATTCCCATTTACTGATCAAAAATATATAAAAAAAGGTCTTAATCATATGTAATAAATGCTAAAGTCAAATTCATTTGTCAAATCACAACAAAACTAACGAAAGCGTTTTTGTCAGTCTCTAAAATGGAAAATCGTATATTTGTATGTATTTTAAATAAATTATATATAAAATAAATTATGAAATATAAAAAAAAATTATAGACAAATGCATGCTTTAGTTTAAACACATACCATAAAAGCATCTATTTCTGTGGTAATGTAGTCAACAATATTTAACTTTTAGTTTTTTACTTATTGAAATATCACTACTCGAGAAATCAAATTTGGTAATTCTTGTTTTAAGATCTTCCTTTAGGAGCTTAATTTTGGCCTAATTTTCGTTTTAATTAATTTCGTTTTTTATCCCTTTAAGACCCAACCCACACGATCGTGCGGGTTAGTCTTACACGTTTTTGCTTCTGAAATAGTCGTACGTAAGAAAATCGCGAATCTAACGATTGTTCCGGTTTGCAGAAAGTGTAAAGTGTTACTTCTTATCAACAGTCGATGGTTGTGGTCCATGTTTTGTTTTCAGCTGGCAAATCTAGCTTTGTTTTTAAATACAACGAAGAAACGTCTTCTTTTTATTTGTCTTAAAAAGGTAATTATCAATATATTTCTAATTGCTTAGATACAAAATTTGAATTAATGATTAAATAATTGTAAAACAGAAAACATATTAACTATACTCTATTAATGTTGCTTCTAGGACTCGTTATTTCGTTACCCACACAATCGTGTGGGTTGGGCGTTACTTGAGTCACTGCAACTGTAAAGGTGTGTACTTACTATGCGAATTTTCTTTTCTGCTTCAATAATTTTGATGAAAGCCTACATAAAAATGAAGTATATAGTTATACAATTAATACCAAATTTTCTTGAGGGTCGCCATGGATGTGAGTCCGTTTTTTTTCTTTCTCTCTCTCTTTTTTGCAATTAATTTTCTTTTTCATACATTTGTTGAGGAGTATGGCATTTTTATCCTCTCCACAGATATCTGCATCCATATCTCTTCCTCCTCCCAAAAAAAAATATGGGTTTTCCGGTGGGAGTTAGTATGGTGTGATTTAAATATATATATATATATTTAAATAATAAAATTTTCAGATACATTTAACTATTTTTCATGGAACACTTATAACTTTTAACCAAAAACTTTTTCAGATGTCTAAAGGAGAAGAATTCTCACAGAAGAAGAAGTTTTGCAACTGATAAATAAATCAGATTGAACATAGACCAGAACTTAGTGACCTCTCGGATGATGACAATGCTGCAAACAAAACATATGAATCGCATATACTAGAAGGAGAATCAAGTTCAGATGATAGAGATGAAGAAAAACATGTGGAAATATTTGAAATAGAAAGACAATTTTGGATCATTCTTTACCATAAAAGTCTCTTGAACACATTCATTACATTGATTTAGCTCTTGCAAGTTCTTGGTTTCTGTGCAAACAAGATGCAATATCAAATAAAATTCCTCTAAAAATCAAAATGAATCGCTTAAAATTTGAGATAGTTGAAGCATTATCAGCCTCTCCACCTAACAAAAGTATTTTAACTAATGATGAAGATAGCAGTGTTGTAATTCCACTCGCAAATATATCGAAACGTTATAATTCACCTCTTATACATGTCATGGCTTTTATCCTGTATATTCCAGGATAAAAGTCTTGACATGTATTGTCATTTTTGATGTGTTGATGACATTTCAAGCCCTCGCAAGTGCAGATTTGAAAACTACGAAAGCAGTTCGAAAACATGTTGTGAAAAATGCACTGGTTATTTATACTTGTCACAAACAAAACAAAAGATTTTTACTGTAAATAAATAATGAATTAATAAAAGAGTTAATTATACATCAATAATTTCCTTAATTTGTAACAATTTTAGTTGAATTAAGATTGTTTCTTCTATCAACTTAGAGCTAAGAAAGTATAACTCGTAAAATTTCAAAGGTGACCTGTTTCATAGATAACGCTCAACCCACACGATCATACGGGTACCGTCTACTTTCCATGGGGGAAGCGGGAACTTTTTAATTATTTTTCCCAATGTCATTGGAGTCCATATAGTATTAATAACCAAAAGAATTTAATATTTGAAGATAAAAATATTTCGGGTCTTAAAGGGTTATGCTGGCGCCACTCTGAGCACAACGGTATCCCTGAAACTTGCCACATTTCCTTGTTCCAACCATCTTTATCATAGGTGTCTATACCCATGAGTACCTCGGATGATATCCACATCTAAGTGGGAGTCTGCTGAGATATGACGAGTGGACCAATCTGTTTTTCTCAGTCTAATAGCCGTGCCCCTCGTAAAATTGTCTGACTGCCTCCATTGGCAACAGCTTCGCATATGTCTTCTGAGACAAAAAAAAAAATCCACAACGATTCCCTTGGCAGAAATAACAGTACGGATATTGTCCGTTCTATAAATTACTTATCTATAAGTCCCTTATGTACGATCATCATATCCTGCCCAACTTGGGCCGGAGAACTGCGCATTTCACATTATTCATTTAGATGCGCCTGAAATTTACATATTTTGGGGTCACTCCTTCATAAACAATTTTTCAAATTAATACTTGATGAAAATAATAGTACTGATAATTTTTGATCGTATAAATAGCCTCTGTTACTATTTAAAAAAGATTACTTTCAATATAAAATAAGTTTTGATTTCATATTTCAAAATAAATTAAATTTTTCGATTTATCAATATATATAGTAAAGATTCATTTGGAAGGAATGATAATGCTTACTATAAAAGTGCTTACTATAAAAAAGTTATAAGATCAAATTTCCTTCATTTATATATATATTCCAAAAATAAACAATAGCAATATTCTTAATCAAAAGTTGTTTTCATATCACAAAGATGAAATTTAAATTATTTTTATCATACCAATAAATTATAAAATAAAAATATATTTATTACCATGCTGCTGTATCACTGGAGGCTGATGTCCGTCATTTGTAATCAATGGTGGTGTTACTTGTTGTATTACATTGTTGTTAGGACCTAAAATTAAGCGTAAATTAAATGTATCTAATTAAATAAACAAAAGACAATTTTATATAAGAATATAGTGAATACAAACTTATTAATAGTAAGGGTCTTTGGCAAAGCAAGTAAAAGATTATCATTTTTCTTCGTTCTCAAAATAAATTATTTCATAAATAAGCTTAAATTGCTTTGAAGTCTTACAGCTAAGACTATTTATGTTAAGTAAAACAAATACCGAATGTTGAAAAGAAATATTCTAATTTTTAAAAAAGAAGGAAAGTGAAAAACTTTCCTTTTATTTTGAGTTGAAAAATGAAAGAATTCTAAATTGTTAAAAAGCCATCTTTCTCAATTAGAGAAAATTGGAGGAAAATAAAAAGTTTAAGTAATTTAGTCCTAGCTGATTAAAAGTTCTTTAGGGAAAAATAATTGATTGACTCTGTTTAAGAATTTAGGATTCGAATTCGTCGTTTCCCCAAATATTTTTGAAAGATTATTTGTGCAAACAACATTTAGTGCAAATTATAAATAAACAATTTACCTTAATGTGATTTGAAAACTGTAAAGCTGATTGTTGCATCCTTACGTTTAACATGTTTTTAAAATGGTTTTATGCAAAAATAACATTAGGAAACCAATTTCCTCATAATCGTTGGAGGGAAAAAAATTATCTCTCTCTCTCTCTCTCTCTCATGAACCTTTAATATTCCTAAATTGTAGAATATAAAATTTAAATTTAAAAAAAAACATTTATTATTTAGTGAAAAGAATCTAATATTATATATTAATTAAAAATATTTTTTCATTTTCTAATTATATTCTCGTATTTTAGACTGTGAAATAATTTTTCTTTTTTTACACTACTAAAATTTATAATTTGCACTATTTTTATGATCGCGCCATTATAATTCTATTCTGACAACATTTTTCCCCTTTGAAATTATATAATTTAAAATTTCTGCAATTTGAAATAATTTAAAAATTCGCATTCATGCATAACGTAAAGTGAAGATTGTATTTAAATTACTGATTTCATTCTAGAGTATTTTTAATTAAGTTATTAATATGGCATCATTGAAAATAAAGATTTTCAAATCCATATGATTTCCAGGTAGAATGCCGAACACATTGAACGTGTTACTGTCAGCGGCATCAATAGTTTTAAGCTTGGAAAAAAATTAGAAGTGTTAGGAATAGAAAAGGAATCTAGGTTATATTTTCAAGTTTATCATTAATATCGCTTATTTAAATTAGTATTTTTTTACTTTATTATGATTTTAAATAGAAATTCCATATATGTGGCAAAATTAAGATACAATTATTTTTTATAGTTTTGTATATTTTTATGGTAAAAATATATTCTGTGTCAGTGTGATGAAACATTATATCAAAACTGTGAAACGAGCTATTATTAAGGTAATAATTAATTTGTTTATGGTATTAATTTTTTTATAAAAGTCAACACACACATACAGCGGGCCACAAAAGTGTTCGTACACTTGCAATTTCCACAAAGATTTAATGCTTTCGACTAATAAAAATGAATACATTGGAATCGTAATTTTGTAATGATATCTACAACTTGTTCTTAATGGATTGACATACTCATTTTTTAAAAAAATTAATAATCAAAAAGCTACTAAAAAATTACACCGCAAAAGTCTTCGTACACTTAAAAAAAATCTCAACATAGCTTTGAATATTATATTTCTTTCTTAATTTAGTACTTAGTAGGATATCTTTTAGTGTCCACAACAATTTTTAAATGTCTTGTTATAGATTTAATCAGTTTTTTATAATTTCTGCATCGATTTTCGAGCAGTCTTCTATGATTATTGTTTTTACTTCACATTATGTGTTTATATATGTCATGTTTTCTTTTTTTTAATCAAAATCTCTCCAAATATGTTTCACTGGGCTAAATAAAGTGATTGAGGAGGTATTTCAGAATTTGGACACAGTTATATGGACACCAGTGGCGTACTTTGAGAGCAGTGAGCTTGGCGTAATTATCCTGTTAAATAATGAAGTCGTCTCCTATATACAAATTTTGCGCGGATAATTTAAAATTTCATTTTAAAGTATTTAAATAGAGCTCACGATTTAGAATACCATAAAAAAAATACCAAATTACCTAATTCTGAGGCCGATTTACACCCCACGCAAGAGCATCTCCACCTCCATGCTGAAGCATGGAAGTGGAAAAGTTCTTGATTCACATAAATGCATGGGATTAAACTCCTCATTTTTCCATTAACAAGCTATTATATGCCCATCGGAATAAAAAATGTTGAATTTTCTGTCATCTCAATCAATTTGCTGTCAAGTTTGTATTTTCTGAAACTTAATCCCAAGAATCTAGTGTGATTAATGAACCATGGACGTGGAAGTGTTATGTTGCTGTTGTTGTTGTGGCTAATGCCACCTGTCTGCCGTAGTCAGAACGAGGCCTACGAAATTCATCGTGACAAGGGGATAGAAGTACGCCTGTCGTTGGCCTAGGCTTTAAGCACCAAACAGGTGACAGTACAATTTAGCTCGACAA
The DNA here is from genome assembly GCA_019973935.1 of Trichonephila clavipes. Lineage (NCBI taxonomy): Eukaryota > Metazoa > Arthropoda > Arachnida > Araneae > Nephilidae > Trichonephila > Trichonephila clavipes. The sequence continues at coordinate 170,797 of BMAU01017631.1, read as the reverse complement.
ATTCCCCGAAGGGACGATAAATGGCGACACCACCTATCTCCACCTTCACAATTTTGGCATGGAACTGAATGGGAGGGAAGTATTCTCCATTCCCCTGCACTCGTGATTCAGCCAATAAGACTTTCGGACCCACTGATTTAACGAGCACGTACTCCGTGTGTACTCGGAGGGCATTTGGTTGCATCGGGCATCGAACCCAGGCCTTTCGGTCTGGACTCCGATGCTCTAACCACTAGGCTACCCACGGCCAGTGTTCTTGCGTGGGGGTGTAAATCGGCCTCAGAATTAGGTAATTTAGTATTTTTTGATGGTATTCTGAATCATGAGCTCTATTTAAATATTTTAAAGAGAAATTTTAAATTATTCGTCCAAAATTTGGATAAAGGAGACGACTTCATTTTTTAACTGGACAATGACACCAAGCGCACTGCTCTCAATGTACGCCGCTGGTATCTCTATAACTGTCCCCAAATTCAGAAAAACCTCCTCAATCACTTTATTTAGCCTAGTAAAATATATTTGGAGATATTTTGATTTTTTTTAAAAAAAGAAAACATTACATATAAACACATAATGTGAAGTAAAAGCAATAATCATAAAAGACTGGTCGTAAATCGATGCAGAAACTACAAAAAACTGATTAAATCTATACCAAGACGTTTAAAAACTGTTGTGTACACTAAAAGATATCATACTAAGTACTAAATTAACAAAGAAATACAATATTTAAAGCTATGTCGAGATTTTTGTTAAGTGTACGAAGACTTTTTTGGCGTAATTTTTAGTAGTTTTTTGATTATTAATTTTTTTAAAAAAAAAATAGCTGTACTATTTTTTTAAGAAAATGATTATGTCAATCCATTAAGAACAAGTTGTAAATATCATTAAAAAATTACGATTCCAATATATTAATTTTTATTAGTTGAAACCATTAAATTGGAAAATTGGAAATTGCAAGTGTACGAACACTTTTGTGGCTCACGGTATGTATATATATCAATTTTAAATCAGCCCATATAAAGTACATTTTGTATATCAATGAAAATATGTTTTTATAGTGTTAAAAGCAATATAAAAAAATATCTTCCTTTCGCCCCTTATATTTAAGAACTATTATATTGCATTATATATTTTGTATTTTGATTTTAATTGTATCTGAAATTTGTAAACCATAATAAATTACTGTTTACATGAGGAAAAGAATAAATAATTATTAATTCTCTTTCAAAAGCTATCGTGGCTTTTTCAGAAAAAGGACTGATTTTTTCCCCATTTTTAAGCATCTAATTAAAATAATATTTTTGTATTAAATTAAAATATCTAATTAATTTAATATTTCCTTCCATATCTTTTTGGTGAGCAAAATGTTACTCAAGAAAAAAATGTTCAAAAAAGACTACAGATTTTAAAAATAATTTTTAAATAAGGATAATACGCTGCTATATAATAAAATATTTCACATTCGATATTTTTTTTTGTCAAAAAAGATAAAGAACTAGGAATAAAAATTTCCAAGCTAGTAGCGGTAAAAGTGATCCTGTATTTCTGAATTCGACAAATCTTTTCTTTATGTGTGATGATAATGTTAATTATAAATATGAAATCCTACAAACATATTTAACTTACCTTGCTGCTGATAATTCGCCATCATGGCTGGTAGCATGTGGACCAGACTTCCTAAAATAGATTAATTAAAATTAAGTTTAATTTCAGAACAAAAATATTCATTAGCATCTCTAATAGAAACGAATATGAAAATAATTTTTTACTAAAATTGCTGAAAAACATATTCATAAAAAGCGTAAGATCTTTTTAATATGTAAAATTTTTATGAGATTATCATTAGATTACAATATTTTTTGTTATTTGATTTCAATGCTTCTAAGCGTAAAGTAGTTTACTTTCGCCTAACTTTAAATAACACCCCCTCCCCCTCACCTAAGATATTGTTTTTCATATAAAAATATTCCAATATTTATTCTAAATTCATCTGGAGAAGCATAAATCCATTTATCATAACATGCTTTTAGTAAATATTCACAGTTTTTCCTTAGTAAAAAATAAAGTTTAAAATGCTTTTGGCTTGAGAGTATAAGTGATACAATGTGGAACGTATTTTATATTTGAATAGAAAGGAGTAATGAAAACATAATAAGTAGCTTTGTGTGTAAAACACTTTTGAAGTTAAAAATATATTAATCTCGTAATATTTTTTTATGTAGTATATATATATATATATATATACTACCCACAAAATAGATAAATACAATAATATAAAAAAAAAATTTCAATGTTGTTTAGATCATGAATACCCTTTTAATTTCTTGAGATCTTATATTCATCACAAATACATTAACCGTCTTGCTACTTCGAATTCCAAATCCACCACACAACAATAGGTTTTCAAAGACAGCATGTTAGTGGTCTTGCTGTGAAGATTATATCATAACACTCATATCACAGTTTACATTTTTTCCACACACATCTTAAACATCTTACACATTGTTGACAACCAACCAAATTAGAGCCTAGCAAATTTACATTTTTGACAATCAACCAATTCAAATTTTACCATATTTGATTGTCGTCATTTTATACTTGTCTTTGCTGGCTGGTTTAAAAGTCAGCTCAAAAGATGTGTTTATGTTTTTTCGAAAAAATTTTTAACTTGGTGAATAATTGACTTTCATTAATGGCAAGATGCTTGTTTCTCTTCGTAAAAGCTTTGTGAGTAAAGAAATTTTGTTCAATTATTTTTTGAAAGATACTTTTCTTATGTAATTGTTCTTGTATTTTTCTACTTTTCTTACATAATTATTTTGTGATTTTGTGATTTTTCTGGATTAAGAGTTTGGGAGAGTTTGCTACATAATAGTAGTGATTGGTTTTATCATGCTCTCTGAGTTATACTTTCTCTGAAGTTTTGTTTATTTTATTTGGTTTTCCTACCGAGTTGCAAAGGGGGAAGGTTGGCGCCTTCAAACTAGTTTAACCCCACTTATTCGGTCCTAAGTCCGAAATTGCTTTCTGACTCGCTAGGTTCTTCTTTTTTGTAGTTCTTTTATTTCTCTATAATTTTGTTCTTCATGTTCAGCTTTCATATTTTTATTGCGCTATTTCTTGTTATGTTATTTATCTATTATTTCTTGTTTTTGATAAATAATACATATTTCTTTTTATATATATATATATATATATATATATATATATATATATATATATATATATATATATATATATATATATATATATATATATCGTTTGAGACTGCCCAAAGGATTTTGGAAAGGAAGATCCACTATAGAGCAGATATTCAACATCCGTCAGATTTTGGAGAAAACAAGAGAATTTAAAACTGATACGCATCATTTCTTTATTGATTTTAAAACCTCTTAAGATAGCATCAACAGAAAGGCTCTTATTTCAGCCATGAAAGAGTTTAAAATCCCTGATAAGTTATTAAGGCTGATAAGCCTGACATTAAGTGAAACAAAAATCATGGGCAAGATGCAGAATGCTATTTCGGACCATTGGAAATAAAAAAATGGCTTCCCACAGGGAGATGCACTAGCGTGTCTTCTCTATAATCTAGCATTAGAAAAAGTGATAAGATATTCCAATATCAATACCAGAGGAAATATCTTTAATAAATTAATACAGTTGTTGGCTTTTGCTGGTGGCTTTGATATCATCGCTCGAACACCCACCGCACTAAGACAGGCCTTCTTATCTTTAGAGAAAGGGGCCTTCGGGATGGGACTGAAAATCAATGAGAATAATACCAAGTACATGCATTGCTCTAAATCATGTTTTAATAATTCACACTTTAAAATTGAAGCTTATAATTTTGAAGTTTTTGACAGTTTCACTTACTTAGGTTCGGAAATTAACAATAGAAACAAACGACTGTACTACTGAAATCCAAAAGAGAATTACTATGGCTAATAGATGTCTTAATGGAATACGAAAATATAAGAAATCGAATTTAATCAAAAGAAAAACACGAAGAAAAAAAAAAGGTTCTATTGTATAAAAGTCTTTTACGATCAGTATTAACTTATGCATGTGAAACCTGGTAAATGTCTCGAACAGATGAGAACATGATAAGTATCTACGACAAGAAGATTTTAAGATTTATTTTTGAAGGAATTCAGGAAAATGGGATGTGGAGAAAGAGATCAAATTTCGAGCTCTATCAATCATATAAAGAATCTGACATTGTTAACTTCATCAAAATACAACGAATTAAATGAGCAGGTTACGTTGTCAGAATGAACGAAGACCGCACCACTAAAAAAAGTCTTCAATGCTCAAACATTTGGTACAAGAAGAAAGGGCGGGCCAAATCTTAGATTGATGGCCTTGAAAAAGATCTCCTAGTTTTGAGAACTAAAAATTGTAGAATAGTAGCAAGAAGAAGGCTGGTATGGAAAAGGAGGATATATATGGAAAAGGATATATATATATTTTTTATTTGAGTTTTATTCTTTTAATCGAAGACCATCTAAAAGAACCTTATTTTGACATGAAAAAATCTCTACATTTGTGAATGAATATAGTGAAATTAGAAATGCGAATTTTTATAAGAATTAAACAGCTATAATACTATGTTACAAATTAAATCTGAATTAACCATCTCCGAGATTTACACAGGTCTGAATATAAAGGTATTTTCTCTCTTTTAAAATTAATTACATTTCTTTTAAAATTCCCTAAATTATTTTTCACTGGCGTGGAACCCTTACAGAACTTCATAGACCCCTGGGTATAGATATAGACCATTTTGGGAATCCCTGATCTACTGTCATAAAAGAGTCCAAAGATTCTCCTATGAGATGTGTGTAATTTTTTGGAGCCTATTTTGATGAGCAGGTTAAATATTTCTACTTACAGGTATTTACATTATGTAAGTATTAATTAATCTAGGAAAAGTAATCTGAAGTAATTGCTTCGGGAATAATGGTACCTGTTGGGGTATTTCGTCTTGGTATACTTCGGCACCTGGCGCGGACCGATCGGCTCATGTTACGCCTCACTGGATACGTAACCCCTGGGGGTGGTTCTTTTTAGAAATTCAACTGGAGACATCATTAGAGTGAAACCGGTATTATTGGGGAGAAATTTATTTATTTATTTTGCTATTGAATACATGGGTACATGCAAGTAGGGCTCTTGAAAGGAGGAGCGGAGCCACTAAGCCAATCCCCCTCCAAATAATAAATTTTTAAAAAAGATATCGATGTTCAGCAATTTTATAAAGTTTCAATTTTTTTAAAAAATTTTTATTCTACTATTTTCTTCTCAAAATAAAATTTTTTGATGCTTAAAATTGAAGGTATTTGCACAAATAAATTATAGATACGTGTAACCAGCGGTCGACATACTTAAAATTAGAACACGTGGGTTTACAAGCAAAAAAAAATGTCGATAACCCTTGCTTTGAATTTGTAGTTTTCAAAATAGACTTTACTCAAAGGAGAAAACAAACGATTTAAAAAGGGCATGACATCTGTTTCGAAAAGAATTTCGGCAAGAATATTTGATACAACAAAATCTCTCCTAAAACAATTTCTGAAACATTCATATGGCGGAGTAAATGGAATGCTTACACTGAAGGCATTCATAAAACCGTTACTTGATTTTGCTGTCTAACTCTGTGAGCAAAATTGTTTAAGGCATCCGGCTACGTTCGGAACCGTGATTTTGCAAAAGCGCATAAATGGATAATTTTCAGGATATTTAGTGTCACTTAGATTAGAATATATGCATAAAATTGTTTTAAGGACATTTTGACAAAAAAAATTTATTTAAATACAATATTTTGGCAAAAAATTAACTTAGAATAATGTTTCTTCCAAATGTTCTCCTTTTGTGAAAAATAGTTCTATTAGAATAATATTTTGCCTATATATAGCTCAGACTTCTGTTTAGAGGCTCAACTAGAATTTTTGAAATATGTAACTTAGAAATGGGTTTATTCATATTTTACGACAACAGAGGGGAGCAATTTTAAGAAAAAAAAACGCGAATAATTATTTCAATGGGTGGTGACTCTGGAAATAATGTGAATTTTCCAAAAATTCTAGTTGAGCCTCTGTAGAGAAGTCTGAATTATATACAGGCAAAATATTAATATTGTCACGGAGTTCGAAAGAAGTACACAGTTCAATTAAACAATTAGATTTATTCTAACGCTGGGAGCTCGATACAACACTGGACTGAGAACATGCCCAACTGGCGATGAACTCTGCTTTTATACACTTCGGAATATTCGAGAAATAACCAGTATGCACTCTAAAGAATGATCTGGATTCATCTAGAACCTAGAGAAACAATACATTAAAAACGGAAACAAAATTCCAGTCTTTGGATAAATCTGCCGGGGCCGGGATTCGAACCCGAGACCTGAGGAAGTTCAGTCCAACGCTCTGCCAACTCGGCTATCGGGACTTGTAGCAAATTATGCGTGTGGCATTGCTCCCCTCGAAAAAGAAGACAGCGCCCCGCTGTCACTTTGTTCAAGGGTCTTTATTCTGGAACGAGTGATGGGTCCTTTGTATGATTCTTTGGGAGGAATATCCTCGGTTTCGATTTGCTCGGCGGGATCATGGTACGGTTTCATACGCAGTACATGGACAACTTCTCTTAGTTTTCTTTTTCGTGAAGCAGGATCAAAATCTTGTACTTCGTAAGTCACGGCTGATAAACGGCGTAGCACCTGATACGGTCCGAAATACCTTCTTAAGAGTTTTTCGGAGAGACCGACTTTTCTCACTGGAGTATAAACCCATACGAGATCTCCGGGAGCGTAAGATACCATTTGGTGTTTGGAATCGTAACGTCGACGATCTTTGTCTTGAGCTCTCAGAGTGTGCACTCGGGCTAGCTGTCGTGATTCTTCGGCTCTGGCTGCTATCTTGGTGATGTTATTGTCATCAAAATCGTTAGGACAGAATGGTAGCATTGTATCTAGTGTCGTTTCCGCTTCACGACCATGAAGTAAATAGAACGGCGTAAAACCTGTGGTCTCTTGTTTAGCGGTATTATAAGCGAAGGTTACAAATGGTAGAATTTCATCCCAATTTTTCTGCTCTACATCCACATACATTGACAACATGTCGGCCAAGGTCTTATTGAAGCGCTCCGTCAGTCCATTTGTTTGGGGATGATACGCCGTTGTGAAACGATGATCAATGTTACACAAGTCGACGAGAGAGGAAACAAGTCTGGATCGAAAGACGGCTCCACGATCTGTGATAATTACTCGAGGAGCTCCATGCCTGAGGACAATTTCTTCAAGTAAGAACTTCGCTATTTCGTCGACTTCGGCTGTCGGCAAGGCTTTTGTTATTGCATATCGTGTTGAGTAATCCGTGCAGACTATTATCCATTTGTTTCCATGAGCAGACTTTGGAAATCTCCCAAGGAGATCAATTCCAATGCGATGGAAAGGAGCTATAGCTGGAGGGATGGGAACTAAACGTCCAGGTGGTCGTTGAGGAACGGACTTTCTCCTTTGGCACTCCCGACAATGCATGACATACCGAACGACATTTCGGTACATTCCCGGCCAGTAAAATCTCTTGCGTATCCTGTCATAAGTTTTCGCGAAACCAAGGTGTCCTGCGGTGGGGGCGTCATGAAAGTGCCTTAGTATGTCTGCTCGTAGATGTTTAGGAATGACTGGCAACCACAACTTTCCATCTGGATCAAAATTTTTCCTGCAAAGGATACCGTCGATAAATCTGAATTCTTCGTTTTTGGATGAGTTGCTCAAAAGTTTTAATTTCGCAAGGTCTTGATCCTTTTTCTGTTCCATCGCAAGGTTCATACTCGTCGTGACTGTTCCATCAAGGTTCATACCCGGCGCCTCCACCAAACTTGTCACGGAGTTCGAAAGAAGTACACAGTTCAATTAAACAATTAGATTTATTCTAACGCTGGGAGCTCGATACAACACTGGACTGAGAACATGCCCAACTGGCGATGAACTCTGCTTTTATACACTTCGGAATATTCGAGAAATAACCAGTATGCACTCTAAAGAATGATCTGGATTCATCTAGAACCTAGAGAAACAATACATTAAAAACGGAAACAAAATTTCAGTCTTTGGATAAATCTGCCGGGGCCGGGATTCGAACCCGAGAAAGTTCAGTCCAACGCTCTGCTAACTCGGCTATCGGGACTTGTAGCAAATTATGCGTGTGGCAATATAATAGAACCATTTTTCACAAAAGAAGAACATTTGGAAAAAAGATTATTCTAAGTTAATTCTTTGCCAAAATATTATACTTAAATATATAATTTTTTTTTGTCAAAATGTCCTTAAAACAATTTTATGCATGCAATCTAATCTGAGTGACACTAAATATCGTGAAAATTATCCATATATAGCGCTTTTTTAAATCACGGTTCCGAACGTAGTCGGATACCTTAAATGATGTTTTTGTTCTTTTTGTGGTGGGTGGGTTTTTATGCAAACAATTGAATTGATTGTTAAGTTATTTTAATTCCATCAAAAATATTTACGAACTATCTAACCAAGGAAAAACAATTAAAATCCTGTTAGAATCATCTTATGAAGTATATTATTGAACAAGTAATATAAATTTTAAGTCAATTCCTACTTAGATCAAAGAAAAATTTTATTTTAGCTACTTTTTATTAAATAGTTACAACTAATATAAATATGTATATACATGTGACAGAATCACAACTTTAAGTGGTAAATAATTTGTATTAATTATCATTAAAGTATCGTATTGTCATCCAAAACAATCATGTATATAAAATTTCAGTTCAACTGGATGCTTTAAAACGTGAGAAAAAAAACCTTTTCAAGTTTTGACACAAGTTGACGAAATTGTCGCTAAGTTGCCAAAAAATGATGCCAACTTGGCTGCATTTTTAATTCTTTAAATAATTAGTTTTAATCAATTAATTTTTATTAATTACAGTTAAATTATTGTATTGCCATCCAAAGCAATCATGTATATAAAATGTTAGCTCAATTGAGCGCTTTAAAATGTATTTATTAACGATTGAAAATTCCACCAAGATAAATAAATAAATAATTAAACAAACAAATAAATAAATAGAGTGTGTGTGTGAGTTAATAGTAGGAATTGAAAAAAAGGATTGTAACTGTTCATTATTACAAGGAAGATAAATAACATTACTCACATTTTTTTTAAATTTCAAAATAAGTTAAGATTTATTCGTTGAGAAAATGCGTACAGAGGGAAAAGAAACATCTCTTTTGAAGACAGTTCTGAATCATTTTCCCATAATATTCTAGATTTAAGATTATTCTAATTCTCAAGGGTCCGTCTTCCGAAAGAAAAGAAGCCATTTCCGAGTCTTTTCTGTGGTATCCAATAGTCAAGAGTTGTAATCCGCTCTTGTAATAACTATTACTGACTGCCCCAAGAGGAGCGCCCTCTAGAAATCATTTGCCTTTAGTACAGACCAAGTGAGGAAATAATGTGTGATTGTTACACTAAAGGAGATTTCATTGAACCCAGCCCCGAATGTTCAATATTTAGTTTAATATTGAACTTCCGGCGCTCTTCAGGGTTACATTAATTAAAAGGTTTGAATCTGGGATTTCATAATAACATCTCAATGTTTCTCAACAATTTTATACAAAACAATGATTTTGTACCCTAGTTAAAATATTTTAATCCAAACTATAAATTTCCAAAATGTAAAAAAAAGTTTTTAAAATTTGTTGGAAATAATTGCCAATCTATATCACACGTGTGGAAAGAGAGAAAAACGACAGTTAAATTAAACTATTTGACACTTCTACCTCTTTTTATTTATAAAATCTGATGTAAAAATTTTACTTTTCTTGTATTTTTTGTTATTTTTACCTATCCTAATAGCTGCTTCCTACTGCAAATAATTTCCTTTTGTTTTATTCAAATATGATTTATGAAAAAAAAATGAAATGATAAGTAGAGTATGAATATTCTAAAGTAACTGGGAATGCCATTTTTATTTTCTTAAGAATAGTTTCAATTTCCGGTATCATATTAATTATTTAAAAACAGTTAACCTCTTTTTATTTAATTTTTCATAAATTCGTTCTGCTGTTCTGCATATTAATGAAAAAAATTTAACTACGTCACTTTGAAATTAGGAATACTTCTTTTCATTTTTATTTATTTTACAGTACATAGCTTTTATTCACTACAAGAAAGAAAGAATAATACTATTTTACTTCAATGAAAAATACATATACTTATTCTGGTAATCTCGATACTGCAAAACATTTTACATAATAAATGGTACTTTTCGTTTCGTTCGCGCAAATCGCGCCAAGTTGACATTATTGGCTACAACACACAATATACACATAAATAATATTAATAAATATTAGTTCTCATGGGTTTTTCATCCATCTTTAATGCATTATGTAAAGAAAGAATCAAGTCTAATTTTAAAAATGTGGTGGTTAAAGGTTACCAGTGGGAAGTGCCGGTTTAAGCTCATTTCGAGCCCTGGTCGCAGAAGATCTACAGGCCCCCTTGGCACTAAGTCCAGCTTATTCGGGACTCTGGGTTTCCTCCCCAAGCGCCCAATGGATAAACCGGCACTGCCAGCGGGAATATTCCGTTTGGCGTCGGCTGTATCATTTTGGCGACTTTATCGCCTGCGCCAGCGAAGCGAAAAAGAATCTAACAAATTCGTGGTAAAATATTTCCATACCTTTTGGTCAAAATGGATTACATTGAATGATAAATGGAATATTTTTATGTCCCTATTATTTTTATGTAAAAATATACAAAATATGATTATGCAAAGGACAACAATTATATAAGTCAGACAAGCCTTTATGGAAAATCAAGATGCAACTTTTATTTATTAATTATAAGTGTAGACTCCCTTCTTCAACCTGTGTTGAAGTTAAAATAAGAAAATATCTTTAATATGTGAAACTTATCGTTTTCTGATTTAAAGTAAAGAAGAAAAAATGATTTTGATATGTTTCATGATTGATATGTGTGTGTGATACTTTCATTAAAAAAATAAATAATTTTTCTTAATGCTTCCCTTCCTGTCGCGCACCTGTCAGTATATCAGTGGATCAGTAATTAGCTTCAATGGCAGGTGTTTCTTTCAAAAAAAGTCTTTCCTCCATTTTTCTGCAATGGAGCATATCAAAATGCTACACAACGACTCGTAATTGACATGTGCTGGAGAAAATCTAGGGAAAATCTATTCAGGTTTATTTTCTTTCTCTCAAAATGAAAATTATACAACAGACTATCGTTTAAATATGCCTGGTTTATAAATTCACATATAAAAGCAACGTTTTTTTAAAAGAAATTTTGAAATGATGAGTTGATTTTTTTGCTGTTGATAACTTGATGAAATATGGCGTTACTTGGAGATTAATGTTTTTTTTTAAGGGTACAACATTCGGAACCATGATTCTGAAAAAGCGTCTTAAAATGAAGTATTTTTTGACATTTAGGGCTAGTTGAATTAGAATATAGGTATATAATTGTTTTAAGAATATTAGTATAATAAAAAATTATTTCTATGCAATTTTATGACGAAAAACGAAGGAAGATTAAAATATATTTTCAAAACATTCTTTAATGAAAATTGCTCCTATAATAATCAAAATTTGCTTATATATGGATAGGACTCTTATACCCGAATGAACTAAAACTTTTGAAAATTTCACATTAATTTTAGAGTTATGATCAATTGAAATAATAGAGGGTTTTTTTAATTAAAATTTCTCTATTCAGCTGAAATAAAATATGTGAGTAAATCCACTTCTAAATTATATTTTTCAAAAGTTTTAGCCCAATTCCGGTAACTAAGTTTTTGATAAGTAACTAAGTTTTTGATAAGTAAAATTTGATTATTATTGAAGCATTTATCATAAAGGAGAATGCTTTTAAAACGTCATTCTTTCTTCGTTTTTCGCCAAAAAATTGCATTTAAATAACTTTTTTTTTTTTTTTGCAATAATGTTCTTAACGGGTATTCTAATTCAAATGGCACTAAATATAAAAAAAAAAAATTCATTTTATGTGCTTTTTCAAAATTACGGTTTCGAACATAGTCATTCACATGAAATAACATTTCTCTTCCATTACTGAAGTATCAATATCATTGTGTTACTCTTTTTTACCAAATTAAATAAAGAATTTTAATTTCACACTACAAAAGGATCAGAGAGAGTAAGTCCTATTTTATTACAGAATTAGCTTGTTAAGTTAAACTTACTGTCAGACTCATTTAGTAACGAGAAGATTTTTCAGAACTTCGATGAAAAAATCTAATTAAAATTAAGTTAATTCTATTCTAACATTTTATATTATGTAAAAGAGTTATATGTGTGTGCATGCGCAGAATGGAAAAAATAAAGAAAGAAATGCGCAGCAAGGGATACGATAAAATAATGATAGTAATCTCTACAATAGTGCAATATCAAGCGTTAACAACGTTAAACAAAAACCATTAGAAAGAAGCCCCATTAAGAAGATATCCTTTGAAGATTTTGAAACAATTTTAACGACAACACACAAAACGGTGCACCCATAGTTAACTATAATTGATTCAATATATTTCAAACATTTATTGGATTCTTGATTTATAAATCGAGGTAATAAATCAACCACCATGCAAAAAAGTATATTTGATTTGATATGAGTTTTATTTAAATCCTAAAAGAATGTTAGACAGAATTTCTTTATCGTTTTACGTTCTTTAAGGATTAAATTGATTTCTTATGATAGCAGGTAGAGTGGTGATAATAATTTTTTTTTCTTAAGGGCTGTGGATTGGTGTTTTACCATTGCAGACCTAGTACATTCCCGGAAACTGTATCTCTTTTTAGCGCGGCACCATGTAGGTGGATACCAATCGCCGCAGTAATTTTTACGCCCCGTTTCCTTCATGGAGAGAGGCTCCCGAGCTCTGATGATGCGAATCTGAGGATTCTGAGACGAGGATTTAATTTTGCCGAGAGCACATAAGCCAAACAGACACTCTAGGGATCTTTAACATGCCGTATAATCACACGACAGAGCCTCCGTCGATTTTCTGCTGCACCGAAAATCCACCGACTGCACGCCACCCAGCCGGCAATGGTGATAATAAATAGGCAATGCAAAATATCTATTTAAAATATTAAATTGATTAATGTATTCTAAGAAACATTTTTCCTTATTTCAAAATTTTTTAAGTACCTGATTTGAAAAAAAAAATTAATGCAATTGCATAATGTGTCTCTGAACAAAGAATATGAAAATTGCTGGAATTATATCCGTATCATTTTTCAAAAGATTAAACTTTATTGGGGACTTTTTAATATATACAGGTTTTTTCAATACAATTCCAGTTTTTGCAAAATTACTGTCGGGGCTGAAATGTATTGAACAGGCATAATATAAAAAAGCTCATTGATAGAATCAAACGAGAGAAAAGAACAACACAAACAAGCTCTGCCACTCTGTTAAAAAAAAATCGAATGTGGAAAGAAAGTTATGCAATTTTTTGTAATTCTTTTTTCCTCCTATTTTACTTTTCTACTAATTTTAAATTTCTAGCTGCATAAAGAATTGTATTACGTGGCATTTTTTTTAATGTTTGCATTGTAATGCATCCTTGGAAAAATCTCAACTACAATAAAAAAATGACATCTCATTTGTTACATTTTAATTGTTACGACACACTATGCTAAGCTATGTGAAGATATTGAAGAATAGCTGGACTTAGACGGCAACAGTTCAAATTATTTTCAATAGAGGTTGGCAAGAACTTAACATAAATTTACGATTTTTTTGGTCCTCAAGCTCTTTTGCTACATCGTGACCCTTAAAAACACCATCAAATTTTTTTTTCCTGATAGGAAAATGCTTCTATGATATTACCAAAACCGTACTGTATTAATGTGTGTATGATACAACATTTTAATTTGTATTTATATATATAAGAAAAGAAAAATATGAAGTTGGGGATCAAAAGGTAATAACGAAAAAATTAAATGCTTAGTTTTTTTGGGATTTTACTCAGGAGCATAGAATAAACGCGCGAATAATTTTGATCAATATAATAACTTTTTTTCGTAAAATATATCGGGGTTTTTTTTAAAAAAATTATACACTGTAACAGTATATATAACTCAGCTTGAATTTTATATCCGATGATTTTTCAATTATGCATGATAAATATAAAATAGCAACGGGTTTAACAATGCCCCCTAGAGGACTCATAGAGAATCTATCTAATCCTAATCGTAGGACTAGCAGCAGATATCGTCACGTATCGTGATACATATTCCTTTTCGAATTTTTTTTCTGTGCTGTGATGTATGTTAATAACATTAGTGTATATTAGCTAGCCAAGTCATCCTTATTACACCATTAATGTTGCTTAACTAAAATAATTGTGTATATCACTATCAGATTTAGCGACCAGAGAATTAAGAAAACATTCGCATTTTGAACTAAAGCTTTTGAAAAAAAGAGTTGCCACTTTTAATAACCCTTACTTTTACAACATGCATTACAGTTAAAAAAATGTAGTGTGTATTATGGAAAATATATTGACAGTCTTTCATAATCCTTATTTAGCCAAAAGAATTACTCGAAAGTAAGATAATTTACTCAAAGCATTTGTCCTTGAGTGAGCTCTTAAACTTTAATTTCAATGTCATGTTAGAGAATAAGAGGTAAACTAAGATGACATGTAGGTCAACAAAATAAAAAGAGAAAAGTTTTATTTTCTAACAAATGTGGCAACAATAACATGCCGTAATGGCTTCGTACGAGTACTGTTTAGCATATTTGTTCTTAGCTCAAGCATGACGAAGAAGAATGATCAAACAAATGGCAATTTTTTTCAAATTTATTTAAATCTTAAAGTAACTGCTTCAGTATTATTTCAAAGATATTTTACTTGAAAAAAAGAGATTAATAAACTTTAATTATGAAGGATTCCTAATTGAGAGTATGAACAATGAGTGATTTGTAAATGGAAAAAAATGATAGTGTGCTATCATATTTAATGGAAAAAAATTATAGTGTGCTATCATATTTTTCCAAACAACTTCCAATTAAAATAATGCCGCATACATTTCCATTTTGAGCATGGATTACTAAGGCTTTGAATTTTGGTGTACAATATTGTATTTTAGATTGTAATAATTTATTTTTAACAGTAAAAGTCTTCTGTATAATTTTTTTTTAAAAACAGTAATTCTGAAATGCTTTTTTCCGATTACTTTCTGTAATAAGATATGAATTAACTGTTAAAGTATCAAATGTGAAAAAACTAGAAAAAACAAATGTCTTACACTAAAGAATTAAAATGAAATGGAATTTCTTCAGATAAAGGTAAGAAATAGATCATTAAGGTATCAGACTACGTTCGGAACCGTGATTTTAAAAAGCGCATAAATGGATATTTTTCATGATATTTAGTGTCACTTAGATTAGAATGCATGTATAAAATTGTTTTAAGGACATGTTAACAAAAAAAATTATTTAGATACAATATTTTGGCAAAAAATTAACTTAGAATCACCTTTTTTCAAAATGTTCTCCTTTTATAAAAAATGCTTCTAAAATAATATTTTGCTTATATAAAGTGAAGACTTCTCCAGAGAGTCTGGACTATTTTTCTTGAAAATTTCACATTATTTTCAGAGTTACAATCAATTGAAATAATTATCGGCGTTTTTTTATAAAAATTTCTCCCCTCTTTTGCCGTAAAACATGGATAAACCCACTTCTAAGTTATATATTTCAAAAATTCTAAGCATTTTTCACAAAAGGAGAATATTTGGAAAATTGGTCATTCGATGTTCATTTTTTGTCAAAATATTGTATTTAAATAATTTTTTATTGTAATAATACTCTTAAAACAACTTTATATACATTTTCTAATCTAAGTGACACTAAATATCATAAATATTATCCATTTATACGTTTTTGAAAAATCACAGTTCGAAACGTAGTCGAATACCTTAAAAAAATTAAAGGTTTTCGTACTTTATTCTGATTTTGTTCAAACATAATTACTTTGTGTGTGAGTGCATATCTGAAGAGATGGTTCTTGTTTATTTTGCTTTTTGAGAAGTTTTGATTATTATCGTTCAATACACATCATACGATATAAACAAATAAAAAAAGTGGATTCCGAGTATGAAATGAATAAAAATGGCTGGCTGTAACCAAGGACGTCTTCAGACTTTCTAGGCCCTATGCAAAAGTAGGTCCTACCTCTAACCCTCTTATGTAAACAGTATTTAGCATGCGTTGTCATACACTCATACAAACTGTAACCTGACTCAGTACCGATTTAAGCTCACTTCGGGCCCTGGGCGTAGAAGATATACAGGCTCCTTTGGCACTGGCGAATCGAATCTGGTTGAGTTCAGCTTATTCGGGCCCTTCCGGGCACCTGAGCTCCCGCCCCAAGCGCCCAATAGATAAACCAGCAGTGATCAGAAAATCTCAGAGATGCAATGGATAATCTCGGAAGCAGGCCGAAACTGTGATTACTTCCTTTCAACTAAATGAGAAATCATGGTGTGTAGTGATAGGTCTAGGTCTGGACATAATAATGAGGTCCTACCACTGTTGCCAGTTGGCATACAGTTCAAAATTCAAAAATTTTCGGAGAAAATCTCTGGAAATAACATTTGATAGTTAAAATTATTTGTATCAATCTTATTGAGGCTGAATAGAGAACGATATGCGGTCCCTTCCTGGCCTAAGCCCTGGGGCCAGTAGATTCGTGCCTTAAAACGTTATTGGCTGTAACTATCACCAAAACAAAAGACTGAAATGGCGACATTATTTATCATGACTTACCTGCACATACCGTTTTAGATGGGAAAGAACAACTCATGGACATAACATCAAATTTTTGTCCAGGTGGACACCATTTCTGAATTGGCTTGCCCTCAATACATTTGTAGTAGCACTTACAGTTTTCTATGTTGGGATAAAGACCATTGTGGGTTGGACAATACTGGCAACTTCCTTCTTGAACAGCCATCATGGAGGACATGACTAGCCATAGCAACTTCAAAGAAGGGTTCTTGGGAGGTTTCAGAGTAGGAAGGTCCTCTTCTATAACTGGTTCTTTGTCAACTGGTGGCTTTTCTACACACAAAAAAAAAGCGTTAATGCAATTCTTATTGGAAGATTGTATCAGTTGTACTAAATAGACAACAAAAACGTTTTGTTAAATTAAAAGAAGTAAAATGGAGCTGTATTTAAATGGAAAAGCTGACTTGAGATGAATTAACAAATCATGTTCATATGGACCGAAAAAAATAATCCTTTCAGGAACCTTAGTTAGTTTTGAAAAGAACAAGAAAAATAATGAAACTAATGTTTTGTTCTTAATACTCGGACATCTTTATTTCTGTTATAATTCTTTCCACTTGTGATGAAATCTTGCTCACCTATATTATTTTCAAGATTGAGCCAAGATAAAATTCAGTAATTCAAATTTCAATCCACGACTGAGATTTCAAGATTAACATTTAATTTTGATAATTATGTATTATTTTAAATATAAAGATAATATTTAATTTTATTATTAAACAATAATGTGTGTTTTGTTGAGAGTGTTGGATATTTACTTATGACTACAATAGACCATAAAAATGATCTGCCACTATTAAAAAGTCTCATTTGTATTTTATCCACTTTTGTGTATTTAAATAGCAAAAAAATTCTATTTCAGAAGGATTATTCATTAGAAAAATATGCTAATTTATTTTAAGAATCATCAAACAAGGAAAATGAACTTATTATTTATTTTAGGGAGCAATAAATCAGCGTATTACTTTGCAAGTTTATCTAATGAATTACACATTAACATAACCTTAGTAATTAATTACCATAACATAATCTTTAAATCCAAAAAATGAGTTAAAATGATTAAACAAAAACTTTAAGTGGAATAAGAAATCTAAATTCATTTTCCTGAACTTTAACTTATGGTTTGGTTTTCTATTTTGAACAATTTTTTTCAGTAAATATCAATAAAAAAAAGCTGTATTTCCCCAAAAGTTTATAAGCTGTACATGAATACGGATATAAAAAATAAAATTTATTTAAAATTCATTTATAATGAAGAACCGAATTTTTTTTAATCACACGTAAGGAAACCCTGACATTGAAATAAGTAATCCTGAGATTTTTTTATTGCCTGAGCTTCTTTATACGAATCTAAAATCCTGTTTAAGATTTGTGTATTTTTTGTGAGATTTTTGTAGGCTAAAAAATGTAAGGCTTTTGTAATGAAGAAATCTATAACATCGTCTTTTAATTTTATGAAAAGCTATTTTTTCATAGCTTTGCCAGATTCTTCATGCAAATATTTTTATTTAAAAAAAATACAAGACTCGTGTACGTTTGTTGTACACCTTAAGAACTTTTTGTGCGTTTTATACAATTTATTGTTTCACATTTGTCCAATCATACAATTTAAATAGGTAAATTTACTTGGAGAACACACACACATAGCTGTTGTAACTCCATAATTGTTGCAGTCTATAACACTTATAAATTTATATGTGTAGAGTGTGAGATATATATTTATTTTTCATCAACATAGCTCAGCAATAGTATTGTAAATATATATATAACCACCCTCAAAAAAAAGTTCTTATATCAATAATTATTACATTATAGACGAAATTAATTGCTTCTGAATGAAGATTCCTAACATTTACAAACACACCCTTTTCATAAAATTTGATCAGTTTTTGTTGAAGTATTACTCTACATACATAAGTGTCTTTAATCGGAATCTAATTTTTTTCGCCTCTTGCCCTCAGAAATCCTTTCTCCGTTTAAAATAACTCATTTTAGAGTTACATGAGAGCTTCTTGAGGTGCCTTTCAAAATTTATAAGAAATGAAAGACATCTAAATTTTTTAAAAAATAACTTCTAACTTCCCCACGAGGACTCAAAGGATATTTTTGCCAAATGTACGAGAGTCTGAACTAAACGCGAAGCACATTTTTAGACATAAAAATGCGTTAATTTTCATGAAAATTTGCAGCAATATAATTCCTACTGATTTGTTTATAATATAGCATTTTTAAAATTTCAAAACACACATTTCACAATTTTTTTTTTCATTTTCTTTTAACACGTAAAGAGAAAGCTTATATTTAGCACTACGATACAGAACAAACAAAAACAAAAAACAAACAAACAAGTAATGTAAAAAAAAATTTTTTTAAGTCAATTCCTACTTAGATCAAAAAAGAAAATTTTTATTTTAGCTACTGTTTATGAAATAGTTACAATTAATATAAATATGTATATACATAGGACTAAATCACAACATTAAGGGATAGTTAATTTTTATTAATTATCATTAAAGTATCGTACTGTCATCTAAAACATTCGTATATATACAATTTTAGTTGAACTGAATGCTTTAAAACGTGAGAAAAAAAAGTTTTCAAGTTTTGACGCAAGTCGCCAAAAGGGTCACCAAAAATTATGCCAACTTGGCTGCATTTGTAATTCTTTGAATAATTAGTTTTAATCAATTAGTTTTTATTAATTATAATTAAATTACTGTATTGTCATCCAAAATAATCATGCATATAAAATTTCAGCTCAATTGAGCGCTTTAAAAAGTATTTTATTAACGATTGAAAATTCCACGAAGATAAATAAATATTAGGTTGGGGGAAAAGAAATCCATTATTTTTGCATGAAATTCAAAACTTTATTTAACATATTTCGGATTGTCCGATTTAGGTCAAATATGTACCGTTTTGTCACCTAATTTGTTGCCATTTTAAAGGTAGCTTAATATTGCCTCTCTCATAGAAGTCTCGGCTTTTATTGGTGATAAACTCTAGAAACCGATTTTCACAATCTTCTCTTGATCCCAATTTCTTATCACTTTGGAAGTTTTGCAATACAAAAAAGGTGGTAATCGTTTGGTGCCAGGTCCGGACCTTCTGGTTGATACATTAAAACTTTCTAACCAAGCTCCCAGAGTTTCTGGTGAGTCACTACAGACGTACGTGGCCTGACGTTGTCCTGTTGGAACACAACACCTCTGTCGGCCAATTCTGGCCATTTCTGGTCAATCAATAGCTTCAAACGGTGCAGTTGTTCACAGTAGATATCTAAATTTAGTTTTTGGCCCTACGGAAGCAACTCAATAAACTATTCCTATCCAGTCCAACCAAATACACAGCAAAACCTTCCTGGTCTTTAATCCTGGTTTAGTCACCGTTTGAGCTGCTTCACCGCGCTTTGACCACGATCGTTTTCGCACAACATTGTCGTATGTGACCCATTTCTCATCCCCAATCACCATCCGATTAAGAAATGGGTCGATTTCATTCCGTTTGGCCAGGGCTTCACAAATGGAAATTCGATCTATCATGTTTTGGGGGGTTAATTGATGTGGCGCCCAAACATCGATCTTCTTTTTGAATCCAACTTTGCTCAAATGGCTTAAAACTGTTTTATGGCCGATCTTTAGCTCCTGGGTGATGCTACAACTACTAACATGCCGGTCAATTTCGATTATTTCTGTGATTTTATCGACATTTTCCATGACGAGCGCGGGGCAACTTTAACATCAAAAATGCCTAAACGGAATCGACGAAATCAAAATTGCACGTAATTATCTGTTACAGTATCAGCACCATAAACTCCGTTTACAATTTCAGCCACCTGGCTTGCATTTTCGCCTATATAAAAAAAAACTGCTAAATGTACCGAATTTTCTCTTTGTTGACTTCCATTTTTAACACCCTGTAACTTACAACTGAATGAACAAAACAAAAAACAGTAAGATAAATTTTTTAGTGTGAAATGCCACTTTGACAACGAGCATAAATTTGAAATTGTTTGATCGATACTTCACGAGATATCAAAACTACACCCATCTACAGAAAAATAATGGATTTCTTTTTCCCCAACCTAATAAATATATAGAGAGTGTGAGCTAATAGTACGAATTGAATGAGTAGTATACAGGGACGTCTTAAGGCATGGTCCAACTGGGCCCAGGGCCTCGTCTCGTTTTAGACTCAGCCTTAATATGATCACGATTTGAATAATTTATAAGGTCAAATGTTTTTTCCGATTGTATTATTCCCAAAACTAGGCATTTCGTACTATATGTCAGCTGGTTATATGTGATGATCATCGTCCATGTATAAGCTTGGGCCTACCACAATACACCATCATTGCTCATTCAATCAAAAGGCGGCATCGGTCGAGCCGGTTTGTGCGATTGTAAGTCATGCACATTTACTTGTTTCGGGTTGTTGTTTGTACGAGTATTTGGCAACGAATACTATGTACCGTCTACTTTTAAGGGTCGTAGGTGGAGCCTACATTTGTGTCAGGGGCCCAGGGCCTCAAGAAGTCTTAAGACGTCTCTGATAGTATGATAAAATATACTGATCTGTATAGTCAAATGCAAAGTCAATGTCTATAGCAAAATCAAAATAATATATTAATGTTTGTGAGTACTTTTATATCTAAAATATATTTCAAATTCGGCTCCTATTCTTTAACGTTACGCAAAGTCAGCCTTACTGAGAATTGTTTCCAAGTTACTATCCTAAAGCTACTATGACATTGTAAGAGCATTCCAGAAAATGTTCTGTGAGGTATTCAAATTTGTTTTGTACAATAATACCCCAAACTATTTGATAGGTAGAACCGAGTGATAACCGCGTAAGTCGAGGAATGGTTTCGTACATAAATACATATAAATTATTTTTACTAGGGGCCGGAGAGAAAAGAAAACAGTAATTTAGAAAAAAAGTTTTAATACAATCTTAGATAACACAAATACAAAATTACAAACCGAAGTTATTTTGAAGTAGAAGTCTTCATAAAATCGAACAAAATGTAGTCTGCCGACTCAAATATTTTTTTTTCTCTCCCGCGAAATTTCTTCATAACGTTGTGACGGATCTATACACGTTTTTCCAACTAATCCTCTTGGGAAATCTTTGGGCTATCAATTCGCGTTATTCACAACCAACCCTTTGGAAAGAGAGAATCGTGATTTTTAAATTAACTTACTTTAAATAGGTGAGGTTTTCTAGCTTCAGAGAGAGTAGGAGAGAAGATATACTCGAGTCGGGTGAGATTGCTACTGAAGGTATAATATTAGAATAATAATGACTTGATTTTTATTAGGAGGAAACTTTAAAGTGACGATTGTTCACTAAGATTGAATTAAGATTAGATTAAATCAGATAATAGGTTAGATCAGCGACATTCAACCTGCGGCCTACTGAGCCTTTTTAAGCGGCCCGGTCATGGTCCATTGCTCTGAGAAATTTACTTATTTAAGAATATTGTATTAAAAATTTGGTGGGAAATTCTTTGACAAGAAATCAAATGCATCAATTTTGCTATTAGCTGTCGATGTCGTACGGGTACGAATTGATAATCTTTTTCTATTTGGTAAGGTTACGGTTAGTGATAACAGACAACAATGGAGTAGCGACAATTTTATGGCTAGAACTAATTTTTAATCTTTCAGACCTTGCAAGCGAAAAATATTCGAAGAAAATATATCGTTTCAAGACGATTGGGAGGTTGTCTATTTTGTAGTAAGAAACAAACATGGATGAGTAATTGTTTGATTTGTAACGAAAGTGCTGTATTTAAAAAATACCAATAAATAGGAATCATTCAATGAAACTTTTCCTCAAAGATCTCTTTGAAGAGGTGATAAATAGGCTTTCTTGAATAATGTTTGCAACAGCAACAAAGTGTTTTGTCAGTGGTAATATCGCAGTGGTAAAATTGTGAAAGAGTGTTTCTTAAATGCGTGAAAATTAGTGTTAGTGACAAAAATAAAAAATTTAAAAAATAATAATTAAAAAAAGCGAAACAGGAGTTATAATATTTTAATCAATTTTCCACATTTTAAATTTCCAATGTTACCTTGGTCTTAAAGCCTTTCTCCCCTCCCCCTTCTCCCATTTATACCCATGTTGCAACCCGCGTGAAATAATTAATATATATATATATATGCGGCCCGCATGAAATAGCTGATATATGTATGCGGCCCAGCAGAAAAAAAGGTTGAGTACCCCTGGGTTAGATCCTTAATTAAAAAAAGGATCGAGTTTGTTAGTCGCCTAATCACTCACGTGTTACTGTCGTTGTTCCACTTTAGCAGTTAGCATTGAGACATTCTCTTACTATTATAAGTTAAAATTGTCTGTTCATTGTGAGGTAAATAAATAGATTAATTGGATCATGTCGAGTGTTTCTTCCCTCTCCCACACACACGTCTAAGTGCCCGAGAGAGATGCGCTAGCCTCTTACAGCAAGCTAATAAATTTTTTATTCCTCATTTTGTTGAAAAAAATATGCTTGACGGTATTTTCTAGAATTTGTGACCCTTTTTCACTTAAATTTAGGCCTTCTGTTAAATTCCCAACCGTCACTCGATCTTCAGATTGAACTAGGTCTTCAGACTCAAGTTCCTCAATGTCTTGTCCTTGCTCGTTCATTTCTTTGAGCTCATCCATTGTCAGCTTCTGAATTGTGTGTATCCGGCAGTTCTTAAAATCATCACTATCCACTTCTAAATTTATTTGCCTGGCAAGATCACAACGGCTTCTTCGGTCACATTACCAATTTCTTAAAGCTCTGGCACTGATTCTGTCTGAATTACAGTGATGAAAAAAAGCAAGAAAACAAGACGATCCCTGATATATATCATAATCACAGTTATATGTATATATAGGCCTAAAAAAAGTATCAGAAAAATTCCAAAAACTCTAAAATATTAAAAGTTTTATCAAAGCCGTTTTTGTGAAGGAAGGGGGGAAATATAGAAAAACAATAATACATCGTTAAAAGGGAAAAGTATATAAATCAGAAGAGAAAGAATTATATGAAAACGGTTCCAAATGTAAAGAATATCTAAATAAAGATGCTTGTTACATAGACAAATTGTTTATCCAAACTTGTCAGTCAACTTATTATCGAAATAACTTTAGATAACAGTTATTATTTGCAATTATTTCTATGTGTTTACGGAAAGAACGAAACAATTTGTTCATCAGGGTACGAATCGGGATGGCTAATGTAGCATACAAGTATATAATGCATGAACAATACAGAAAAGAACGTCATATTTTGGATATGAATAAAAGAAGAAATTGTGTATTCTTTCGATAAAAGTGTTGAATCAGGTGATGAAGTTATTGATAATTTTTTTTAAAAGAGAAGCACAGGTGAAACAAATTTGGTTTAGAAAAGGAATCATAATTCATCCTAATTCTAAAATGTGCAAATCAGTTAACTATTATATACCATTTCATGATAATTTCTTCCAAAATTCATTACGAAATAAAACGAAAATACCAAGAGAATATTACTTTTTTCCAGACATTATGCAATAGGTTGCAATCAGTAATATTGTAGAGTTTCAAAAACGTATTTTTTTTAAACTTAAAACATATTTCTTTTTTCAATTCTGAAAATATACTCACTGCTAAATTTGTTTATGTATTTTAAATATGATTATTTGTTTTTAAGGCATTATTCTTATATATTAGGTGCTTTTTATTATACATTATATATTAGATAATGAAATTATTTTTTTAAGTATTTCTTTTGCTGATGTCTGAGGCAATTCAGAGGGAGTTCAATTCGAGAGGGGGAAAGTTGCAGTTATACAAATTTACTTTGTTTCTGCAACTGAACTTCATAGCTTCTGTTATTTTCTGAGCGGGAACAACCATATCCAAAAGACTTATTTTAATAAAAAAAATTATCAAATAATGTTTTTGCGAATGCAAATCTCCTTGTGTTAAGAAAGCGGTTTGAAAACAAAAAAGTTTCTTTAAGCTCTAAGAAATTAAATTTATTTAACTGATACACTTATGAATAGGGATATTAGAACAGAATACATTCATCATTAGTTACAGAAAAACAGCATGATCCTCTTCTTCAAATTTCAATTTCGATAGCTTGGGTAATATTTAAGAAAATAATTATTGTCAGTGGCGAATCACACATACACACACACAAGGATTTTAATTAGATCGGAGTAGGGACCAAAAACACAAAAGTTTGTATCTCTCGCCGTAGTTTCTTCCTATTTTACTGAAGTGTGAACGAAATTGTGTATTTGTGTGTGTTTTTCAAAACTGTTATCATTTATTGATTTACCAGGTACTTAACTAAATTGGACCAAACTGAAATGATATTTTAAAGACCTGATGATGATGATATAAATAAGGAAAATGGTATCAGATTTTGTTTATTATTAAATGTTTTAACAATATACAGAAAGTTAGAAAGAGATGGTACTCCTATTTTAAGGTGACGAGTACGTTCGGAATAGTTATTTTAAAAAAGCGCATAAATGAATATTTGATATCGTATAATGATTTTAAGAATTTCATGACTAGAAAAAACTATTAAAAGGCAATTTTTTCGGCAAAAAATGAAGCACGAATGGAATACTTTCAAAACATTTTCCTTTTATGAAAAATGCTTCTATAATAATAATAATATTTTACTTATAATTAGCTTGGATTTTTATAGAGGCTAAAGTAATATTTTTTTAGAAATTCTAACTATTTTCTGAGTTGCAATCAGTTGAAATATAACTATGTTTTTTTTCTAAAATTTATCTACTCTGATATAATAAAATAGGAATGAGTCAACTTCTAAAGTATATATTTCAAAAATTTTACATCAAACTCTGTAGAGACATCTTCGCCCTATATAAGCCAGTTTTTATTATTATAGAAGCAGTTTTCTTAAGGCTGTTTTCGGTCAATGTTAAAGGATAGGGATGAAACGGCAAAGACATTTGTGGGCAGGAAAAAGCTCCAATGATAATAAAAATTTTTGTGGATATAAAGAAAATAATTGTTTAAAGGATAGTGTTTTTTGAATTTTGATTTTTTGGAAAATTACACAGTTTTCAGCATTTTTGCAAAATGAAATTTGACTTTTCTATGTTAAAGTATAGGAGGTGGAAACGCAAAAGACATTTTAACAGAAAAAAACATTTTTTTTTTAGAGTAGAATTAAATAGTATATAAGAAAGCAAGCTTCCCTCTTTGGACTAGTGTAGCCAGAATTAAGTTTTATGTTTTTCTTAATTAACTTTTTTTAAATTTTAAGTTCATTCTGAATTATTTTTGGCGTAGTTAGGACTATCTCAAACAGATGGCACCACCATCGTTTGAAAAGCGAATTTATTCTTGGCTACGAATACTTATTTTTGGCGATATCTTTCTGAAATATAGTTGCCAGCTGAAATTATGGTAACTTGCAAATTGTTACAAATAGTGGACAATGGAAAAGATTTATGATGTACAGAGATTTAACATCTCAAATCTGACGAACTTTCCGATTTAGGAAAGTTTTAAATATTTTCTGCATGTGCTTTAAAAAAAATCGTTTATAATTATACAGCTTAGATTTTTTTTTTTGTCTGTTATTGAAGGAATGTCTGTAAGAATATTTAAATTCTGCGAAATGACTTAACGAAGAATGAAAGTATACTTACTTTATACTTGATCGAAAGTTGTGAATTAACTCTAAAGAACACAAATTACTACTCCTTGCTCACAAATTAAAATTTTAATCTAATTATTGTAATGCAATTATTATTATTATATTATTATTTTCTTTTTAACTAACAAAAATTTTTTTCCCATCGATTTTATATTTGACGTAAAACTTTACCATAAACCATTGGAACAATTATTAACACAAAATATTGTTTTCTAATTTAATTAACAGAAACTTATTTTTTCAATTAATTATGTTCAGATTCTAAGCCGCACCCCAAATTTTCAGCACATTTTTGTGAAAAAATAGTGTAAAATATATTATCGATATATGATATATTTACGGAATGAAAAGTGGCTGCGATACCTAGTGGTCAAGGTAACGTACTCGTGGCTGGCGTGTCATGAGTTCGAGCCTAGTACCGCTGAAGTTCTGTCGTGTAGGGGAGCGATGAACGTTAAATCTGAGAGCTAAAACGTCCTCTCATTGGTGTGGTAGTTAGGAGATGGGAGGTGCAAGCTCAGGTGTCGTCCTCGTCACTTGACTATGGTTCAAAGTTACGAGGTCCGTCACCAAAAGCCCTCGTGTAGCTGATCAATATGACATTTATATTCAATCACTAACTAAACGAAATAAAAAAAATAATAAAGGCGAATTAATAAAAAGTGAATAATTAATTTACTTTACCAGCATTAAAAACTTTTTTCAGTCTTCGAATCTAAGCTGCACCAGAATTTTTGTAGCCTAAGTATCGGAAAAAAAGTGCGGCTTAGATTCGAATAAATTCGAAGAAAAATTCAGTGTAATGAATGTTCGCTACATGTCTAAAGACATGTGCCAGTACAGATATACGATAATTTAATGGAAAACCATCTTTCAAAATTAAAAGTACAAAATATCTATGATTTAGAGAGCAAAACTAGGGGGCATCTTCTGAACGATGGAGATATGAGAGATCGTTGAGACTCTCATCTTCTTTTTTCAAAGAAATTGCTTGCAGGAAAAATCTACTCCGTGTTCGAAGCTTGTGATGCGCATTGTGTATGGCCATTGCTTATGTAATGCAGCAATGAAATATGGATTGGCAAACGAAGAGATCGCTCGGAAGCAGTATGAGAGGGAATATTCAACTGAAGTAAAAATATGTGGCTTATTTGTGGACAAAGATAAACCCTTTTTGTGTGCTTCACCCGATGGATTGGTTGGTGATGATGGACTCATAGAAATTAAATGCCCTTATTCTGCGAGATTTGAATCAAATCTGCTGGAATTTTTAATTACAAAAAAAAAATAGTCTAGGTTTCAAATTTTCCAATGAAAGGGGAATCTATTTACCATTAAATCATAAATTTTACTTTCAAATACAAGGTCAGTTATTTATTACAAAACGGAAATGGTGTGATCTGTATTTATGGTGCAAAAAGGATTCGTTAACTCTGCGTATAGAGGCAAACGAAGAGTTTTGGAAAGAAATTATTCCAAAACTATAGAAAAGTTTTATTTTAAATGTGTTCTTCCTGAAATTCTTGATGGAAGAGCACCACGAAATATGCCTTTGAGGGAGCCGTTATATGTAGAGGAATCTAGTAGAAGCAAAAAACAGAAAATGATTGATATAGGTTAGGAAATGAAACCTATATATTATCGAATGATTATTTGATTAACGTCAAGCTTTGAAGCTTCACTGGGACTATCGCCGACCTCGTCATTTCGATCAAGTGACGAGGACGAAATCAGAGCTGGAACCACAATCTCCCAAAATTTCCACCATTAGCAACATATAGTATCATCTACTTCAAACATCTGCTTTGAGGTTCAGCCTTCTACATAGCGGACGGCCGCGGTAGCCGAGTGGTATAGGTATCGGACCGTGGCTTGCCTTGCCACGAGTTCGAGCCCAATACCATTAAAGACCCGCCGTGTAGGGCAGCGATGCACGTTAAATCTGTCGAGAGCTGAAACGTCCTCCCGTTGGTGTGGTGTGGGAGTTAGGAGAGGGTGGTGCCAGCTCAGGTGTCGTCCACGTCACTTGACCATGGTTCAAAATTACGTGGTCCGTCGCCAAAAAGCCCTCGTGTAGCTGAACAGTGCGACGTTAATATTCAATCATTCAATCAATCAATTCTACATAGCGGATCTTCAGCAGGGACACCAGAATTCAAACCGACGATGCAACACTACGTCGATCACGAGTTCGTAACCATGAACTCTTGCCTACTGTGACCTCCTATATCTTCTCGAACAGGATACCGTAAAAACTGTCCGTGATATATATTTTTATAATTAAGTATATTTTTTACTTAGCCATTTATTTGGATTCCTACATAGAATGAAACTATTATTTTGTTACCAAATATGCCCAAAAATTAAACAATAATGCAATTTTCTTTGATTTAAATATAATGTTAACTTCCAAATTGAAAAATTGTTATTGACATATATTCATTAAATAAACATAAATTTCTTAGAAAAAATAAAAGCAATGTTTATATATTATATGCTTGATAATTAATTGCCAGCCTATTTTCTCTCCCTTATAATGATATTTTAATCGTTCTCTAAAGTTACAAAAGTAATTTTAATTTCAAAATATCTCTTTCTTTCTTCCTTTTTTTTTTTTTTTTTTTTTTTTTTGCTGAACATGAAATAATTTTGTAATGCTTATTTTCATTTACGTACCATTTCTTATAAAAAATATTTTTTAAATTTAAAAATTATTTTACAAACATACGTAAAATAATGGTCAAAACCATAATTAACCAGTTTTTTAATGAAATAGCTGCATACTATCTTAGAAAAATATCAAAATTGATAACCTTTAACCTTTTAACATTTAAAACTACTTTTTTAAAGAAAACTCTATTCAAAATTGTTTCCCTTAAACCTTTAATAATGTAATACAGGTGTAAGTGTATACCTAATTGGAAATTTCTGAAACATTTATTTTTTGTACATAAGAACTTTATTTTGTAATACTTTTAGAAACATTTATTATTCCATTATAAAAGAATATTAAATCGTTTTTCTTTATATGTAGTGCCTACTAGATTGTGAATATTCCATTGTTTACTGTACCGGGACCAACAAAACAAATTTATTCACGTTAATACATTGTTTTTGCACAACTAAATCGTTTTGTAATGGAAAATGAACTTTTTTTTTTTTTTGTGGATAAAAATACCTATAATCAAGGAGAGCGAACAACTTATTGACATTTTAAAAGACATTTGACGGTAAAATCTATTAAAACAAGAACAGCTCCTAAAATTTAGATTGCAAAATACATAGGATTTTTTCCATAGTTAGAAACGAGAATAAAGCATTCATAACAAATTATCAGAATCCATGAGTCGAAAAAGTAAGAAAGCCATTTTAGATCTCTCTCATGGTCAAGAGTCAACACTATTTTACTCCCCCAAAAAAAAAAAGAACAAGTATTTCGTTTCACAGTCGTAAAGACTGTGGCCCTCTTCCTCCTGCAGAGAAAGGGGAGGATTCTATTGATTGATTGATTTAATATTATCGTCGCACTGTTCAGCTACACGAGGGCTTTTGGCGACGGACCACGTAATTTTGAACCATGGTCAAGTGACGTGGACGACACCTGAGCTGGCACCCCCTCTCCTAACTACCACACCACACCAACGGGAGGACGTTTCAGCTCTCGACAGATTTAACGTGCATCGCTGCCCTACACGGCGGGTCTTTAGTGGTACTGGGATCGAACTCGTGACCAGGCAAGCCACGATCCGATACCTATACCACTCGGCTACCGCGGCCACAAAGAGGATTCTATTGAAGGAAGTGCGCTACACACACACACACACACACACACACACACACACACACACACACACACACACACAGAATTTTTTTTTGCCTTTTTCAAAATCAACCAAAAGCGGAGAGCAGAGTGCACGCGATCTTCTCTTTTCAAACAATTAAATCTCACCAGCAATGACATCCAATAATTCACAAAATAGCTGTAAATTTGTTTCGAGATATCTCTCTTTCCGATTTTTCGAAATTTCGCAATTGTCCATAATTCTGGAGATCTTCGTATGACAAGGACCATTATAAATTTATCATCTTCCATCCTCTCAAAAATTGACACATTTGTTGAGTAATTCAGAGTACCACTGAGAATTGTACCTCTCGTGAAATAGGTTGCCAACCCCTGTTCTATTGTATAAAAGTAAAATTGTATCATACTGTTTGTTCATTAAAACGTGAAATTTAATTTTCATTGCTTTAAATCCACCTATTCTTCCTTTAAAAATCATTTGTTCAGGAAAAATTAAACAGTTTCGTTCTGTACATCATTTATCTAGAGAATTGATCGACAAACTGTGTTCCACGAGTCCCAATAAAAAAAATGGGAAAGAAAAATTACAAATATGTATGCAAAATGGATTTATGTTCTCATGAAATTCGTTTAGCCACAATTATCTAAAGATCATAGACTAAAATTAAAAATTTTATTTATACATAATTTGAAAATTTTTTTAAACTTTTATTGTAATATAATAAATGAATTTTAAAACTTTATTTTATGCAGTAGATTGTGAATATACTATTATTTGCTATCCCGAGTTCCACGAAGTAATTTTATACTGGTTAGTACAATGTTTTGAAACCTTTTACATTTGTGGGGGGAAAACACCTATAATGAAGAAGATAAAAAAATTTATCGACATATGAACAGATTCGATGCTAAAATTTAAATTTAAGCTAGAAGACCTATATCTTAGGTTACCAATTCATGCTATATATGCAGAATTTCTCACAGCTATGAACATTTTCATGCCATTCACAAAAATGTATTTAGAAAGTGAAAAATATTTTTAACGCGATTGGCAACAAAAACAAAATACAAAAACGAATTGAACACGGAATATGAAATGCTACTGCAGATAATTTCAAAAAGCTTATACGTCGATAGTTTGTGTAAAAAATTGTGAACACATATCTCAGTTACTAAGTATAATGCATGCGTAGGTGACATTTGGATCACAAATTTATATTATCAATGAGTAAATAACATTAAAATTACATCATAAAAGTTTTTAATAAAAAATAAAATATTTTTTTAAAATTGGCTTTACATATAATATCAAAAATATGTTTATCTATATACTTTAAATATTATTTTAAGATATATTCCCTTCAGCGAAGAAGGGGTTTCCTCGAAAACATGTTACAGTTCTAAGGGGTCCAAGAGTTGAAAAAGTTTGATGATTGACCAATGTCCAGACATGAGAAGTCTTTCATGGTCAAGATTCACTCTGCTGCTTTAACCCCCTCGCCCGAAAAAGAAAAAAAAGAGCTAACATTTATTTTACTACTTTGGCGACCATCACCCGGACTTAGCCCCCCCCCGCGTGTTCCCTTTCCCTGAAGGGGAGAATTTCATTGAAAAGGTTACCCGAGAGAGAAATTTATTGCCCATCTTGGGAATCTTAACACAAATATTTGTGCCAAAAATTTCGCAATAGCCAACGCCATCTAGATGTCATGTAAGGTGTTAAACTAATGGCCCGCCATCACCTTAAAAGGAGAATGTTTTGAAAGTATGTCATTCTTACTTCATTTTTTAACCAAAAAAATTGCATTTAAATAGTTTTTTCTAGTCATAATCTTCGTAAAGCCATTTTACATGTATATTCTAATTCAACTGATACTAAATTTTATAAGAAAATTAACCATTTATAAAAAATTTTAATATCAGGATTTCGAACATAGTCTCCTTAAAAAAGAAAATTAAGAACAAATAGGGGTTGTAATTATAAAATAAAATAAATAAATAAAGAATTCTGGTTGGTTTAGCTTTGGAAAAGGGGATGCTGCAAGCCATAGTTTCTCCCCTGAATTCGCCGCTGGTTATTACTAAATATAAATAAATTATTACGAACTAAATTTTACAACTGTTTTTACACGATAAAATTTTTCAAAAATATATCGATAATACCTAGTTAAAGTTTAAAACTATTTTTTTTATGATTTCTAAGAAATTGTCAGAGCAAGTCTCTAACATTCAATGTGACATATTCCAATTTAGCATTTTCATTAATTTCACCGGTTCATACTTTACGCTTGTTAAATATTATCTCCGTGTGAATAATTAATTATGAAAATGATATGAACATCAAAAATATTGAAAAACAAACCTGTATAAGTTTCGCTGTCATAATATACTCCAGGTTCTCCAAAATATCCAAAATTAGGAGTGGATAAAGTCACGCTTTGACTTGTCACAATGCTCATACTTTTTGGCTAACGATAACTGTTACTGAGAACACATTGCCGTTAGTGGTACCATGATCCGCATTCAGTATTTTTGCATTTTTCTTCATTCGCTTCTTTATAGACGGTTTCGCTTTTCGCGAAAAAAAGAGAAAAAATACAATGAAAGAACAGTTCTTAATCGAACGTTAAGAACAAGTGACCCATACGATTTGGGAACTCAACGAAGCGAAGCGTTGAAGAAATCGTCTGCAAGTAATCAAACGACAAGGAAGAAAAATTTTATTGTGTATTAGGAATTGTTTTTACATACCTACACCAAATGCATGTGTGCCATACCGGGACGGATAATTTCATACTTTTGCTCCATTTTTTTTTTAAAAAAATATATTTTTCACAGGTTTTTTTCCCCTTTTTTTTTATTACACTTTTACTTAGAGTAATCTTAAATCGCTTTTAGAATACAAAATTAATGAATTCGTAAATATTTTTCATTATGTTATATCATTATGGTAAAAAAAGTTGGAAATTCACACCAAATTTAACTCTTATCATTATGCTATCTAGTTCACTCTGAGTTTAAAATTCGCTTGCAATACGGTCATTGGTATAAATGAGATTTTTAAAGAATGTTTTGGAAAAACAATTTTATAAAATATATTAAAAAATAATTAATTATACTGCTTTAATTGTACACTTTAAAGAATAAAGTTTACAATTACATTATATTATATATTTTCAAACATTGTATGCGAGAGAGATATTTTACCATTATGTAAAACAAATATTTTTCAATTCGCATTGATGTCTTTGCTGACATGCTTAAACGCTAAGAAATTCTTAAATTTAATTAGAATTAGGAATTTTTTTTAAAAAAAGAAATTACTTTTTGTAATTTTTAAATTTTTTATTGTATAATTGGTTTTATTGCTGGGAATTAAAAAATATTCATATTTTAATAATTGTTTATTTTTAAAATGAATGTGCCTATTTTAAATGAATTTAATTTGCTTAAAATATTTAAGGAAAATTAAGTTTATTATTTTAATAGCCAATCTCCGCAATGGATTATTGGTCATTTTTTCCTTCTTATTCCGTCACATGTCAGATCTTGTTTGTTGTTCGTTAATCCGAGATTCCTGTTGCTCAAAATAAATTAGCTCAACGAAATAGCTATTTTGCTTCGGGCGCCTTAGAATATGTGATTTAAATCTTTTTTAGTACATTTCACTTTTCTAAGAATGGTGGTTTTAAATTTTTCAACATAAAATTGAAAGAATTATAAAAGTACTTATATATATCAGCTCTTAATAGGAAGTCGTAGCGTTATTTAACCAAAAAATAATTCTAAATTTCATAAAATGAAAAAAAAATGGTGCGTGGAACACAACACGATAGAAGTATAACTTCTTTGGTGACGTTGGAACATTGATTATTTGCCCTAATATTCCAAACTGACCGTGTACATATCTCAATCACCTAATTTGCATGAAAGGTATTCGTGGTGAAAGGAGTCTTTCTGATACAAAATCCAAAGTAGGAAGATGTGCTGGGGAATTTCTGGGTATATAAAACCATTATATTTTAATAAAAATTTGGTATACTCTTTCTACTTAAACATTGTCGGCAATTGTAGCATGCTTTAATGTCTTCTAAACGGTAAAATATTTTGACAGGCATTCTCAAATCATCTCTAAACCATTATCTATCACAAATCGAACACCCGTGACCGAAAGGATTATCAACGAATCACTTTTGAAGATCTTTGTGAGCATTTGTATGGAAATCATAATCTTTGTAACGTAACATAGAATTTATTATCGATTCACGTGCATCCGTTCAAACACGCACTAGACTTGTTGAGGGCACTGTAGTTGATGGCACAGGGTGGTTCACAAAGTTCGTATTAATCTGTGCTGTCATTAGAAGAGTTTCAATAGCATTCCCATCTCTTAAACTCGGCATTAAGAGAGCATTTTGTAGTGTTTTTTTTTTCTGTATTCGATATTCTCTCATGTACTATGACGGAGATTTGGCAGTAGCACTTGATGAATTTGTACTATTTTTCTGGGGGTTTTTTGTCACTTTTTCGACTGGACTTGCTTCTAGTTTTTCTTTTTTTTTTCTTTCACGAAAAAGTTTTCCTCTTTGTGCATTTGCTTTAAGCCTTCTGACTGGGACTAATAATAATTCAACGCAAATAAAAACTATAAAAGCAAATTAGCCACCGAACACATCGCCATGTAGCGAACTATCTGAGGAAATTTTTCAAAAAGACACGCTTTTGCTGCGCGAGCTATTTTGCTTACACTGTAATGCACACACTACAACTAATACAACCGGTTTTGGGGAAAAGGACCCCCAATCGGAAGGTGGGCAAGTTGAGCAATCGGAGAGGTGGGCAATCATCCAACTTTTTCACGAATATGATGCAAACCAAGTTGTGTCCCCCTCCCCCTTTTCCACCCACTCGCTATCTCCTCACCATGGCGATGATTCGAGAGGATGGGGAGAAAGACTATTTCCGTTCACTTTTTTACACAAACGCAAAACAGAGCAAATTTCTCATTCACTCTCGAGTCCAAAGAAGTTTCCCTTAAAAAATTATGACTTTTTACGGTGCCTAGGAGTGATATCACAACGATTGTTTATCGATGGAACCGTGGTATAGCCGCGCAGTTTAAGCAGACACTGGGGTTACTGAACCCCGTGTTAGGGGGTCCACCAGGGACGTCTTAAAGTATGGGCCAACTGGGATCGAACATAGAGCCTCGGCCTCAAGAGCCTTCCCGTCTCGACTCGGTCTCAGTGAGATCGTGATCCGTATAATTTTAATCGTCAGATTATATATATATTCCTGGACATATTCTCAGAAAAATTGGGAATTTCAAACTATAGTTATCTGGCAACCGTGCTTAGATTGCATTATTCGTCTTATTTATTCCTCTTACTATTTACTTATTTATTCCTCCCCCCCCCCAATACACGCCATATGCAGGCTTACGTGGAAAACGGAGGATTAGGGAGCGAATCACATAACTTTTAATCTGAAGGTAAGGGATTAATTATAAACCGTACAAATTATATCAAAATAAATGCTCAATTTTATATATAATTTTATTAATGACAAGCCCATGGAGTCACCTGTATTTATTAAACTTGTTCTTAACTTATAATTGTTAAATTAGCTGTCAAATACATTGTGCAGTACTGATACATTTACAAGTGTATTATATAAGCGTAAATGTGTATTTTATTTTTTATTACGTCAGAATGTATTTTCTTTTTATTTACTTTCAGTAAATTAATAATATTTTTAAAATAATCTTTTGCTTTCGACTTTTCAATACGCTCGCGCCCCCCTTCTAGGGTTATCACGCCCCCAGGGGGACGTGCCTCACAGTTTGAGAAACGCTGCCATACACCATTATTACTTATTTAGTGGAAAAGGGAAGTCGGTCGAGTCAATTTTTGCCTTAGTTTGTGAGTCACGTAATTTCTTTGTACAGGTTACCGTTTGTACTAGTTTTTGGTCAACGTATGCTTTTATACAGGATGAGGCAAATAAAAGAGACCCGGGCGCCGGGATACGATCGGACGTGGATGTGCCGCGCACACCAAGTGATCGACACAGATTCATATCTTATTGCGAGCTGTGTCAGTGTGAGTTGATCAGTGGCAACATTAACTGAGAAGGAGAAAGACCTACTGTTGTCCAACAAGATGGTGACATTGCCTATGCAACCCACCGAACCATCGATCCCATTGGTTCACGTGACAGAGTTGTGCGCAATGGTCAGTCTGATCTCGACACTGACTGACCTGTATGTGTGTCTGTCAGTGTGCGATTACTTTTTGTGGGTAACCTTCAAGTCTAAGGTGTATCGTAACAGCCTCATAGTCTTCAAGAACTGCAGCAGAACATTTCTGATGAGATTCTAGCAGTCCAGCTTCGATTGGAACCGGAAATTGCTGACCAGGGCCCAAAGATGCCAAGAGATGAATAGTGGTCATTTTTAACATCTGCTATATGCAGGTTAGAGAATTATCTGTTTTCCTTTTTCATGCTTCTTTGTAACTTGGTGCTCTGTTCTCCAGACCTCTTTTATTCAACCCACCCTGTATATACTATCTACTTAAAAAGGGTTGAATGTAGGGCTTACTTTTGCAAAGGGGCCCAGAACCTCAAGAAGTCTTATGAAGTATATGGGGTCCACGGTATCTATATAATTTCATAGAAATCTCTTGTATGTGCAAGGCAGTAGCGGTTCTATGTTTATCACGTTGTGGTATCCCCTCCGTTGGGGATACCCTCTCTCCACTATCCACGCGACCTACCTCTAAGGGAATAAAGGATGCAACACTAAACTCAGTCATAATAAAATCAGTTTATTCTGATTTTAATTTGTATATAATACAACAACAATACTATTCTAGGAGGATATTGATCACAAGTGAGTAGACGCTAAACGTATCACTGATAATTAGCGCAATTAACAACTGAATCTATATTTATCTATTAATTCATAACTTAATAGCATCCACACTATCCTTATAGTTTAGATGAATCAGCTTACCGCTATTTCCTGGGTAAACAGCTACACTCCATAAAACGTCCATTCAATCTTTAATATGGCTGGCTCTGGCTTAGGCAATGCTCCTCTGGTTTTGGACCCACTTTTGACTTATCTACACCGGCACTGTTAGGCCAACTCCCAGAATGAAGACTCCTCTTCTAGAATTTGTCTCCCTTCACTTAGCTTACTTAGCGCTCAGAGTTTCACTTAACGATTACTTCTCCACCTAGCGATCCTCGAGAATCCTAACATTCCAATATATATAAAATTCCTAATTTGCATAAAAACGTTCTCTTTTTGAGTTGGTCGGAAAGAATTGCCATTCTGGCCCCAAAGAATCCCAAGAGGAGAATTAGTGAAAGTCACGATAAAGCCCGTCACAATGTTAATATAATTTAGGGTTGTGAATTCTTAAGCTTTTTGTTTTTGATTCGTGAATAGATTTTTTTCACAAATCACCTCATCTCTTTTCTCTCTTCACGAATTGTTTTTTCCTCTACCTCTTGTTACGTGGTAATTCCTGGGTTATCGAGATAGATATATAAAGGATACTAATTGGATTCTTCTGCTAATCCTCTTGGGTAAAATATACTTTAACTGTAATTTTAGATTAAAAACCACGTTCCGTAGAGATGACTTAATTGTATGCAAATGTAACTACTATTTAAGTGACTGTTGTTGATCGTTAAGCGAGAAATCCAAGTATTAGAAAAAGTGAACAGCGACTGGATGGTCACACGTCTTGAGATTAATAGTTGACCTAGAATCTACCAAGAATTGTGGAAGTAAGCAACCTTGGAGCTGACCAAGCAATCAGGCTTCGAGAAGGATCGTAACAAGGAGCTTCAACTCGAGATAAGTTAATTTCAATAATCTTGTTTATCCGGTTAGGGGTTAAGATTTCAGAATGCTCCCAGAGTTAAACTATAAAATTGTATATTTCATGAGGGGTTAAAGATAGAATAAAAATAGTCGTTTCTAAGATCACATCTGCTTCTTCCTCGAACCCTCTTACACCCTCGACCTTCGGGCCACGACAGACATGTGACGGATCTATACGCGATCTTCCAATTAATCCTCTTGGGAAATCTTTGGGCTATCAATTAGCGTTATTCACAGCCAAACCTTCGGAAGAAGAGAATTGTGATATATAAATTAACTTACTATAAATGGGCGAAGTTTTCTAGATTGAGTGAGAGAAGGAGCGAAGATATACCCGAGACAGGTGAGATTGCTACTAAAGGTATAATATTAGAATTATAGAGCTTTGATTATTATTAGAGGGAAACCTCAAAGGGACGATTGTTCACTAAGATTGAATTAAGATAAGAAAAAATCAGATAATAGTTTAGATCCTTAATTTAAAAAAGGATCATGTTTGTTAGTCGCCTAATCATTCACGTGTTACTGTCATTGTTCCACTTTTGCGGTTTTCATTGAGACATTTTCTTCATATTTTAAGGTGAAATTGTGTTGGTTCTGAGTGTTGAAATAAATAGATGTTGAATCATGTCGAGTACTTCTTTTCTTTCCCCACACAACTAGGTGCTCGCGAGAGAGGCGCGGGCCTCTTACAGACTTACTATCAGTTAACAGGATAGAGAATACATTTCAGGATATGTTTCAAAACCGCTATATTATATAGCAATAAAAAATAATGATAATGGGGTTTATAATAATTTATACAAACATTCGATATTTAAAAAATTTCGAATAAAAAAATTTATTACTTAAAATTTTATCTATAAGAAAATGTTCTTGTTCATTTATATATTTATAAAGGAGAAAACCGACTCATTCAGTCATCGTGAGATCTCCGGAACTATTGGAACTACAGTCTTGAAAATTGGCAGGCGTATTCCTTTTCTTGAGTAGAAATGCATTAATAACGGATTTTTTTTTCAAAAATCTACTCTCAAGGGCGTTTACGGGAGCGTTATAGACAAAAGTTCCCGTTTTTGATGTATTACACCCACAGACTTGATCTTTGGAAAATATAATTCTATTCTTGACTAGAGATCGGTTAAGAACGGGCTTTGCGGAAATGAATTCCAAGGGGTTTTGAAAGGGGTTAAGGGGCATAATAGATAAAAAAACAAAAAGTGTGTGTACTTATGTACGCACGTAAGAAGTTATACTTCTTTGGTGAAACAAGATAAAAATCTTTCTAAAAATCTTGAGCAGGGCAAACTGGGCCAAGGACGCAAGGTGGTCATGAGCAGAGTTGAACGATACCATCCTTAAGTCAATCAGACCAGCCAAACCCGAGATAATCACGATTTAAATAAATTTAAACACCCCGCACCGGGGCAATAGGACCAATAACATGGGGGGGTTTCGGCAGACTGTATCTGTAGATGAGGTGAACCGAATGTGACAGCTGAGACCTCATATTAAATGTCTCGGCGGGAAGAATCGTCCCCGAGAAAATTAAGACATCCACCTGAAGAGCCCCCGAGTTATGGTCATTTTAAAATAAATAAAAAATTTAAAACGATTAAATAAAATAGAAGCAGGGCACCCAGCAACTGGGCCTGGTTGTGGGGAAACACAAGAGGAATCCATTCGAACCGGTTCGGAGTCTATAGTTGCAAATGGGGTGGCACTAGCTCGGGAAAGGAAAACGAAACTAACTCCCCCCCGCGTGGGAAGCAACTTTGACGTAAATGGTCACGTACATCCTAACGATACACAGAGTAGTAGGTGATCGCAAAGCTTCATCCTTCTATCTCTGTAATATCGTGACGTCATCAAAAGATCGAACCCCATAGGAATCACATGGGGATTCTAATTTTAGTGGTAACGCCCCCCTAAGCCCACTATCTGCACAAAGTTATAACAGATAAAAGAGCTCAACGAGGAGAACCTATGGTCCGAGTTTCATTAACGAAGCTTAAAAATCCTCGGAGCTATGCGGGATTTAAAAAATTTTAAAACTTTAAAAATAATTTTAAAATGTTAAATATTGGTGAAGAAATGGGGCTATTGGTCCTGAAAAAAAATGTATCTAGGATGCTCATAGGAAGAGCAATTTAATCCAGCCGGTGCGGGCGTCCAAGGTAGCATAGGATTCCAGTTCTTACTACTAAAGTCCTTTAGGGGAGGGAGCACCGGAGGATGCCAATTCCACGTAAAGCTCGCGCTAATACAAAAATAGGGTCGACCTCCAAAAGTCAAGTCCCAAGCTCAATTCCTCAGGGGAGTGAAATTTTTTGCAGTCCCCGTGTGTGTGTGTAGGATTAACATGGAAACATGATATTTTAGTGCTTAAGCCCTCCCCATGCCTACACAATGGGAATGAAAAAGATGACTGGATAGGTCTCGACGAGTGGAACAGTTGGTTCAAATCTCAAGTCCGAGACTCGAACAGGAGCCAAGATATTGTGAATTTAAACAAATTAAAAAAGTTTAAGACAAAAACTATGGAAGAAATAGCCCTATGATCATGAACTTATAATAACGGGAAGAGCAGATAGAGAGAGATCGAATGAGCCAGGTCCGAATGGAATGTGAGGCTCGGTTGCCGAGATATTGGCCAAAAAGCTGTAGTGGAGGGGGGGATGCACTGGGGTGATGCGTCCCAACAGATATGGTTAAAACAATAGTTATTACGATCTCCCAAAATGTCCCCTAGCCCCCAAAAAAGTGGCATGTTACAATATTAGACAACGGTGTGCGCGCGCATCCGTGACGGTGCCCGTCACATCCTGGACGATGTGCGCGCGCATTGTAAAAATTTACTCTTATCCTTTTTCCCTAACGCGCAAAAAGAAGTATAGCTTCAAAAAATTTCCTACTTTTGAACAATTATACCTAAAGGCTTGGAATTTGACAAGCATGTTTCTACTGCTGAATAGAAATCCACTGAAAGTGGTGTTTGAGGAAATCCACTGCGACGGGAGGTGAGCTATACGGTCGTAAATGATAAATATACTTCTGTTTTAAAAGTTCAAATCTTGTCCTCTTTAAATCAAGGGATGAAGGCTTTATAAGAATATTTTACAATACAATTGAAAACCTAATGCTAAAACTTAAATAACAATAACCTTAAAAGAATGTATAGTCTTAAAATGTCATGAAATATCCATCGAAGCGAGGGGGGAGCAACTAGTTCTTAATAAATGTATTTATAATAACTGGACATATGGTATTTTGGATAATATATACTTACTACATTAAAAACCAAAAATCCATTGAAAACAATTAAAAGAGAAGAAAATGTGTTTTTAATATTTTAAAATCTGAAACTTTGATAAGAATTTTATCCAAAACTTTTGGACCCCTAACGAGTTTCTGAGTTGAAAATTTAACGATAAAAACTAACTGAACTGAACTCAGTGGCGCAACAGCCAATGAGGGCCAGGGCCTACTGTGTCTATCTCAGTTTAAGTGACCTTGATCGCTGGAGTCCATGTGCAGATGTTTCGGTCAAGTGGTCATTCTGACGTGAAATCCCCAGTGTTAAGTTCCCAAGCAAGCTTGGTACTTATTTATCGACCCACTGTAGTAGGGATGAAAGGCTGAGTCGACCTTGCCCAGCCCGGGATTTAAACCCCGGACCCGTGGCGTAGAAGCGCCATACACTACCACTAGCCACCAGACTTCGACAGAAACTACTAAACTAACTAAAAAACCAAAACGTACCATGCGCTTAAAAAACTACATTTTTTTTTCACTGCAGAATATTTCATGCTAAAATTCTTTAAGAAGTAAAGGAATTTCAAGGAATTTGGTTTGGTTTGGTTTTATTTATCACTCCAGTAAAAACCATTTGAAACGGGGCTCAGATCAAGGAAAAATAAAATATATATATATATTTACTGTTACAATCAGTAAAAATTAAAATAAATCAAGTGTTGGTAAGAAAAATAGCTTTACACCAAAAATAGAATTCGAAGCAGTTATGTTGAAAGTTTTAATAAATCTTGCAATACACAAAAGAACGTTTACTCAATATTTCTTAATACAAAAAAAAAAACAGTTTTAGGAAATAATATTTACAAATATGTATTGATAAAAATAGCGACCATGAAAAATCAAAAAAATATATATGAAACAAAAAAAACAAGAAAACTATTTTTAGAAAAATATAGGAAAAAAACGTTATCAGTTTTGAAAATAAAGATTTAACTATAATAAAAATATAACTTCTAGAAAATAACGTAAATGCATGTAAAATAAAAACCTTTTTGTTATCAACAACAATGCATTGCTTGAAAAAACTTCTTCATTTGTTTTTGATTATTTTTA
This sequence comes from Trichonephila clavipes, assembly GCA_019973935.1. NCBI lineage: Eukaryota > Metazoa > Arthropoda > Arachnida > Araneae > Nephilidae > Trichonephila > Trichonephila clavipes. The sequence goes on along the minus strand of BMAU01017631.1, from coordinate 128,180 downwards.
AGTGAAATGTGTGTATTTCAGTAATCATGTCAGCTTAAAAATCAACTATCTTAAGCTTAGGCAATTTAGAAGTGTTTTTATTAATATTTAATTGTTGCGTGTTTTGTGTGTGTTCTATTTAACCATTAACTTATTATGCATCAATAAAAAAATATTTGATACCATTTTTTTAAGCCCACCACTTAGAATAAACTTATATTATTTTAAGATTATTGTATGTAAAAAAGAAATAAAATTTTATTCCTTATTTATTTATTTTGGGTGAGTCTTGAGAAGAGATATATATACTATATTTTCAGTACTGGAAGTTTGTTTAAAAACAATGCATCTGACAGTGGCGTAACGTACACCCCCGCATTCACGGGGGAAGGGGGGAGGCTTAAAGCCTGATGACGCCAAGTACGTGGTTATTCAATTTATATACCAATTAATATTATAGGCAAATCCTGTTTTTTCAGAATGGGGGCTAATATTCTTTGTTACGCCATAGGAGCGCATCTAAAATAAATATTTCAAAATATTTTATATGTTCTACCAATTCTGGGACTAAACCAGTTCACATACCAATTCAGTTAAAACTAATTGTAATTTTTAGCTATCACGGAATACTGTTCTAATGATTAATAAATTGCATCTGTGCTTTTTTCTAATACCGACTTTCACAAAGAAAGAGTTTTATTTTCAAAAATGCTCATAATAGGAATAAATTCTCTTATAATTTGGACTGGATTAAAATAAAACTCATATAAAAATTAAGCAAAATGTTATCATTTGAGAGATGTGTTCTTGTGATTTACACATAATCAGAAACACATCAAGAATTGAAATAGAATCAAATCATTAAAAATTTTACTACGGTTGTGAGGCTGCCATATTCGTTTCTTCGTGATTTGGCTTTCCTTTTCTGGGTCAAACGATTTTTCCTCTTGACGAAAATCATTTACTGAAGTCGCCAGTTTTGTACCTTTACAACGAAAACATAATAGTAGCAAGATACCATGCATAATCATACAAAATAAAATAAATTATATCGTTTGACATCAGAAATAAAACACGCTTCTCGTTTTATTAAAATCAAAATTCATTTCTCAAAATTCTATTGAAAAAATTTGCTTTGTTGATTTGTGAATCGGTTGGAGGTAAAATAGTACTTGCAATCGGGTACCTCTTTTATGAACTTTTTATTCTTAAGATCATCATCGAGACAAGAAATTATTTCTGTCACCCAAGAGGTATAGTGGTTAGCGATGCTGACTGCGGTGCCGTAGGGACTGGGTTCGAATCCCGGAGAAGACATGGATGTTTGTAAACGTGTAGTACCTTTGCGGCATGGAGTTACTCTAAATAGCCGTCGAGCCGCAAGTCCTCTCGTGTGGTTGGTGGAAGGGGAAGAGAGGTGGGAAGCCTCTGACCACCCCCAGAGAGTTCTCCCTCTAAATTGGGTTAGAACCGAACCAAATCGTACTGCACCTGCATGGTGCTCAAAGCCACGGCTAACGACAAGCGTCACTAAGCCCTTTGCTATGATGAATTTCGTGGGCCTAGATCTGGCCTTTGCCGATCAGGTGGCATTAGTAACATAACAACAGAAATTATTTCTAAATCGCTTAACCCTATCATGAGTCTTGATACGTTTTGAGTATAATAGAATTTTTCAAATTCATTTCTGTAATGTATTATTGGAAAGTTTACAGTTTCAAATTCAAAATCATTGCCAGGGAATTTTCATCACTCACAATTTTCTAATGCAATACATTCTGTCAAACTTTATTTTTTTTTTATGTATTTCTAGAATAAAAGCATTACTTAGTGTCAGCACATTCATGGACTCTGAGTGATAATAGAAACAAATTTTAAAAATTGACCGAGATTGGCCCATTGTATAATTAAATCAAAACAAAAGAGTAGTTTTTAAATTTACACAAAAGCTTATTTTGGGGATTCATTAAATTTTATGGAAATTAAATCAATGAAATTTTCATTAATTATCTGTATTTCATTTCCGGTTTCAATGAGCCGTGGAAAAGAACGATTCAGAGTGCTCTTATAGATAAATAAAATAAAACGAATGAAGTGAAATAGTAAAAAGAACATTTATAAATTGATTCCATGTGTTTTTCTTTCCTTAACATCTTTTTCCCAGTTGAAATTTCTTTTTCCGGCAGTAATAATAATAAATAAAAGAAATAAATAAAAGAAATAAAAATAAAAAAATGTTCTAATTGTGCTGGAAATGTTCTACATAATTAAAGACATTCTTTTTAAGAAATAAAGGCTCTTTGATCCTGATATCAACCTTAAACAATTACTAAACTAAAATGTTGCTTGACACTCACAATTTGGGTTCAATTATTTTTATTTCCTTTCTAGTAGCAAGGATAATTTACTGCTCCATAAATTCTGAAATACATTAGTTTTCAATAAGTGAAGCATAGTAGGATGAAAGTTAGGAAAAAGAAAAATTATGATTCATTAAAAAAGAATAAGTTATGGTTCTCTTGTTGTTAGAATAAAGGAATAAAAATACTTTTTTTCGGAAATGGTTTTGTTCGTGTGCATATTATTTTTTCCTCCAGGGTTATTTAAGTAATATGAAAAGTAAAAATAAATTATCTACATTTTTTACTCTAACTGTATAAATAATTATACATTATTTAATACAGTTTTTTTTTGTTGTTGTTGCTAGCTTTGATTAAAAATTTGCCAAAATACATTTGACATAATTAAAATATTAAATTAATTTGAGACATGGTAAAAGTTAATTTTAAATATGTTAATTATCATATGATTAACAACTGTGCTAATAACTTAAATAAATTTATGCTTTTATTTTTAAATTTATTTTAAATGAATGTTCGATGTTGCTTATTTATTTGAGTTTTTTTCATTAAAAAATTATTTTAATTAATTTTAACTTCATTTTTCATTTTAGGCTTTTTAATTTTTTTTTTGTCAAAGTAGAAATAGTTTACAGTAATAAAGCGGTAGTTGGAAAATTATAAATAAAATGAGAATACCTGCCGATTATTTTAGAGAAAAAATTTGAACTGACTTTGAAAGACGAGAAAACACAATATTGAGCATTCTAAATTTGAATATGAATTTTAAGCAAACGAAGTATTTTCAAAAGTATAGAAGAAAACTAGACAAATACGTCCGTAGATTTTGAAAATTAAAGAATAGTATAATAGAGTATTTAACAGACCAATTCGCATAAATTATGCGGAGAGTTTTGTAAATTAATTTGCGATTTCATGTTTCTACAAAGGCTAACAAGAACCGCGGAAGCATGGTGATCAGTTAGCAACTATTGTGGTAGGATAATTTCACAGTACGCTGTTCATGAAGACAGAATAGGAGGCACTGCTGTTAATTAACAGCATTCAGAGGCTGTTATTAGTATGATTTGGATGCTCGAGTGACGTATTGGTTCATGTGATATATTTTTATTGATTTTAATTTACGTTGAGCTCATAAGCTATACGAAGGCAATTGGCGACAGGTCTCATAATTTTAAACCATCTGAGTTGGAAACCCCCTCTAAAAGCTTCCTCCTTACGCAAAAGGAGGGACTTAGAGCTTCGACACTCTACAAGGTGGGTAAAGTTCCACAACATATATCCACTGTGTGTATGTTACGGAACTATTCAAACTTTTGCTATTTAAAATCAAATTCTTCTAAAAGGGACATTTTTACCCTCAGACTATTTTAAAACATTAAAATAGAAAAAAAAATCTTTTTAAATATTATTGAATCTGAGATTATTTACAAGATAGAATATCTGAATCTGACTATTTACAAAATAGAATATCTGAATTGGATTATTTACAAAATAGAATATCTGAATCTCATTATTTACAAAATGGAATATCTGATTCTAATTATTTACAAAAGGGAACGTCTGAATCTGAAAATTATGAAACACACGAATCAGAACATCAAGAAAATTTATTAACTGGAAATATTCATGAAACAGCTTGCGAAGAGAGAATATATACAGGCAACGTAAATTTTCAACAGACTGTTATTCAAATGCCGATGATGAAATGGTACATCGAAGTGAACGACCGTTTACAAAAGCAAAAGGAAATGAATTGCATAAATCTATTTTGAGAAAAAGTGATAAAAAAATGTATATAATTAAAAATTACAGTAATATTACTTACTTTTTGAATTTTCACTAATGGTGGACATAATCTGTGTGTGTGTGCTCTGGGACAATCTCCACTGCTCAAAAACAGAAGAGTCTCTGAGGACTAAAATGCTTTCTCTGTTTCTATATCTATATCTAGAAAATGTAGATCAAATGTTTTTTTGTGTGAAAATTAATCGATTAAGTGGTTTATTTTTTTTTTCTAAAAACTTTTATGCCGTAATTTTCCTCGGTTTTTGATCTTCCACAAACGCCTAACCACTTTCCTCTGTGAACTTTGACCTGTTCGATAGTACTAAAATATGAAAATTTTCTGACCATAATGTTTAGTCATGCCCAGTTGGTAATCATTGATCTGAAACTTAAATGCTTTTTTTTACTGCGTATTTCTTTTACCAGAAACTTTCTAATGCAGAAGGGGGAAAAAAATGTGTTCATACACACTTAAGATTTTGACACAAAGTTATAATTTAACACAAAGTAAAAAAGTTTTACGAAAGAGTGCACATTGTAAACAGGCAATATGAAGGAAATATTTGATTTAGTAATGTGATTTTTGTAAAAAATATTTGTTTTTTCACAATTTGTTACTGATTTGTATTGCATAACTATTACAATTTTTTTTTTTTAAAGAAAGGTTTCTTTTTGCGAGTTTTGTATTCTGTCTTAACTTTTAATTTTCTTGCTTAATTCCGATATGTAACTTTTTCCTCATATCTTTGGTTTCTTTGAAATATCGTCAAAAATAAATAAAATGTATATCCAATGGTAAAAGTAGATATAGATCAAGAATTTATGAGGCGTTAAAGCCCTTTAATTTATAAGCCTACTTGTTACCGTAAAATCCGGCGTATAATGGGCTCTTTTAACACAAAAATGGGATCAAAATTTACAGGTGCGCGTTATACGCCGGGAATAAGAAAATGACAGTTTCAAAAAATGGAAAAAGAGATGAGCATAAGAAAAAACAGACTTCTAGATAGATCGGAATACCGTTTATTTGAATGAAACGACATACCTAAAAAAATTAAGGGATTCTGATTGTAAACGTATACTATTTTTTCAAAATCCTGGGATAATACTTTGAATAAATGGCTTAAAAACATACCAGCATTTTGCACGCACATTTCTCGTTCTTTTGTAGAAATGGGGGAACGCGTTATACGGCAAATATACCTAAATTTTTTTTTAAATGCACCTTGAAATTAAGGTGTGCGCTAGTTTTTATAGTGATTATTTTTATTTTGTTAAAAAGAATCTTGTTTCATATATAGATTAGAAAATTAAATTTTTTAAAAAACATTAAATATTAAAAAAAGTTATGAACAAATTTTTACTTGGCCTTTAAAAGCAGAGGTTGACCGTAGAGCATTCGTCGCGCTGATTTTGTTATTTTAGTAAGATATTTAAAAAAAAAAAAGTTCTCCCCCCCCCACACACTACTTTAAACTTATATATATATATTTCATACTTTTTTATGCAAAGGTTATCTGTGGCGATCCTTCAATCTCGATTAACTAAACTTTCAACCCGTTTTTCCACATTATGTAAATGACATTTCAAAGATTGAATTAAAAATCTTAAATTCCAAGTGAATCCATTTTCGTGTACCTCTTAAGGGGAAAACAGAACTTCTAACATTTCAACAAATAACTCCTTTTGAATAATTAAGGAAATTGCATTATTTTTTGGGATCCATCTTGACGAATCGATAGACGTAGTACAACAGGGGTGTCAAACTCGCAGTCCGACAAACAGCGAACATTTTTCAAGCCCTACCAGCAAGTAAAGGGTGTTTTTTTAGAGATATAGAACTTTAAATTGCAATAAAACAACGATGTATTATTCGATTGACATGAATTTTTTTTTATTCGAAAGATAATCTTGTGGTATTACATTTTATATATGATTTCTGGCATAGGACTGCCACGGCTGGCTCGGATGTAGTCCAATCTGGACGTCCAATTTTCGATGACTTTTTCCAACATTTGTGGCCGTATATCGGCAATAACACGGCGAATGTTGTCTTCCAAATGGTCAAGCGTTTGTGTCTTATCCGCATAGACCCATGACTGTACATAGCCCCACAGAAAATAGTCTAGCGGTGTTAAATCACAAGATCTTGGAGGCCAATTCACAGGTCCAAAACGTGAAATTAGGCGGTCACCAAACGTGTCTTTCAATCAATCGATTGTGGCACGAGCTGTGTGACACGTTGCGCCGTCTTGTTGGAACCACAGCTCCTGGACATCATGATTGTTCAATTCAGGAATGAAAAAGTTAGTAATCGTGGCTCTATACCGATCACCATTGACTGTAACGTTGTGGCCTCCATCGTTTTTGAAGAAGGATTCCGCCAGCCCTTAAAGCGCACCAAACAGTCAGTTTTTCTGGATGTAACGGTGTTTCGGCATACACTTGTGGATTAGCTTCACTCCAAATGCGGCAGTTTTGTTTGTTGGCGTAGCCATTCAACCAGAAGTGAGCTTCATCGCTAAACAAAATTCGCTGATGAAAATCGGGAACAACGACAATCTCGTTTTGGGCCCATTCGACGAATCTACGCCTTGCTTGATCATATTTAAAATGTAATGCCACAAGATTATCTTTCGAATAAAAAAAATTCATGTCAATCGAATAATACATCGTTGTTTTATTGCAATTTAAAGTTCTATACCTCTCAAAAAACACCCTATATATAATAAACTATCAAAATTTCTCCCCAAATACAAAAGATATTAGCAAAGAAGAGATGTCAAGTGTTAGAAGGTAAACATTCAATTTTTTGTTTTTGTCCTTTTATTTAAGGTACCCGACTACGTTCGGAACCGGGATTTTGCAAAAGCGTATAAATGGATAATATTTATGATGTTTAGCGTCACTTAGTTTAGAAAATGTATATAAAATTGTTTTAAGAATATTATTACAATAAAAAATTATTTAAGTACAATATTTTGAGAAAAAAATGAACATAGAATGACCCATTTTCGAAATATTCTCCTTCTGTGAAAAATGCTTCTATTATAATAATATTTTGCCTGTATATAGCTCAAACCTCTCTACAGAGGCTCAACTAGAATTTTTGAAATATATAACTTAGAAGTGGGTTTATCCATTTTTTACGACAACAGAGGGGAGCAATTTTAAGAAAAAAGCGCAAATAATTATTTCAATTGGTGGTAACTCTGAAAATAATGTGAATTTTTCAAAAAATCCTAGTTCAGACTCTGGAAAAGTCTTTACTTTATATACTGCTGGCTACCGTAAATGCAACACCCTGAAGGAAGTATGCAAATAACATGAAATTTACAACATGCATCAGCGGAGGTGAGATATGCAAATGATTAGAACTTCAGCGCAAACACACATCACATGCGCCTGTGGCGCCCCCTCAAAGCGCTATTTAAGGCTTGGAGATTTCGACGATTTCAAGTTCGGCAATTGTGTTTTTCTTGTGCTTTTTTCAAAAAACGATCAGTTATGTCTCGTAGAAAACAGCGATCAGCATTTGATCAAGTATCTGAGTTCGACAGAGGAAAGATAGTGGCCTACTGAGATTGTGGATTATCTTTCAGGGAAATCGGTAATCGTGTTGGACGAAACCAAAAAACTGTAATGCGGATATATGACCGTTGGATGCAGGAGGGTACGACGGACTGACGTGGTCGATCGCATCCACCTCAGTGCACCACTTCACGTGAGAACAGGTAAGTTGTGCGCATGGCAGTGACGGATCGCTCGGCACTCACATCACGAACCGTAGCACAACACATTGAGCCTGTAACGCATCATTCAGTGTCTGCGCGTACCATTCGACGCCGTTTACATCAGAGTGGTCTGACCGCAAGACGTCCATTGTTTGGTCTGCCCTTGACGCAGAACCACAGACGTCTCTGCCGCCAGTGGGGCAATGAAAGAAGGATGTGGGCCGCAGAATGGAATGAAATTGTCTTTACCGATGAGTCACACATCTGTCTGCAATACCACGATATTCGGATTCGGGTCTGGATACACCGTGGAGAGAGGATGCTGAACAGCTGCGTTATGCACCGCCACACTGGTCCTGCACCAGGTATTATGGTATGGGGCGGTATTGGATGTCACTCTCGCACTACTCTAGTACGCATTGCCGGTACTTTAAACAGCCAGCGATACATCTCCGAGGTGTTGGAGCCAGTTGTCCTTCCTTACCATCAGGGCTTTGCCACAGCCATATTTCAACAGGATAATGCGCGACCAAACGTGATATGCATAGTCCAAAGGTTTTTCGTCAATCACCAGATTGAATTAATTCCCTGGCCAGTTCGCTCTCTCCGGATCTTTCGCTGATGGAAAACATGTGGTCAATAGTTGCTCAACGATTGACCCAGATTACATCCCCAGCTGCCACACCAGATCAACTTTGGCAACGTGTGGAAGCTGCTTGGTCTTCTGTACCCCAAGAACATATCCAAAGTCTCTTTGAATCAATGCCGAGGCGTGTGGCAGTGGTGATCTCCAACAATGGCGGCTACTCTGACTACTAATTCTGGCAGAAACCACACTTCACAGATGTCTATAAATTTAATCATTTGATACTTGGTCAACATGTTATCTACAAAATAAATTTTTTTTGCTATCCCTTGTCTTGCTTGGGGTTGCATTTACGGTGGCCAGCAGTGCATAAGCGAGATTTTATTATTTAGAAGTATTTTTTTATAAAAGGAGAACATTTCAAAAAAAGATTATTCTAAGTTACATTTTTGACAAAATATTGTATTTTAAAAAAATGTTTATTTTTAAAATATCCTTAAAACAATTTTATCCATGTATTCTAATCTAGGTGACACTAAATATCACGAATATTATCAATTTAAGGTATCCGACTACGTTCGGAACCATGATTTTAAAAAGGAACATAAATGGATAATTTTCATGATATTTAGTGTCATTTAGATTGGAATACATGTATAAAATTGTTTTAAAGATGAATTGACTCAACACACACACACAGTAAACACACGCAGTGGACTGTAATATTTTTAATTTCTCTCTACTCCGTACACTACCTCTCGGAGTGAGTGTTACATATATACACTGACGTTTTTCTTTACAAGCCGCTAGAGGGCGCTGTTCAATAACAGAACTAACATACCGCCCCACATTGCACTGGTTTAACCATGCAATCATTGTTACTAAATTAACATTCATATTGGTTACATTTAGAACACTTTACACACATTCAACACTTGACAATTCTCAAGAAATACAATTACATAAATCATTATATAAATTCAAGATTTCACAAATAACAATATTTTTTTTTATACAAATACAAAATCACTTTACTAACAATGAGTAAATTTACACACCACCAATGGTACACTAAATGAAAAATTCAAATTATATTTAAGGATCTTCCATTGGTAAAACACAAATTTTTGATATGGCTCTTTTACATGTACTATACAGAGTTTTAATTTTCACTACACGCACTTTTTTATCTTCGCCATAATACAATTCTACGATTCTACCTAATGCCCATTTATATGTTGGTAAATTTTCTTCAATTATTAAAACCAAGTCTCAATTTTAACGTTATTCTTCTCAAACATCCATTTTCCTCTCTGTTGTAATTGATTCAAGTAATTACGACTCCAAAATTTCCACATTAATTGAACTATCTTAGTTATTTTTTGCCACCTTTTGAGATTACTCTCTTTACATTTTGTTAAATTAGGCTCTTCTAGCGAATTTAAAGATCTATTAATTAAAAAATGAGCTGGTGTAAGCACTTGGAAATCATCATCATTGTTTGATAGGGGCAAAGCGGTCGAGAATTTAAAATTCCCTCAATTTGTACAGTGACCGTAAGTAGTTCCTCGTACGTTAAATTAATTCCATTCACAACTCTTTTTAATTGATATTTACATGACTTTATGGCCGCTTCCCAAAGACCTCCAAAAATTGGGCGACCTCGCAGGAATAAATTTCCACTCTATTCCTTCTGCTGCTAAGTAATTAGCTAATTTTCGTCTGGTTTTCTGACTATTTCAAGGAGTTTTTAATTTCATTGCTAGCTCCGACGAAATTTTTACCATTGTCCGAAAACAGTTTTGCACATTTGCCTCTTCGAGCCATAAACCTTTCAACGCGGCAATGAATGCTTGCGATGTTAAATCTGATACTAACTCAATATGTACCGCTTTAAACACAAAACACACAAAAATACAAATATACACTTTAAACAAATTTCCTTTACGTTGTCCTTTATTTTTAATGAAAAAAGGACCACAGAAGTCTACTCCTGAACAATTAAATGGATAATCAGTAATAAGTCTCTCTTTTGGCAAATTACCCATAATTTGAGTTGACACAATTGGTTTCGCTTTAAAACATACAATACATTTATATACAATTTTTCTGCACATTGACCTACCATTCAACGGCCAAAATTTTTCCCGAATATGATTCAGTAAAGATACAGTTGCCACATGTAAATATTTCTTATGAAAATATTCTATTATTATTAAAGTTAATCTATTATTTTTTTGGTAAAATTATCTGGTGCTTTTTATCGAAACTTAACTCTAAGTTACACAATCGTCCTCCTACTCTTAAGACACCGTTGTCATCTAAAAAGGGATTCAATGTCTTTAACTTACTGTTTGGTAGCACACTTCCCTTACTTTTAAGATGGTTAATATCACTGGAAAATTCTTGCTCTTGCACCTTTTTTACCAGATATGTTTCAGCTTTCTCAAATTCTTTTGTTGTGAGTGGACCAGCCACTTTATTTATTCCCTTTAAATTTTTCCACGAACCTGAAAATAAAACTTAATACACGTAAAATAGTTATATAATTATTGCTTAGATTAAGAAGATCGTTTAAAAAATCATTAACATGAATATTAAGCACCGATTGAAAGTTTTCAATTTGTTCTTTAACACAGTTTTTCAGTTCTGAATTATATTCATCTAGCTTCTCTCTACAATTTATAGTTCGATTTGGATAGTCATCACCTGAAAGAAATGTTGGTCCATTAAACCATAAGTTTTGTTGCAAAAGTTTCTCAGGATCGACTCCTCGGGAGACTAAGTCTGCGGGATTTTGATCAGATGGTACGTGTCTCCATAACTGATTAGGATAGAGTTCTTGTATCTTGGCAACCCTATTTTGAACAAAGGTCTTTAAGTCCATCGGTTCCTTTCGAAGCCACGCCAAGACGATCATCGAATCCGACCAAAGATATACTTCAGCAGTTTCTAGTTGTAAAGCCGCTACAACTCTTTTTCACCAGTTTTGCCAATAGCACTGCAGCACACAATTCAAGTCTGGGAATTGTCAGGCTTTTAATAGGCGCTACTCTCGATTTGCTTGTGATTAACCGAACTAAATTTTCACTCTTCAAAATTTTAGATTTGCAGTAAACTGCTGCACCGTAGCACCGCTCTGAGGCATCAGCAAAGCCATGGATCTCAGTAACTTCTGGAAAAGCGACAAGAATACGCCTTGGTATCTCTATATTGTTGATATTCTCTAAAGATACTAGGAATTGTTGCCATTCTCGATATTCTTCAGCTGGCAGAAGGTCATTCCATTCCAATTTGCTTCTCCACAAACGCTGGAGGAAAATCTTTGCTTTGGAAATTACTGGTGCCATCAGTCCAACAGGATCAAAGATCTTGGCAATAGTAGACAAGACGTCTCTTTTAGTATAAGAACTGTCCAAACAGACTTTCACTTTAATCAAAAAAAGCAATCTAGGTTCGGCTTCCACGACACTCTAACGTTTTCGTCTCTGTTAAAATTGCAAAATTGTAATTCTGTTCGGGATCCGGTGACAATTTCTCGTGATTGGCGCAAAGTTTATGCAACTCCATTCCAGCACTTTTCAAAATTCCTTTTAATTGTTGTCTGAGAACAATTGCCTCCTCTAACGTTGCAACACCACAAAGGACATCGTCCATATACAAGTTGTTCCGTAAAACGGAAGCTGCTATAAGGAAGTTAGCCTCTTCATCCACATCGACAATTGGGTTAAAGTTCTCTGTGCTAAGTAGGGAGCACTTACAGTGCCATAGGTAACAGTTGAAAGTTCGTAAATTTTGGGTGATTCATGTTCACTTTCACACCAAACGATTCTCTGCAGATTACGCTGTTTAGTGTTAATTAATATAGTTCGATACATCATTTTAATGTCTGCTGTAAATGCATACGTGTAAGTTCTGAACCTGAGCATTTGCGCATATAAGTCCTCTTGTATCACTCCTCCATTATATTGAATGTCATTTAAAGATATTCCATTATCAGTTAACGAAGAACAGTTAAAGACAACTCTAAGTTTTGTTGTGGACTTTTCTGGACGATAAATTCCATGATGGGTAGCGTGGTATGCGATTTTGGTTCGGTTTCGTTAGTCACTTCCTTCATGTGACCCAGTCTTTCATAATCTCTTAAAAATTCACGATATAAATTTAAATAATTATCATCTCTAGCTAAGCGATTCCACAGCGATCCAAGTCGTTTGAGGGCTATGTCTTTCGAATTACCCAAACACGAGGGTTCCTTTTAAGGGCATAGATACTACATATTTACCTTCTTTAGTTCTAAAATGAGTATTCGCGTAATGTTCCTCACAAATTAGCCTTTCTTTATTTTTAACTATTAGTTCCTCTATCTGCTTTAATTTCCAAAATTTTTCTAAATTTTTATTCAAATCCTCATCACGAATCAAACCGCAGTGAACCTTAGTTTCATTTATTGAATCTAAATTACCCGTTACTATATAACCAAATACGCTGTTGACTAACAGTAATTGCGAATCTTTTATTTTAATTCTTTCCGGTTTCAATAACTCATAAAATATATATTTGCACCTAATAATAAATCAATTTTGCCGGGAACATTAAATTTAGAATCCGCTAATTCCACAAAATTATAAAAATCAGAATTTATTTCTAACGCTTTCTGCGGAATAAAATCAGTGATTTTTAACTACGAAGCATATCCAATTCCCTTTCGAAAGATTTATTTTGATTAGAAATCGCCACTTTAACACACCCATTTACAACCATAGAAGCATCATTTAAACACGAGATTAATGTATTTATTCTTTCGGTCTTAAGTCGTAATTTATTCGCGCACTCATTCGAAATTAGACAAGTTTCACTTCCCGAGTCTAACAAGGCTCTAAATGTCTGCCATTCTGAATATTTATCTTTCACTATACAGAATTAAAGCAGTACTCAAAAGGCATTTGTTTTTAAAACACGCCGTTGCCACGATCTGTGTTTCGTCTTCTTTCGGAACGAAAGAACTCAAGGCGAATTGGGGTTCCTGGTTAACGTCTGTCATCGTCTCAAGGGGAAGAAGGAATTCCCTTTCCTTTCTCTGGGGTAATGTAATAGTTTGTTATGCGGTTTCGAGCAGAAACAATTTTTGATCTACATCTACTAACGCTGCATTGAGGTGAAAAACATTTAAAACAAAGTCTATTATTTTTAACAAATTCTACTCTTTCGTTTACAGAAAACATTTTAAATTGTGGGCAAAATTGTAAAGCATGATTATTTTTACACAATACACATTTATCATTTTTTAACTCGGAAAAAATACATTCGATGCATCTCGCGGTATTTTAGCATTAAATTTGTTTTGTTTATTATAATTAAAACGCTTGGAATTTTCACAAAAAAGGGCTTAGAAATTATCTCATTCTTAATTTTTGCCTTTCGATGACAAATATATATCGCACTCACGCCCTAACTCTTGTGGTTTAAAATATTTCTCTCCCTGTTTTATACTCATGTGAGACAATAATTCTCTGTCGAGTGTGTTCATTATTTTATCCGATACAATTAACTCACATAATGATTTAAAATCATTCACATTGCGCAGCTGACAATAATACTCAAATGTCGCGCATAATCGTGATGCAAATTGCACATAACTCTCTGAACTTAATTTTTTGCGCTTTCTGAAATCTATTATAGCATTCTTGTGGTGTGGGAGAAAATTCTTTTAATACTAAATCTTTAAGCTTACTATAATTATTTAACTCTTCTTCGGAAACATGAACAAGTAAATTATTAACTCTCTCACCTAGAATATTTAAAAGAATTTCGCCTTTAAATTGTTCGGGAACCTCTTTTATTTTGAATGCTTTTTCGAGCGACTGGAAAAATAAATTATATGATTCCACTCTTGAAGGTACGGGTATTGTTCAAGTTTTCACGGACTTTAACAAAGTCTCAACATTACAATTGGCGGCAGTTTCAAAACGCTCGATTTCGAATATCGAGATTTTGAGGTAAATTCTTCTGGATATTTGCAAGGTCTAATTGTTTTTGCAATTGCGCTAATTTAATTCGTTCAAATTCTAATTTAGTTTCACTATCCAATCTCTTATTTTTAATTTCCGCCAAAGCATAATCGATTGCAGATTGAACTAACTCTTTATCATTTTTGTAAACGTCACTATTTACAATTAAGTTTTTAAGCCAGCGATTTTTGCTCCTTCTGGTACAGTTAAATTTAACTCTTCCGCAACGATTTTTAACTCGTCTTTCCCTAATTTATTTAAAGACATATTTATGAATTAAGGACACTAATAGAAGGATCAATTAATTGCACCTACCTCCTCAGATCGCTGTTTCACGCTGCTCGCTAAAGTTTCGCAATCGTTCTCTATTCACACTTTGGCAATCACTTATATATTTTTTATTTCACTGTGAATTTTGATAATCCACGGTTTCACAAATTCTCATATCCATAAGGTCGTTTTCCTCCGGTGAGGCTGACCATGAATTGACTCAACACACACACACAGTAAACACACGCAGTGGACTGTAATATTTTTAATTTCTCTCTACTCCGTACACTACCTCTCGGAGTGAGTGTTACACATACACTGACGTTTTTCTTTACAAGCCGCTAGAGGGCGCTGTTCAATAACAGAACTAACAAAAGACATTTTGACAAAAAAATTATTTAAATACAATATTTCGGCAAAGAATTAACTTAGAATAATCTTTTTTTTAAATGTTCTCCTTTTATAAAAAATGCTTGTATATAATAATAATATTTTCTTTATATAAAGAAGTAAAGACTTCTCCAGAGAGTCTGATCTAGGATTTTTGAAAAATTCACATTATTTTCAGAATTACTACCAATTGAAATAATTATTGGCGTTTTTTTTCTGAAAATTTCTCCCCTACGTTGTCGTAAAACATAGATATAAACCCACTTTTAAGTTATATATTTCAAAAATTCTAGTTGAGCCTCTGTACAGAGGTCTGAGCGATATACAAGCACAAAATACTTTTATAATAGAAGTATTTTTCACAAAATGAGAATATTTTGAAAATGCGTGGTTCTACGTTCATTTTTTGTCAAAATATTGTGCTTAAATAATTTTTTACTGTAATAATATTTGTTGTTTTACAAATGTTCGTTGTCAAATGCTGGTTCGTGTTTTAACTAAAACGTTGCGACCTTTGGACTGTAAATTTGGTTTATTACGAGATGGTGCTATTCGCACGCTGTTCCAAGATGGAAGCTACAACAACAACTGAAGCGGAGGGTTACATCAAAACATTGGTGCAGGTGCTCAGTCGGCGGATGGCATTCGCGACAAAAAATAGATACAATTACGGACTGAACATCCTCCCCCCGTTGAATTACATTCAATCAATATACAGAATCACATAAATCAAAGAAGATATAAAACATAATAAACAAATAATACTTTACATAACTCAAGGAAGAAACAATTTCACAAATTACATATTAATTGTCCAAGGGCAGAACACACACCTTCCCAATGCTGCGTTTAATATTGCCCTTATTAGTTTTTATTTCCACTATGCGAACCTTCCCATCCGTACCAGGAACTAGCTTGGTAATGCGACCTAAGCTCCATTTATTTACAGGAAGGTTATCATCCTTTATTAGGATCATTGTATTTAATTTCACGTTATCTTTGTGAAATTGCCATTTGTTTCGTTGCTGTAAATTGTTTAAATAATCGTGAGACCATTTTGTCCAAATATGTTGAACTATTTTTGTTAATTTTTGCCACCGAGAAAGTGTGTTTTCTGTCTTGTCTAACAAATTAGGTTCAGAAATGGAAGTAATGGGTCTTCCAATCAAGAAATGACCTGGAGTAAGCACTTCCAAGTCGTCAATATCTTCTGACAAAGGAGTGATTGGTCTAGAATTCAGAATTCCTTCAATCTGTGTTATTATGGTTAAGAATTCTTCCAAAGTCAACTTTAGGTTTCCTACAGCTCTTTTTAAATAAAATTTGAATGATTTAATTCCTGCCTGTCAAAGTCCACCAAAAG
Source organism: Trichonephila clavipes (assembly GCA_019973935.1). NCBI lineage: Eukaryota > Metazoa > Arthropoda > Arachnida > Araneae > Nephilidae > Trichonephila > Trichonephila clavipes. The sequence goes on along the minus strand of BMAU01017631.1, from coordinate 111,699 downwards.
TTGGTGCTCTAGGTGGCATGAAATTCCAAGAAATCCCTTCAGAAGAAAGATAAGAGGAAAGTTTTTCTTCGGGAAACTTTAAGAGATTATGTAACCTTTTTAATTCTCGATTAGCTCCAACAAAGTTTTTGGCATTATCTGATGATATAGTAGCACATTTCCCGCGTCTAGCCACAAAACGCTTTAATGTAGCAAGGAAGGCGTCTGTGGTCAAATCCGAGACAATTTCGAGATGGACGGCCTTTGAGGCTAAGCAAACAAAAATGGCTACATATATCTTTTGGTAAATACCCTTTCTCTAGTGTTTATACCTTATGAAAAAGGGTCCACAATAATCAATTCCTGTATGCTGGAAAGGAAAACTAGGGTTTACTCTCTCTCGAGGTAAAGATCCCATAAGTTGGTTTGCTACAATAGGTTTATTTTTGAAGCAAACTACGCATTCGTGCACAATTTTCCTCGCTATTGATCTGCCACGAAGTGGCCAAAATCTTTGTCTTGTACAATAAAGCAAAGTTTGAGGGCCTAAATGAAAATTTCTATTGTGTATATTTATTATAATTAATTTGGTGAGAAGATGATCCGCTGGGAGTATAGCTGGATTTTTCTGACTATAAGTTAAATCCGAGTTTTGCAAACGTCCTCCAACCCTCAAAATTTGATTTTCATCGAGGAATGGATTTAAAGAGAAAAGTTTACCTTTTTTTTTTTTGAATTACAACTACTCTTAGCTAGAAACTCGATTTCTTCTTGAAAGGCAGAGGCTTGAAGATTTTTAATGAGGCATAATTATGCTTCATTCACTTCACTATAATCTAATTGACCAGACCTTTTTACACTAGGATTTCTAGAGTTGTGGAGGAACCTGAAAATATAACTCAAAATATGCAACAATTTAGTATAGTTATTAGAACGTTTTGAAAGATCATCTATAAGAGAGAATTTACAAGAAGTTAAAAGCACATTTGCGGGTTTAAGTTCCTTTAAGTAGTCACTGTCAGAAGTTATCCTTTCAAAGTCAATTGGGTTTGCTTCAAGTTCTTCCCTTAAAAAGTCTGGGCCATGCCACCAAAGTTGTTTAGAAGAGGTGTCCGAAGCATTCAATCCACGTGATATTAGATCAGCCGGGTTTTCATTAGAGGATACATGATTCCACATTGGCAGTTCTGGGTTAGTCTCTGTATAATTTTTATTCTATTGCCGATGAACGTCTTAAGCTGCTCAGGAGATCGCTGAATCCAGGCTAACACAATGTTAGAGTCAGTCCATAGCATTATTTGCTGTATAGGTAGCGTCAAGGAATGTAAAACCTTTTCCAGGAGCTGTGACAATAACACACAATTCCAAACGAGGGACAGTGATTGGTTTCACCGGTGCAACACGGGAATTGCTGCACAAGAGTCTTGTAGATACATCCTCTTCTGAGATCGATTGAGCATATAGTACAGCACCATATGCTGCTGTTGAGGCGTCGGCAAATCCATGGATAATAATTCTGCCTTTTCCTATTACGAGTCGAGGGACATGGATATTTTGAATAATTGGCAGGGTAGACACGAAGTCGTTCCATTCTTTAGCTATTGGATTGGAGAGAGGTTCATCCCATTCTAATTTGAGAATCCAAAATTTCTGTAATAATTATTTGGCCTTAGTTAGAATTGGCCCCAAGAATCCAAGGGGGTCAAATAAACGTGCAATAATGGATAAAACTTCTCTTTTTGTATACAACTCACGGCAGTTCACAACGGTCTTAAAAAAGAAATAATCAAATTGTGGACTCCAAATGATTCCTAGAGTTCTAATTGTTTTTTGGTCTGATGATTGGCAATGGAAATCCCAAGATTGCTCTTCTTTAGGTATTGAATTCAATATTTCTGGAGTATTGCTACACCACTTATGTAGGCTCATACCCGCTTTTTTAAATAAACTAATTAATTCTAACTGTAGTTTTTGAAATTCTTGAAAGTCTGAACTACCTGTTAAAATATCATCCATGTAAATGTCTCTGATTGTAACTGATGCAGCCAAAGGATAATGTTCACCTTCGTCCCTAGCTAATTGCTGAATGGTTCGGGTAACGAGATAGGGTGCACAAGTAGTCCCGTAAGTTACAGTGTTGAGTTTGTAAGTTTGTACAGGACCACACATCAACACTGTCTTTCCATGAAATCATCTACAAATTTCGATGACCGGGGCTAATTAAAATCTGTCTAAACATTTTTGAAATATCCGTTGTAAAGACAAATGTGTGCTGCCTAAATCTCAAAAGAATTGAAAATAAATCTTGCTGCAAAATCTCGCCTTTCTACAAAATGTCATTCAAAGAAAGACTTGATGTTGTTTTTGAAGAGGCATTAAAAACTACTCTAAGCTTGGTAGTTTTACTATCGGGGCGAAACACTCCATTATGTGGTAGAAAATAAGCAATATTTGTTTCTAGGGGGTCAGCTACTAATTGCATGTGGTTTAAATCAATATATTCCTGTAAGAACGATTTATAAAGGGTTTGTAATTCATAATGTTTCGAGAGTTTTTTCCAAAGTTGATTCAAACGAACTTCAGCCAAGAACCTTGAACTACCTAAACAGTATGGATCTTTTTTAAGGGGTAATTGTACAACATAGCGTCCTTCTTCAGTGCGATAATGAGTGTTTTGATATTGGGTTTCACAAATTTTTCTTCTAAACCATTTTCTAGTGGGGATTCATCTACCCTTTCAATTTCCCAAAATGCTTGCAATTGTTGATTAAGATTATCTGAATTTATTTCCGCATTAATAGCTAAGCCACAATATGATTTTTCCTCAAATTTATCGAGAGAGAGAAACTCCCTACAACAATGATGTACCCGAAAACAGTCTCTTGAAACAGCCATTTTTCGCATGGCGATCGAAATTTATTGGGTCTTAATAATTCAAAAAAGAGCTCGCACTCAATAAGCATATCTATTTCTCCTGGTATACCAAAATCTTTATCCGCGAGATCAATGTTCGAAGGAATGTTTACTTTAGTTGCATCCATGCGATGGATAGATGTTGTAGTAATATACGGGACGATTAATAGTTCTAACGGCGTTGAAAAGTCTCCATTTTTATTTTGAATCACCGTTTTAACCTTTTGTTTAACTCTAAGGGTTATTTCACCTAACCCCGAAATAGACGCGTTTATTTTTTATTTTTTCAGAGGGAGTTTATTAGCCAGCCGTTGTCGAATGAAGGAAAGATGAGATCCTGAGTCTAAAATCGCTTTGCAGGGGAAAAGCTGATCCTCTGCCCCCCTGAGGTAAACCATTGCAGTCGGGAGTAAAATATTTTTCTTTTCTCCTACACAGTTCGAAAACGTATAAGAGTGATCAGGGGTTGTTGACCCTTGCATATTCGGTAGGGGTGTTAGTTCGTTAGCTAATGTCGTGGAGAGGGGTAAAGGAATCGCTTCAAATATATGTAACGATGTATGATGACGTTTTTTACAAACGGAACAAGAGTTTTTCGATTTACAATCCTTAATTTTATGATGTTCCTTTAAACAATTGATGCACAAATTAAGGCGTTTTATTTGATTAAATCTATCGGATACTTTCATATCGTGATAAGCGCTGCACTTATAAATCAAATGAGGCAGTTTACAGATTGCACAAGAATTTGATGAATCATTCGAATTAAGAAATATTTTACCTTTATGGAAGGGTACTTGTTTTGGTGAGTAATAGGAGCAGAACGATTAATACTATCTATAGTTTGGCTTCTTTTTTCTAAAAACATTATAAATGTATCTAATTCAGGAATTTGATTTGAATCAATGGATTGTTCGAATTGTTTACGAGTTTCTCGATCTATTTTTTTCAGAATGATATTAAGCAATATAAGATCCGATAAATTATTGCGTTCAAAACCTAAGAGTTTTAAAGCTCTGATATTCTTGCTTAGAATATCTGTCATGGTTCTAATATCTCGAGCTGATTCGCTTGTTAACTTTTCTATTTCTAATATAGCATTAATATGAGTCTCAGTAAGGAGACGCTTATTTTCAAATCTAGTTTTTAATGCTGTGATGAGCGATTCAAAGGAATCATCAACTGCTTCAAGTAGTTTGGCATCACCTTGTAATGACGCTTTCAAATAATAAAGTTTTTGTGACTCGCTCAAGTCATTGTTATTACTTATAATGTTATCAAATTGTGATTTAAAGCTAGGCCATTCGTCGTATCTACCTCTAAATACCGGTAAAGGTATTTCCGGTAGTTTTATTCCTAATTTCAGTTTAGAATTAGCTTGAGATATTGCATTTTCATGATTATGAACAGAACTAACAGAAGATTTAGCAATTAAAGAATTGAGAATATCTCTAATTCTTACCACCAGCTCCTCTAGTCTGTCCTCCATACTTTGTATGTCAGCTTCTATCACTTGTAGTTCCGATTCACTAATATCCTTGATATCATAGTACTGATCCTTTAATTCATCAATCTTTCTGTTCATTTCTTGGACACGTTTCAGTTTAATGTCAAGTTTTGTCGGAGTATGATTCCCTGATTCTTCTACGAAAGTTTCTATCTTAGTTATGGGGCCTTTGATTGCACGCTTCGAATTATTAAGTTTATCCATTTTTTTTTTCCTCCGGTTAGACGCTCCAAAAATGTAGTGTTGTTTTACAAATGTTCGTTGTCAAATGCTGGTTCGTGTTTTAACTAAAACGTTGTGACCTTTGGACTGTAAATTTGGATTTGTAAATTACGAGATGGTGCTATTCGCACGCTGTTCCAAGATGGAAGCTACAACAACAACTGAAGCGGAGGGTTACATCAAAATATTGGTGGAGGTGCTCAGTCCGCGGATGGCATTCGCGACAAAAAATACATACAATTACGCACTGAACAATATTCTTAAAATAGTTTTATATATACATTTTCTAATCTAAGTGACACTAAATATCCTAAATATTCATTTATACGCTTTTGCAAAATCACGGTCCCGAACGTAGTCGGATACCTTAAACGCTTTTTTAAAATCAAGGTTCCGAACGTAGTCGGATACCATAAGCGCTTTTCTAAAATCACGTTCCAAACGTAGTCGGATATATATATACCTTAAGTTTATTATAATGTGTAGTTCTTTTTGTGAAATCACTTCCACTCAGGTATCTTGGGACATCACATTTATTTATATACAATTACGAAAAACGATCACGAATACTGCACACAGCAATTCTGATCCAAAAGCACACAGCTACGGGTCAGCTCGTCAACCCCGTACAAGAAATGCGTGGGAGTGAACCGGGAAAAGAGCGCGTGGGCGGATCACTCAGTTATCCTTCCGCCAGAAAAAATAGTTCACTCGCTTCACCCCAACATACCCCTCCTGCGAGTGATACATTTTTTTTCAAACCATACAAATATTATAGACACATACACAATACACATAAAATATAACAATAAACACAGTGACATAAAATCAAGAGAGTAATGAAATTTTTTCCATTGAATATTCCAACGTTTCTACATTCATGGCTTTCGTAAGGAAATCCGCAATTAAAAATTCTGTTTGGACATATTCTAATTTAATTACAGTATCTTCATTTAAATTCTTTATAAAATGAAAACGTAAGTTGATATGCCTTGATTTATTTGAAGAAAGGGTACCCTTAATCCACTGAATTGCTGCTTGACTATCTGAATTTAAAGTTACAGCATCATTTATAAATTGTTCACATTTTAATTCAGTTAACAAATTTACAGTCCAAATTGTTATTTCCAAATTTCAGAAATAGAAAATAACTCTGCTTCACATGTTGATAAACTCTAATACTCTTTTGTTTACGACATTTCCATAAAATTAATGAATTATCTAGTAAAACTACACCTCCAGAAAAAGATTTTCCATTTTCTGCATTTCCCCAACTAGCATCTGAACTAGCATTTAAAATACCACACACACACACACACACAAATTCTTTTTCATAAAACAATTTTTTATCTTTTGACCCCATCAAATATCTTAACACTCATTTAGCCAAATTGAAATGCCTCTTCTCTGGATTATGATTAAATTGGGATAAATAAGATGTTACAAAAGAAATATCAGGGCGAGTTCTATTAGCTAAATATAAAAGTTCACCAATTAATTCCAAATACATAGTAATATCAATAAATTCATTTGTAGAGGGAAAACTTTTGTCTTCCGCCTTCACAATTGGAGTTTTCACATTTCTTTTACAATTTTCTAAATTATGTTTGACTAATAATGAATTAATGTAGTCACACTGGGATAAATAAATACCATTTTCACATTTTTCAATTTCCATGCCTAAAAACTTATTAGTTTTGTTTTCAACCACTTCAAATACATTTTTAATCTTACTAACAATATCTTCATACACTTTATCATTGTTACAAAAAATAGCTAAATCATCTACATACATACATAATATAAGAACACTTTGATTAACAGATTTAATAAAAACACAATTATCAGAAGCCAATTGTTTTAAACCAAAATTTTCTAATTCACACCCTTTATTTTCATATACCAGTTTCTACCAGACTGTGGTATACCATAAATACTCTTTTTCAATTTACAAACATTGTCATCTCCAATTAATTTTTCATAATCAGGAGGGGATAACAAATACACCGTCTCCTCTAAATCACCATATAAGTATGCTGTTTTTACATCAAAGAAATTAACATTTTTAACTTTAATTTAGCTGCAAGTGCAATTAACAATAGAAAAGATTCAATATTTACTACTGGTGAATACGATTCTGAATAATCTATGTTTTTAATTTGATTATAACCAGCTGCTACAAGACTTGCTTTGTATTTTATATTTTTTCCAGCATCATCTTGTTTTAACTATATACCCATTTTTGTTTTTATTAATTTTGATTTCGCAGGTTTTTGTACGATTTCCCAAACTTTATGTTTATCTAACGAATCTAATTCATTCTCCATTGCTAATTTCCAATTTTGCCAATTAGCACTATTTTTTGCCTCAAAATAAGAGTTTGGTACATTATTCACCAAATGGACAAACATCAGCTTAGATTTTAGTCTTTCCGATCTTCTAACAGGGATTTGATTTTGCACATTATTCAATTCAAGTACCGGAATTTGGATTCTGCCTGTCTGAGGCGATGACGTGGTCTGAAGGGGAATTGAGTTATCGTTCTCAATTGCTACAGGTCCATTATTTATATCAAAATCAGACAACACTCCATTCTCTGTATTTTGATTAATTTCGTTTCTTTCGGGAGAGACTTCAGAAAACAAGTCAATATCCCACATGTTTCATTTTCAATCTCACCTAAATAATTACTACCTTTTGAAGATTCATTGAATTTAACTGATCTCTCCTCAATTACTTTTTGATTTTTAATATCATAAATTCGATTTCCCCTCCTTTCTCTAGCATATCCTAGCATAATTCCACGTCTTCCTGGAACTTCAAATTTATTTCTCAACACTTTCGGAATGTGAAAATAGGTCACACAGCCAAATTTTTAGAGATAATTTAATTTTGGTTTATTACCTGTCCAAATTTCTAATGGGATTTTTTCTTTCCCTTTTTGTGGTGTAACATTAGATACTTGAGTACTACAATTAATAGCTTCAGCCCAAAATTTTTTAAGGAAGTTTACTTTCATATAATAAAGATCTAGCTCTTTCTAGAAGAGCACGGTTGGCTCTTTCTGCTTTGCCATTTGATTCACTATTGTATGGAGTAGTTTTTTCATGAAATATTCCTGAATTAGCCAGGTAAGCATCTAGTTGTTCATTTACAAATTCTAACCTATTATCAGTTTTTATCTTTTTAATCCTTTTATCAGTTAAATTTTCATATTGGGCTTTAAATTGAGAAAATATATCAAACACTTCATATTTATTTTTTAAGAAATAAGTAAAGTACATGCCAGAAAAATCATCTACAATTACCATAAAATATTTTGCACCACCATACGATTCGATATTAATTGGACCACACAGGTCGGCATGGAGCAACTCAAAAATTTGTGAGCTTTGATTTATATCAATACTATGATGAGTTTTTCTGGTTACTTTACTTATATCGCAAGTTTCACATGTGAAATTATTTACATTAACAATATCAATATAATCTTTCATTTTAAGCATATATTTACAATTTAAATGACATAATCTGTTATGCCAAATTTCATAATTATTAGTAGATTGGTCAGAAATAAAACATTCAGAATTATACATAGGTTCTAATTTTATTTCTAATCTACCATTATTTTAAATGCTTTAGTTATTAACTTATCTTTTTTATCATATATCAATACACAATTATTTTCTGATTTAATCTTACAACCTTTATCCATTAAACATGTTACAGACAATGAATTACATCTTAATTGAGGAACATAAATGACATCAGTAATTGTTAGATTAATAAGAATTACAATGTTTTGTACTTACAGTTTTAGCTGAAACGTTTCCAGTTCCTTGGCTCATCATTTTAGAATTTTTATAGGCTAAGTAAATGTCCATCACTTCTGGACTAATATTTTTGAACCACACAGATTCCTTAGCCATATGACAGGATGCGCCAATATTCAGGATCCAGGTATTGTCACAAAGTTTTTCTTCTCAATGGGAAGCTGTAAATACATGTCCATGCTTTTTCCTCTTTGTGTTTTTAGAATATCGCGCACTTTGGAGAATTTTCCATTTAATCCTCTAACGGTATGGTAGACCAATTCCCTCGGCGACACGTCCAGTCCAAGGGAGTGACACTTAGTCGAAATCCCCCGCGCTCTTGCAATATAATCTGCTACAGTTTCGCCATTTTTCATTCGGATGATCTTCAGTTTACTGCCCGCGTCAATTTATCGGTCTTCGCCTTTGCCGATGTAAGTCGCTCTAATTTTATCCCACAGCACTTTCGCGTTCTCTTGCTCATCTGCGAGCGATCATTTAATGTATGCTATTGCATCTGAATTTTTCGAAAGCCACTCAATTTCGTCTTTACGGGTAAGGTCTTCAGGTTTTTCGTTTAAGATTACGGAGTCTAATCTCTTTAAGCTAAGGGCAGCTTTCATCTTAAGCTTCCAAATAAAATAGTTCGTTCCGTTTAAATCGGGAATAGTTATCTTATCCATTGTAGGTAGAAAGGTTTAAACGTTCACAAAGTCATCTAACTTATCACACAGATTAACCACGCTCTGCTACCACTTGCTGCTCTTTTTGTGAAATCACTTCCACTCAGGTATCTTGGGACATCACATTTATTTATATACAAATACAAAAAACGATCACGAATACTGCACACAGCAATTCTGACCCAAAAGCACACAGCGACCGGTCAGCTCGTCAACCCCGTAGAATTAATGCGTGGGAGTGAAGCGGGAAAAGAGCGCGTGGGCGGATCACTCAGTTGTCCTTCCACCAGAAAAAATAGTTCACTCGCTTCACCCCAACATAATGTATTATTCGAAATAAACCTTACGTTTCCATGAATATTGTTTTTTTCTGTGGCCCACCTGAAGTTAAACCTTGTTTGTTTGACCCAAGATGACTTTTGAGGTTGACTCCCTTAAAGCAAAGGATACATTGTTGCTCGTCGACTTAAGATAAATTTTTAATTTCATAAAAGATGTACTATATTTGTGTAAAGGCTTTGAAAACTGGAGAAGAGATTTGCAATGTGGTCAATGGTTATCCTGTGTGGGTGAGGGTGTGTGCGCAGATGCAGCAAAATAAGTAACAGGAGGAAAATATTTTTATCTAGTGCCGTAGGTTAAGAAGATTAACGAGAAAATTGAATTAACTCATTGTTGAATTCATAGACAAGAAATGACATGTAAAAGTATTCTCTTACGGAGTTATCTGCTACTTTCAATGATGCTGTAAAAATAGTTAAATGTTATAAATTCAGTGGCACAAATTGCTGTCTGTCCCATGTATTTTACGAGAACTTTAGAAGCCTTCGGTTTTTTTACTACTTCATGCAGAAATTAAAAAAGGGCTTTCCTGTGACAACCGGGGGACCAGATATCTGCATAAAAATAGTTTATTTACTCGTCGCCCTGAATGCTGTGTACCATGAATAGCATCCCGTCGGTGGTACCATTAACAGTGGTTTCAAGAACACAAAGACCGGACATCTCATCAATGAAGTAACGTTCTGTTTGCTAAAAAGAGTCGTTTCAGTCTTAGTAACGTGGCCGTGGTAGCCTAGTGTTCAAGGTAACGGACTCGTGGCTGGTACGTCATGAGTTCAAGTCTAGTACCACTGAAAACCCACCGTGTAGGGGCGTGATGCAGAAGTGTTTTTGTGAAGAGACATTATATTAAATGGAAGAATAGAGTTCCATATTTTCGACTTCGACTTACTTACTGAAGATCGTTACTGAGATGAAATTATCCTCTTTTGCATGCTTCAGGTCCGAGGTTCCATTGGTTCAAACTTTATTTTTGGGGATGACAATTCTCGTCCACACCGAGCCTCTGTTATTTAGGAGCTCCTATAAAGTAAGGATATCCGCAATTGCATCGAATATGAGTGGGATGCTTTGTGGATATGCCAGGCAGCAAGATTGTATCCTCTGGAAAACACCAGGCAGATAAAACATATGCTCTTTGATAAGGGGCTACTCTTAACTCGAGAACTACTGGATAATTTGGGATTGGTTAGGAACAAGTGGTATTCCGCTGCCTTGCAAGTAAAGTCCTGCTCATATCCCTTGTTAGGGAACCTAGGGCTTTGGGGTTCCTTCTTATGGCCAGACGATACATTTTACTAACGTCATTCTGCCAATAAAACCTTTTTCTGCTTTGTTCTATAATGCGGTAGTCTGCAAATCCCGGACCGCGAACCGGCACTAGTCTGTGGATCAAATGGTATCGGGCTGTCCAAGGAACATTCAATTATTTCTCTTTTATTTACTATGGGGTATTTCTCTCACGTTTGAGTGACTTTCTGAAATCCCTTTATACTCCATATTAAATCCTTTTATATTATTTTTAGTGTAATTATATTTTATTTTGATACTTAAGTACGATTAAATTAAAATTATTAAATCATAGATATCTAAATATAAGCAAACATTCTATGTCTGGGTCAGAATTTTAAAAGTTTTTTTCTCGCCTTTTAAAGCACTGAATTGATCTGAAATTTTATATGCACGATTATTTTGGATGACAATGCAATAATTTAATTAAATTTAATAAAACTTATTTATTAAAACTAATTATTCAAAGAATTATAAATGCAGCCACGTTGGCATCATTTCTGGTAACCAAATTTGGCGACATAGCAACCCTTTTAGCAACTTGGGTCAAAACCTTACAAGCTGTTTTTCTCACATTTTAAAGTGGTCATTTGAACAGATATTTTCTATACGCGATTTTTTTGGGTAACAATACATAAATTTAATAAAAACTAAATCACTTATAATAATTATTCAAGGAATTATTACAGATATAATCACGTTGGCATAATTTTTGGTGACTTAGAGACTTTTTTGGTAACTTTTGACTCAAAACTTTAAAAGTTTTTTCTCTCTCATTTTAAAGCATTCAACTGAGTTAAAAAATTTTAAATACACGCTTATTTTGAATGATAATACAATAATTTAGCTAAAATTAATAAAAATTTGTCGATTAAAACTAGCTATTTAAAGAATTAAATTTATTAGTAGTTCCACTTGTCTGTAACGGGAAACAGTTAAATATTGGAACCAGTAAAATGAAACTATCCCCTCGTAAAATTAAATTAATAAAACTAATTATTGAGTAAATTCAATTTGACTCAACACTTCCTTTCGTTCTTAAAATTTCGGTTTAAAAAAATTATGTTACGTAAATTTTGTGAAGTTTGAAACAAAACCATGTTTAAAAAAAACTCATTTTTAACTGTGTTATTCTTATGATTATTATTCACTAAATCGTTCAAATGTGAATACTTCTAAGATAAGTAACAATGAAGAGAGGCTCATAATAGAAGTCCAAGAGCCTCTCTTCATTATTACTCATTTTTACAAAAAGTTGTAAAATTATAAACTAAATAATCTATCCAAAAATATTGCACGAATAGCAACTCTAAAAGTTCTATATCTTTTACGATAGTATATTCATCGGGATTGGTTAAGCGTAAGACATGTGACTAAACTACATGCGCTAAGCTGCCTCAAGTTTATTTATTTTTAAGTTGAAATAGTCGCGATCATCACTTCTTCGGCTAGATTTAAGCAGCATTCACACCAAAACAGTCAGAGTTGAGCGTCCAGCCAATTAGAGACTTCATCTCAGGCGAGATGATGTCTCTGATTGGTTAGACGCTAATGCTCGACGCTGGCAGCCTTCGTGTGAATGCAGCTTTATTCCACTCACTGTTGACTTCCTTGGTGTTAATTTACCTTAAAATCTTAAAATGAGTTATGGTCGTACATAACTCATTGTCAAAAGATCCCCCAAAAATCGTTCACTAAACTGAACTGAATCCAGAAGGATAGTTGTTTGAAATCCTTAACGAGAGAACAACTTTTATCGAGGAGGAAAGAGAAAAAAGCAACAGGGTTCTACAGGGGTTGCTGATCCAAACCATTCTCTCGCCAATATCGATGGCTCAGTTGAATATGATGCCAAATGTTTCATTTTCACCGTTGACCAGATAAAAAAGTTATGACTAATTTTTGCAATTATCTTTTCATGGGACAAGTTATTTTTAATGAAATAAGTAATTGATTTTGTCACACAATCTTTCTTGTTTTTTTAAATTGAATAAAGTAGTTGCAAATTTTAGTAATATGATTTAGAAAAGGTGTTTTAAAAAAGAATGATCTCAAAGGTGTGCATGTTTATTTAATATCACTTGCAACTATGCATTTCCTACAAAAAGCTCGAAAGTAAGTAAGTAAGTAATTTTAAGTGTATATAGCTAATTATGATTTAATATAACCACATTAAATTTAAAAGTCTATCCCTTCGATATTAAGACAGATACTGTAATGAAAAAAGAAATCTAAAATTGAAGCAACTCCGTTTTCATGGATTACAGAAACATTACAAATATTAAAAAAAGGGAGCTTATTTTGTTGATTTTCTTAAAATTTAATTAATGTGACAAAATGGTAAATAATATGATTTAAATCAAAACGGTTAAAAAGGTATTTTTAAATTCTATAAAGTTTGTATTTTTCCCATTGAATATAATAAATAAATGAATAAGGTACAATATTTAAGTATATAACGAATATATATTTATTGGGATATAGTATGTATCTTAATCAGAATTTGTTTGGGTCATTATATTGTGTGGACATCCTTTTTAACTGTATAAAATGTTACGTAATCCTCGTACTTGTTTTTATTAAGAATTTAAATCAAAATTCTTTGAGTATAAGAATATATTTTATAAGAATACAAAATATATGTATGATAATTCAAAACATTTTATTTCATAAAATAAAGTAGAGGATGTACTGTTGGCCATCATTTTCAAATAAGAATCAAGTTCTAAATGAATTTTTGGTGTGTTATAAGAATAAAAATATTTTTTTTTTAAATTTTGCATTTTACGATTAAATGTAAAGGCTTCCATAACATAAAAAATACACTTAAAAAATTATTTGAAAACAACAATTACAGTCGAACCCCACTTTAATGAATTCATCGGAATCGAACGTTTTGTTCATCAATTTTGGACGAAGCAAATACAAATTCTTTGCTCTTATCTTTTGGAAATTCTATAATAAAGAACTCTCTACTTAAAAAATATCCATAGTTTGATAATCTGCTTAAAACCTTGTGGCAGATCTTTACGCAACCTTCACACTAAACCTCTTGGGAAATCTTTGGGCTAGCATACGCGTCTAATTCACAGCCATCCCTCTCAAGAAGAAACATTGATAATTAGATTAGTTCGACTATATAAAGTCAGAATTTTGTAATCATCGAAGAAGGAGCTAAGAAGCTTCTACATTCGCCACGCAGGTGAGATAAAGTAAAATTGATTTTCGCAACTTAAGATTAACTATTTAATAAGTTTTATACCTTCATTTTAACCGGGGACGCAAAAAAAATTTGTTAAATGACGAAATTCGTTAAATAAGGATTCGTTAAATTGGGTCCTACTGTATGTGTGTTTAGTGAGTGAGTGAGTGATATGGGTTTTAATGGCACAAGAGACAATTTTAGCCAATCTGCGCCAAACACTTGTTTAAGTTTTTAAAGTATAAAATTATTAAAAGTTTTATAAAAGGAGTTTTAGTAAAATAAAAATGTAAAATCTCATAATATGCATAAAAAGTATGTTCCAAACATAGAAGTAAACAGCTTTTGGTGGGGATATTTCCACGTCCGATAAGTATGAATACAAAATATTATTTCCTGTTAACCATCGTTTTGTATTTACTTTTCTTTCTTCCTCTTCATTAACGTCATGTACAAGCATGTCTTCTGACGTGTTCCGTAAAGGCGTACTTTTTCTCGGTTTATAAGGTGTCATTTGTGTTCCCAAGGAGCGTTACGGGGGTTTAAGGGGAGTTATAGATAATTAAATCCATTACTAAACTATTAGATGTACAGTCATGAAAAAAACTTGGTACACAGATTTCTTTCATAAAGTAGAGATTCCCTACATAATGATTTTTACGAAAATCGACCTCCAAGGGACGTTGAGGGCGCTTAAGGGGGTGTTATACATAATTAATTCCATTTTTAAACTATTAGTCGTACAGTCTTGAAATTTGGTAAGAGGATTCCTTTCATAGAGTACAGATCCTCTACAGAATGAGTTTTGTGAAAATCGACTCCCAAGTGGCGTTGTAGAAAATAAACTGGCGTTAAAGGCAATTAACTCCTTTTTTAAACTATTAGGCGTAAAATTTCGAAATTTAGTAAGCTGATTCCATTCATTGAGTAGAGATCCGCTATAAGATGGGTTTTGTGAAAATCATTTCCTAAGTGGCGTTGCGGTGGCTTAAGGGCCGTTATACATATTTATTTCCATTTTTAAACTATAAGACGTACAGTCTTGAAATTTGGTAAGCGGATTCCTTTCATAGAGTACAGATCCGCTGCAAAATGGGTTTTGTCAAAATCGAATTCCAAGCGGCGTTGTAGAGTATTAGGTGGCGTTATAGGCAATTAACTCCTTTTTTAAACTATTAGACGTAAAATCTCGAAATTTAGTAAGCTGATTCCATTCACTAAGTTAAGATCCGCTTTAAGATGGGTTTTGTGAAAATCGTTTCCTAAGTGGCGTTGCGGGGGCTTATAGATAATTATTTCCATTTTTAAACTATTAGACGTACAGTCTTGAAATTTCATAGGCGGATTCCTTTCATAGAGTACAGATTCCCTACAGAATGGGTTTGCGAAAATCGATCTCAAGTGGAGTTGTGGAGAATTAAGGGGCGTTATAAGCAATTAACTCCCTTTTTAAACTATTAGACGTAAAATCTTGAAATTGAGTAAGCAGATTCCATTCACTGAGTAGAGATCTCTCATAAGATAGGCTTTGTGAAAATCGTTTCCTAAGTGGCGTTGCGGGGGCTTAAGGGACGTTATAGATAATTATTTCCATTTTTAAACTATTAGACGTACAGTCTTGAAATTTGATAAGCGGATTCCTTTAATAGAGTACAGATCGGCTGCAAAATGGGTTTTGTCAAAATCGTCTCCCAAGTGGCGTTGTAGAGTATTAGGTGGCGTTATAGGCAATTAACTCCTTTTTTAAACTATTAGACGTAAAATCTTAAAATTGAGTTAGCAGATTCCATTCACTGAGTAGTGATCTGTCATAAGATGGGTTTTGTGTAAATCGTTTCCTAAGTGGCGTTGCGGGGACTTAAGGGGCGTTATAGATAATTATTTCCATTTTTAAACTATTAGACGTACAGTCTAAAAACTTGGTAAGCTAATTCCTTTCGTGGTGTAGAGATCCGCTACCAAATAGTTTTGGGGAAAATTGATCCCCAAGGGTCACTGAGGGTGATTAAGGGGCGTAGTAGATAATTATTTCCGCGTTTCAACTAATAGAACCACCTGCTTGAAAATTAGAAGGTATGTTCTGTTCATGGAATAAAGTTCCTTTTACAAAGATTTTTGCGAAAACGGACCCCCAAAGGAATGGCGTTGCGAGGGATTAAGGCATGTTATAGAAAAATTCCTGCTTTTGAATTTAACTCACTTACTTGAAATTTGTTGAGCACTTTTCTTTAGTTGAATAGAGTTCCACTAAGAATGGATTTTACGGAAATCAACTCCAGGGGGAAGCGGGGAAAGTTATTGGGGCGTATTGATAGACAAAATTCCTCTTTTCGAACTGCTAAGACTATAATAATAAAATTTGGTTTGCATGCTTCTTTTGTTGAATTAGAATCCGCTAAGAATGCTGTCAACGAGGTATTGAATATAAAAATTCCGTTTTTGCTCTGTTAGATTTAGACCTGAAATTTAGCGCGCATGTTTATTTTATGGAGTAGAGATGCACTGAAAATTGCTTACGTGGAAATCAACTTGATTATTCGGTTAAGTGACCGAAAAAATCTTTCTACTTCTATTTTAGATATAAATAGAAATTAGATATTATAATTTATGTTCTTTTTATATCAAGGGGCGAGAGTGTAACAGCTATAAATATATTTTTCAATACAATCGAATTCTTAGTGCTCGATATCAATAATTCATATATATGTAAACAGTATACATATATACAACATCGTGAAATATCCAGTGAAGCGGGTGGGTAACGCCTAGTCTATATATATAAAGGAGAAATGTAACTTACTCACTCACTGACTAATCACGATATCTCCGGAACTATTAGACCTACAGACTTGAAATTTAGTATAGGTAGGTTCCTTTCATGAAGTAGACGTTAGCTAAGAACGGATTTTGCAAATTTCGAACCCCAAGGGGCGTTACGGGGGTTTAAGTGGCGTTATAGATAATTATTTCCATTACTAAACTATTAGATGTACAGTCGTGAAAAACTTGGCACACAGATTTCTTTCATAAAGTAGAGATTCCCTACATAATGATTTTTACAAAAATCGACCACCAAGGGACGTTGAGGGCGCTTAAGGGGTGTTATACATAATTATTTCCATTTTTAAACTATTAGACGTACAGTCTTGAAATTTGATAGGCGGATTCCTTTCATAGAGTACAGATTCCCAACAGAATGGGTTTGTGAAAATCGATCTCAAGTGGCGTTGTGGAGAATAAAGGGGCGTTATAGGCAATTAACTCCTTTTTTAAACTATTAGACGTAAAATCTTGAAATTGAGTAAGAAGATTCCATTCACTGAGTAGTGATCTGTCATAAGATGGGTTTTGTGAAAATCGTTTCCTAACTTGCGTTGCGGGGGCTTAAGGGACGTTATAGATAATTATTTCCATTTTTAAACTATTAGACGTACAGTCTTGAAATTTGGTAAGCGGATTTCTTTAATAGAGTACAGATCGGCTGCAAAATGGGTTTTGTCAAAATCGACTCACAAGTGGCGTTGTAGAGTATTAGGTGGCGTTATAGGCAATTAACTCCTTTTTTAAACTATTAGACGTAAAATCTTGAAATTGAGTTAGCAGATTCCATTCACTGAGTAGTGATCTGTCATAAGATGGGTTTTGTGTAAATCGTTTCCTAAGTGGCGTTGCGGGGACTTAAGGGGCGTTATAGATAATTATTTCCATTTTTAAACTATTAGACGTACAGTCTTAAAACTTGGTAAGCTAATTCCTTTCGTGGTGTAGAGATCCGCTACCAAATAGTTTTGGGGAAAATTGATCCCCAAGGGTCACTGAGGGTGATTAAGGGGCGTAGTAGATAATTATTTCCGCGTTTCAACTAATAGAACCACCTGCTTGAAAATTAGAATGTATGTTCTGTTCATGGAATAAAGTTCCTTTTACAAAGATTTTTGCGAAAACGGACCCCCAAAGGAGTGAGTTTGCGAGGGATTAAGGCATGTTATAGAAAAATTCCTGTTTTTGAATTTAACTCATTTACTTGAAATTTGTTGAGCACTTTTCTTTAGTTGAATAGAGTTCCACTAAGAATGGATTTTACGGAAATCAACTCCAGGGGGAAGCGGGGAAAGTTATTGGGGCGTATTGATAGACAAAATTCCTCTTTTCGAACTGCTAAGACTATAATAATAAAATTTGGTTTGCATGCTTCTTTTGTTGAATTAGAATCCGCTAAGAATGCTGTCAACGAGGTATTGAATATAAAAATTCCGTTTTTGCTCTGTTAGATTTAGACCTGAAATTTAGCGCGCATGTTTATTTTATGGAGTAGAGATGCACTGAAAATTGCTTACGTGGAAATCAACTTGATTATTCGGTTAAGTGAGCGAAAAAATCTTTCTACTTCTATTTTAGATATAAATAGAAATTAGATATTATAATTTATCTTCTTTTTATATAAAGGTGCGAGAATGTAACAGCTATAAATCTATTTTTCAATACATTCGAATTCTTATGCTAGATATCAATAATTAATATGTATGTAAACAGTATACATATATACAACATCGTGAAATACCCAGTGAAGCGGGTGGGTAACGGCTAGTACTGTATAATAGGGTTGATAATACATCCTACTTTTATTGTGTACAGTTGATACGTTACATGAAACATCGTTGCGAAAATTAATCCATAAATCTATTAGCATTCATCTAAAACGCTACTTTCCATCATAGGTGTGGGGGGAAGCGGCTTTGAGAGCGGTTTTTATTATTATTGACAAATTAAACACCAAACGCAAAACAAAATAATAATCTCAATTCCAAAGTAAATTTTCAAATTATCATTATTATTATTTGAGAAGGGGGATGAAGTTTATAATTATTTAAAACATGGGGAGATGGGAGATTCTTTGGCGATTTTTTTACGGCTTTTTGAAACGGAAAAGTATTTCCAAAACTAAGAGCACATTAACTGCCACTGAATTTGAATAATTAATTTTTTATTAATAATATTGTTCTTCACATTTGTTTAGCTTAAATAATATTGCATCCACAAACTTAAATTTCCCTGAATAGTATTTAGGTTTTAGATTTAAAAAAAAAATGGAATTAAGTGTTAGCTTATGACTAAAAATAGATGCTCAACGAGCCCTACACAGCGAATTTAATGCTTTTGTTCAAAGTACAAAGAAAATGACTGATTGGAAAAAAAATCCGAAAAAGTTCCAAATGGAGATTAAACGTATTATTTAATACTTTAATGTCAATCTCTAAGGTTATAAGAAAATGTACTAAAGCGCCAAACCGGACAACCTGAATATTCATCGTAGTAATGAGAACCAATAAGAAGAAGCCTTTCCTCTGGTCAAGAAGGGAGCAACTTGATGCCCTGTTCTTATGCTATATTACTTTAACCTCATGTAAAACTACCACTTTTTCGAAGAAGGTTCAAATAACACGTGAAGTTCTCAATCTCGTGAAACTTAGTTAATTAGAAAACGTGGACAATGGCTACTAATAGCACAGAGGAGTAAGTTTATTTTTACTTTCTAATGTTTTACCCGTGTTTTTGTTTTTTTTATTTGTACTTCTAAATATCAGTAGTATGCAATTGTCTCGGTACACTGCGTTTCACGCATGCCAAAATGTGTTTTTATTGAAATTTCTCTGCAAATTATCCACATGTTTTTTAAACTAATTTTAAAGTACAGTCTACTGTATTTGACAAACATATATGAAATATTTTGTAGAATTAAATTTATATTGCAAGCAAAGTCGCTTGCAAACATTATCAACTTTAACATGCAATAGTCAATACAATATTCGAATTCTTATTCTGTATAGCAGTAGTTTTCTAAAGGATTTTACTATGAACAAGTGTGATTTTTATTTAGTAATGCTTGTGTTGGATTGATAGCTTTCATAACACTTTTTTTATATTTTAACAGAGATACTAAAGCTTCTGTTGAAAAGCTAATGGAGAAACTAGCGGATTTCCAGTATCCGTATTGTGAAGATGTTTCAAAGTACGAAAAACTAGCTAAGATTGGCCAAGGGACTTTTGGGTAAGATTTAAATAGTGGATGTTTTTATAAAATTTATATTGTTAAAATTATGACATGATTTAATTTTTATCACATACTGAGGTTACATTGTTTAAATCTTTATAATTTATCTTGCATATTATGGAGCTGTAATACCTAAGTCAATGCACTGAAATTTGCGTCATGTGAATCTACACTATTAAAATTCGTAGGTAAACAAACGTATCTATACATATCCTTTTTTTCTCAAGAACCACAAGACGCAGAAGGTATCAAAATTTAAGGAATGATCCGAGGAATCCGTTTTGACCATTTATATTCCAATTAGTTAAAAAGATATTAATTAAAAACACAAAAATCTTCCGATATTTTAAAGATTATTTTACTGTTCTAACCGAAGGAAAGCGTGGCATGGTTGATTAAGGGGGACTTACGAAAAATACATATATCCTTGCTTCCAGAATTTTCAGACGCCATATTTAGCAAGCTTTATTACAAATTCTGCAGATGGCGCCAGGTGTATGCAATCTACGTATAAAAGTTTTAAAACGTTACTTTAGAATAAAATTACCGCATAAACTGCTTAAATATACATTAATAATACAATATTTTATGAAAAAGAATATTTTGCTACACGAATAATTACTTTAATCACTTCAGAAACACTTAATTCTGCTTTTTTTACATGAGAATTCGGGGGGTAAAATAAGGTAACCGTAAACTTACTTCACGAAACCACACACCCATGATATCCTTTCGAAAAGGCAACGGTCAAGTGACCTTGAGATCAGCTGACTGTTAGTTTTTGCTTAAATTTTAGAATGGCCGGAAACACAGCTGTGGAATGCGGGGAGAGGGGGAACTCTATTTTTAGCTCTAAAAGTGGGGTTATTCCTTTTACTAACCCCAAGAACACGGGTAGCCAACCTTTTTGAAAAGAGTGCCACAATTTGATAAAAAATAATTTTGAGTGCCGCTTCCAACATTTCTATCAAACAAATATGGAAACGTAAAAAAATGTTACTTATAGGCTTATTGTGGAATTTTCACGCAAATAGCACATTTTTTTAATGCAAGAAATTTAAAAATAAGATGAAGGGCAAATTTAGGTTTTATTGTTAATAAACTTTTTACAGGTTCAATTCAATTAAGTTAGGTACAAAATAAAAATGAGTAACTTGAAACATTTAATTTTAAATAATTATGAAACAGTTAGTATTTACTTATAATGTGGCTTTCGAATTATTCTTTTCTTTTTCTTTTTTTTTTACCGAATCATCTATATTAGGATTAACTTTTGCAGATGCTAACAAAATTAGGTTATTATAGGTGCACATCAGCTAGTTATGAGTAATATTTATTTTATTACTAGCTGGTATACCCGTTCTTCGCACGGGTGAACTGAAAAATTAAACAACACAGATTAAAGGATAACGAAGTTTTTAATGAGTTAATTTTACGTGAATTGCAAATTAAACAAAAAATGCTTTTTGCATATCTCAGCTAAACAAAAAAAGAAAGGAAAAAAACACACCTTTGTTAAATTTTAAGTATGTAGATCTAATAGCTGATAAAAAGGATTTTTTTTTTTGTTTATAACTCACCGTAACACTCTTGAGGGTCGATTTTTGAAAATACCTCCCTAAGCTGATAGTGTAAATAATTTATATTTGAAAAAGTGTAATATATTACTATTACTTTCTGTTGGACTTATTTTATGTTTGTAAACACGGTCTTTGGCGCCCCAATAGATTTGCACCAAGTTGGATGGGTGGGCGATACTAAAGCTGTTCCAATGCATTGAATATATCAACGTTTTCAGCACGGCAACTCTTTTCAAACATATACATTGCCAAGTAAAAAGTGGCAACATTTTACCTATTACATTGGGGAAATCGTGAGTTTACGTGCCTCCACGTGCTTTCAATAGTATTTGTGTGGGTACCCGTATCTGGATCAACGAATGATTGAATGTTAGATGGTTAAATCCTTCTGTGGTCAACACATCGTGATTATAAGCTTTCCAACAGTCCGCAATAATTGTCGTGCCTGGCTCTATCCATTCCGTAATGATTTCCATTAAAGTGTGAGTACGATTGTGAACAGCTACCAAAAACAGCTTTCCTGAATCGCGCTCTTTTATTAGGCCACTCTCCATCAAAAAGTTCCTAAAAATCTCTTGTTCCTCAAACAATGCGAAGAAAAAGTATTCGTTTGCAATACCCGGCTAATTTAAACTTCCTTTTTTATTTGAAAACACCATTTTAATTTGGCACGCAGAGAAGCAGCTGAAACTTAACAATGACGTTGCTCATTATAGATGCTGCCATACTTAATAAAAAGACCCGACAAAAGACAAAAACTATTTAACAAAAAACGCATGCTAAATTTTCTTACCCAAAAGTGATACTTACTACACGAAGTCTGAGCGGGAAATGATGCCCCCCTGTTCGCTTTCGGGGTCGAAAACTTAAGAAAATGCGCCAAGATAGCCAAATAAAGCGAGTTTCTTTTAAATGAGGGGTCATTTATTACAACTTAGTACTTCTGCTTACGTCACAAGCCATGACGTATATGAGTGTTGGAAATGTGTGAGTGTTACTACAATTCCTCCGCTTTGCTAAATAGTGCGAAAAATATTTTTTTCTGATAACGAGAATGCATTAAAAATATGAATATTTAATATTAGTTTCGGCATAACTTTGCATTAGAAATTTTGAAACAGTCTTAGAAGAATGTTTTTAAAGTAGTAAAAGATATTCAAATATTAGAGATTTGTATGTACGCAATAAACGCGCTAAAAGAACAACTCTGGTACGCGTAATTAATTTCTTTTAAAAAGAAAATTTCCAGTTTTATTTTTTAAAGAAGTTGATTTTTTTTATAATAAGAAGAACCCTCTTATTCAAACATAGAATAGAAAATTATAGAAATTTTTGAGAATAGTATTGAATAAATAAACTCATTTTTTAAAGTATTTATCTGTTATTCATTATTGCACATACTGTATTTTCTTTACTATAAATCTATTTTTAATATGTACTATACTTATTATGTATGTATCTTATTTTTTTTAATTGTTATTTTTATTATTTTACTGTAAAACTATTTTTCATTTCTAATATAAAAAAGTTTTGGACTATTTATTTTAATTATATATTAATTTTTAGTATAAATAAGTATTCTATGTATTCAGATATACAAATAAAATTAGAATAAATAAAAAAAACATAATTTAACAGAAAATTTTATTTTATTGTAAAAAAATATACATTTTTCTTGATGATCCTTTTTTACTTTTGGAGCTTTTGTGATGAAAACATTTTTTTACCTTTTTAATTAATACCTTCAATAATTTTACATGGATGAAATTAAGTATGTATTCTCAATTTTTATAATCAGTTGTAGGCTTTTGGAAGAATTTTTTATAAGATATATTACATAAGAAAAAACACAATGTTTTAATCATTTGCTCTGAATTTTTTGCTAAATAATTTTTTAACTTTAAAATATGTCAAATTTTATAAGGTTGCATTTGATCACACAGTTAACTATTGCAATCGTTGTCAGTTACAATTAACATAAATCAATAAATGTATTGGTGGATAATTTCATTGACATTTTGTACACTTGTTTCAAGTTTATAATATTTTAATCAATATTTGAGGATTAAAAATGTTATCTACGTATATTGTTTTGTGAGGAGGTTAAAGATGGTAACCCATTCTCCGTACTTCCACACCACAACACATCTACAATAGGGAGTTAACAGTCAAATTCAATTGGCTGAAATGTTATAAACCCTTGCATTCAATTTTTTTTCTAAATTTATTAAAAAATGAATATCAATGCAATCAATTCCATAATTCAATAGAATGAAGTATTTTTAGGAATGCTGGAAAAACAGAAAGTATGGAGATAAAAAATGACAAAAAGAAAATTACTAATGGCTTTAAAAATGAAAAAATTCCGGCCATAGGGGATAAGGGAGAAGGTGCTTGCTTTTTCTAGAATTTGGATTAGAAGTTGTTGTTTTTTCCCTAATTTTGGCTATGTAAAAGTCACCAAACTGATTAAAAATTTTTTTAAGGTATCTTTATTAAACCAGCTCTGAACTTTGCTTAGTTATTTTTTTATATCTCTGTACTTTGATTCTATTTGTCAAGAAAAATTTTGATCAGTCACGTTTGACAATTTTTAGGATATTTATTTTAGGCCTACAAGTATAAAGATTCGTACTCTTAAAATTCTATTAAAAAAAATTTTCAATAAAAATTTTATTTTGAAATTGGAAATTTTTGAATTAAATACATCCTCACTCTTATTAGTTGAAAACTAAGTATATGCATTCAAATGAATTAAAACATTTTAAATAAGAATTGTTATTAGGAGTTTATAGGCTGGTTTTCATTTAAATGTTAAAGAACAGGATTGGGTATAAAATGTTTTTTACATTTCTTATTCTACTCTAACGCTAAATGAGCTATTCTTTTACATATTAAAAAGGAAAATTAGTTATTTATGGCATATTTTACAATTTTTAGAACATAATATAATAAATAGATGAATGGATTACAGTGTTGCAAATTTTCATGAAGATTGAAACATTTTTCTATCTGAAAATGTTCTCCATGTTTAGTTCACGATCTCGTACATTGTGTGAAAACAGCCTTAAGTATATTGGATTGTTAATAAAATGCTTATTTTGTTCATATTTAAATCTTAATGTTCATGTTGAACTACTATTTATTTTTTTCGCTGTGCATTAACTATTTGTATTAAATTTCAGAGAAGTGTTCAAAGCGCAACATCGTACTACCAGCAAAATTGTCGCTTTGAAGAAAATTTTAATGGAAAATGAAAAGGAGGGGGTAATATATTATTTTTGTTTAGTTGTATTTAACACAAATATTATTTGGAAATTCCTTTTAAAGTTCAAAGTGTTTTCTGCTCGATCTCTAAATATTTTTGGTATTCAGTAGTTAAATGTTGTAAATACCAAAGAAATATTGACATTTGCAACCATTTTCCAACATTTGCTATGTGGTTTTTTGTAGTAATTAATAGTAAATGGCTATTATTTGTGCATATTTTGTCTATTGTTATTAAGTGCCAACATCAAATTTTATATTAGCCTAACTGAAAAGTACCATTTTTTAATAGCCTTGCATGCAGCAATATAGTTTCAAGATTCATTCTGAAGCTAAAATATAGAAACCTTTACAAAAAAAACAAAAAAAATTATATAAAGAGGGTTAAGATGCGTATATTTTCAGCTGATTTTATTTCAATGCTCTTCTAAAAAAAGAATTAATTCAAAAAATACATTGAAAATATATATATAATTATGATTTTCTTTTCAATATGGCATTGGATGTCTCAAGCATTTTAGCCTATTTACTGCTTTAAACATAGATATTCACTGCTCCCCTAGTGCATATGTGCACCTTTCCAAATTACGATCCTTTGTGTTGTGCTGCTTTCTGTTCCAAATGTATATTCCGAAGGCCTTGGACCTTGTGAGGGCTTTACTTATTTTAGAGAAGGATTTATTTATTCCTCTCCTCTCCCTCGCAAAAAAAAACACATACCTGTGTGGAGAAAAGTGTGCAGCTTTTCCTTGGCAGTTAAATGGTTAACAGTTACAAGTTCCCTGAATATAGCATCTATGCCAGGGATTCCCAAAGGGTTCTATATCAACCCCCAGTGGCCATGACAACCTTCAATGGGTCCACGTCAGCAAAAAAAAATAATTTGGGGGTCTACAATAGTGACTTGTATTAAACCAGGCTGTGACTTTAATTTTAAAACAACATTTAATCAATCGGAAACAAGATTTTACCAATTTAACAGATTTATTTACTAAATTTAATGCATTTAATTTGCCCTTGTAAGGTGACAAAGTTTTATGAAAACAAGGACCATCATTTCTGCTTCTTGCCAGAGTTAAGCTTAAGTAGATAATATTGGACATTACAAATTTTCACAGTTTCTGAATTTGTGCAGACAATCTGCCAAGTAAATGAAGTTTTAACCAACATTCAACATTTAAATAACCTTTATTCAGATTTTGTAACTAGGTTGGCAAATACTTTGACTATTGTAATAACACAGTAGGCAAGGAATTCATATGGTCACCTTAAAGAAAATGTCATATTACACATGATCGAAATAGGCAGTAACGGATCTTCAAGTAAAGTTTAGAAAGGTATGTCAGCAATTTAGACTTTCAAAACACATACCTGTTATTTATCCCGAATTATCTTGAGAAAGTTGTTAATTGCTTTTCCTCTGGAGTTTCAGTGTGGTTGCCAATCTCGAAAACAAAAATAATTAACTACTAACCTTATGAGATTTCGAGTTGAACCTGATGCTGAAAAGTGCAAATTTGTTATTCAAGCACCAGATTCATAACTCCTATTATAAATGTTTCTTTGTTGTTATATATATATATATATATTATGTATTAATTAAATTATAATTTAAGAAACATGGGTTTCTTAAGTTTTGAACACTGCATTATAGTTAGAAATTTAAATCTTAAAGTAACTCTATATCAGCTGTCAAAAAGACTTAAGTAGATAAATTTGCAAAAACAATATTAGGTTTGCAGGAGTTCAACCCCAAACTGAAAAACATGGTAAAAGTTTGGGAACCTGGGATCTACACCATAACTATTTTATTAATGTTATAAACAGCTGTCTCTTTGAGCCTAGCAGAATATTTAACATGAAAGGTTCGAAAAGCTAAATTATGAAATTCAGAAGGCGGAATCTTTCTGTAATTAATCTTTTGTTATTTCGAGTGTAAAGGTTTAAATATATTCTATTTTGAAATTTAGATTGATATTAATATACCTGTCTCTTTTCAGTTTCCTATCACAGCTTTGAGAGAAATCAAAATTCTCCAGCTACTAAAACATGAAAATGTGGTAAATTTGATTGAAGTTTGTCGAATGAAAGGTACGGGAAAGTTAGCTCTATAAGTTAGATACTTTTGGGGGAGGGAGGATAAATAAATTAGTGTTTTAAATTTTCTATACTGTTTTAATTTTGAATATAATTTGTGTAAAATATAAAATTTACATTTCATTGGAAGCTATCAGATTTTTTGAGGGAATTAAAAATGTAAAGAATATTTGGTACTCATGTACTATACCTTCTACTAATTTGTCAAATGAAAATCGAATTCTGCTATATGCAGCCAGTAATGAAAAACTTTACCTATGCATGTACAAATATGTTCTTGTTCATGCCCTTTATGACCTTTTAATTTGACGAAACTGGTTAATGGTATAATATATAAGTGACAAATGTTTTTATATTTAGAGTATAATGTCAGAAATTTTGATAATGATTTTTCAGAGTTACTGTAGCTAAAAATGACAAAATTCCTAAAGAAAATTTTTTTTAACTATTCTCTTTTTTTTCCAAATGCATCTGATATTTAAAAGATTCGAGTGTTATAATTTTTCTGATGAAAGAAGATATCTTAGTTAAACTGATACTATTTTAGTCTGTTTTTGTTTAATGCATGATATGTTTTTAGAAATTTCTTTTCCTTTTAGAAAATTCATTAGAAAAATTTTAAAAAACTAAACTAAAATTTTTTTTTAAAACTGGTTTATTTTAACTTTAATATCATTACCAATAACCATCTTTTTTCAATGATAATGTTATTTAATAGTAATTTAGTTTAAATCTGATAGTTTTTTAAAAAATGTTTTATATATGAAATTTAAGATGTTTTTAGAATGATATATTTCTTTCTTTCATAGATTCTGCGTTCGATAGATTGAAATCAACATTTTTCCTAGTGTTTGATTTTTGTGAGCACGACTTGGCTGGATTATTAAGTAACGTGCATGTTAAATTTAGTCTTGGTGAAATAAAGATGGTAATGAAGCAACTGTTGAATGCATTGTACTTCATACACAGTAATAAAATTGTGCATCGGTAAGTTCTGTGCTCTCTATATTTCTTATGTTATTGTTTTTTCCTTGTACTTTTATTGACTCAGAATCTATAATCTTTAGGATGATATCATTAATAGGTTGGCATAACTTACAAAATCTTAAGCATAAAGCATTAAGCATTTCTTTATGTATATAAGTTCAGTTTGATGAATTAATCATATGTATTTTTAAAATGTTTTTGTAAAACTGCATATCAATATATATATAAATTAAGTTAAATTTATAAATTACTGTCGTCAGTCATCATTGTTTCAAAATGTTCTTTTATTTATAATAATCCTAATAAAAGAATAAAATAGTTTAAATTCTTTATTTTGCATATATTATATGGTTTTAGGAAAAAACAAATCAATTTTTTGTTTTTGTATGCATTGATTGGCTAAATTTCTATTGAATTTCAAATTAAGTGGTTTAATTCAAATTTGCATACATATTTTGATGGAAAATATCATGTGTAGTCTTTTTACAGAAAAATTTGAATAATACCTTAGTACCACATAATCTAAATTTAATGTATTATTAACTTTTGTCTTATATTAAAATGATTATTGCTGCATACACATGTTATGGTAAACTACTGAAAAATATCTGTATATATATACCTTAAAAAGAAGTGGTGGCAATGCATGTAAAATAGAAGCTTATTTGAAAGAAAGGTACTTTCAATAACATTACACAACTATATTTCTGGTGGCTGTAGCATCTACATTCTTTACTTTTTTGTACTATTATCAAGGAATAATGTTTAGTATAGCATTCTTTTGGTCATGATGTATTATAACAAAAAAGATAGACCACCAATTAGGAGACCACTAGAGATTTGTCCTGCCATTTCATCAAATAAGTTTGTTTATTAACCTGTGGTTTTTAGTGCCACTCTGACAATCAGGGATCTCGGCTCAGTAACTTTTTAATCTCTGCTGTCTCTCATCTTAAAAGTGGATGACCTACTACTATATTTTAAAACCTTTTAAGAAAGTTGCTATTTTAATATAACTGTTATATATTTTCATTAAAATTTTTTTTTTCATTTTTAAAATAATTGAAAATTGTATAGCATCACTTTTTTTTTTTTTAGTAAAACTTATATTTATCTAATGGGTAATTGATATGTTTTTTTTTTAAAAAAATTGCAGAGCTATATAAAGCATTTTTAAAATATTGATAGTTAAAATTAAATTGATTATATACTTTAGATTTTTTTTTACCTGATCATAAGAAATGCTCCAACAGTAATGCTGTGAAAATCATTTAAAACGAAATGGAGTGGTCTGAAATGTTTTTTTTGTGTTAAAAGATATTGCAAAAATATACAGCTAAATATTTAACAAAACTAAATGTACTATGCATTTTGTTCACTTAGATATATATGTATGCTTGTATTAAATGAAAATCAGAGTTTTTTGTTTTGGGTCAACAGCCTTAAGAAGCTTCGTTTTTTGCAAAAGAGAATTTTCCTTTCCAATGAGTTTTTGCCATTGTGCTTATAAGAAAATACTCCTAAAATAGAAATAACTCTAATGTGAATCAAACTGTCTGATTTTTAGTTACACAATGATGCACTATTCATCGAATTACAAAGTCAATATGCGAGATTAGATGTTCTTGAGGGTGAAAGAGTAGCTTAGATAAATAAAATTGGCTTGTTACACACTATTCGGAGGGTATTTCAAAGCCAAGTTAGCCAAAGCCTCCTTTCTGTGAAACATATGAAATCATCTCTTTCATTTCACAGGACCCTTCCATTTCACCTGCATGGCTGGTGTTTTTTGTGTATTGGTCATTCCCAGAAGGGAGTTTTTTTGTGTGTTTAGACAAAAATGCATATAAATACATAGTAGTTTGTCTGGAATGTTGTATTATTTCGTGTTAACCTGTATTTCGCCTTAAGCATTTTCATGTTAACATATTACACTCTATATTTTGATTTCAATGTTGTACAGTGAGGAGTTTTTCTATCTCTACATTTCTATTAAATCAATGTATTTTTCTTATGTAATGTTTGTTCCATATTCTGTAAATTAATGCAAAATGCATTTTTACTTCATGTATTAAAAGAATAGCATAGTTTTAGATTTGTAAATTTTAGGAATTTACAAATACATTTTATTCAAAATAAATTTTATTTACCATTTTAATTTTGGAGGTGGAATCTTAAATTTATCGATTGATTATCTTGAATATTTTTATATCTTTATTGTCCTGATACTTTTTCTTTTAACATTGATTGCATTTTTAATTTAAATGTCTACAATAACTGCATTTTGTTTTGCAGAGATATAAAGGCAGCAAATATTCTTATTACTAAGTCAGGTGTTTTGAAGCTGGCTGATTTTGGATTAGCTAGAGCCTTCAGTGTTAGTAAAAATGGACAGCCAAACAGATATACCAACAGAGTTGTTACTTTGTGGTACAGACCTCCAGAACTTCTTCTCGGAGAAAGAGATTATGGACCTCCTGTTGATATGTGGGGAGCTGGCTGTATCATGGCAGAGATGTGGACAAGAAGTCCTATTATGCAGGTAATTTTTGTTTGAATCAGTATGCCCCCTATCAATGAGTTTTTACCTTAACTGAATCATAATTTTTCCATCTTGGATATATCTCCATTCCTCATTTCATAGGAAATTCATGAAGTTGAACTTTTCTACTTTTTTTATATAATTTTCATTTAATTCCAATAGAAACATCTAGTTTAACCCTAGGCAAAGATTGGTGTACTTTTTAGGCAGAAGAGTCCACTCTGGTAGTGATTGCGATGACTCTTGTGCTCGAATAAATATTTTTATCTATATAGAAAACAATTTAATATAAGAACTATTTTAAGGCAGTCAAATATTTAAATTTATATGTAAATGCAGATTCAACTTGATAGTTATAAAGGAAAAAGAGAAAGGGGAGTAATTTTTTGATAGACATAATTTTTTTAATAATTCAACCTTTTATGCAAAGACCCACATGTAGCTGGCAAGTCATGGTTTGCTGACCCTTTGACTCAGGTATTTTAAAATGGCATTTGTAAATTACTGGAGTAAATTTTAGATTAAAATAAGTTATGTCAAATTTTTTACCTATATTTTAAAACCTTTTTACAATTACCTCTGTAATATTTAAAAAGTAAATGTATCTGTTATGGAACTCTATAATAATAAAAATAATAGTTCTATTTGCATCAAATTGAATATAAAACATTGTAATGAACAAAACAATTTTAAAAGGAAATGTAGGTAGGTTTTTTTTTTTGCTTATTTAATCAGTTTTTATTTGTCATATTAGTATATCATGTACATGTAGGTGGCTTCTATATAATATCTGAAATAAGGGAACTCTGAAAAAATGCATTCCAGAACAGTTTTAAAACAAATAAAATCATTGTGCAATACTTAAAATTTAAATTCAAAACTAAAAAAATCACTGCACCATGTGTACTGAAATAAGAGCTTTTAAATACACTAGATTTCTCATTAGTGGATTTGTGACATCAATTTCCTGCCGAATCTGCTTGGAAAAGTCAGTTTCATAAATAACTATCCTTTTATTAAATGGATCATATAATTCAAGAGTACTTGACTGGTCCGTACAATATGTAAAGAAATGCATAGAGATGTTTCAAATGAAAGCAAGCTATCGTAAAAACAGATTTTTCTTTTTACAGAAAGCAGAGACAGAGAAATAGAACTATAGATAATATTGTAATAGTTTGAAAATTATTTTATAATGCTTTATTATTTGCTGATTATTAAGTTACACATTTTTTGGGTCAAATCCTAAGTTTGATTGCCAATCACAGTAATGTTTTTCCTGTGTCTAAAGTAAAAGAAAAATGCATATATTAGAATTTGACGACTTAATTAAAATATTAAAAAACAATTTTTTTTACAGTCAAATTAAAGTAAAAACTTATTATTGATGCGGAAAATAAGTACATTCTGACATTTAAAGATATTTATCTATTTAATATTTCATTGAATTACTTATGTTCTAGACATTCTAATGCTGTTTTTATGTAAATTTCCAATTTTGTATTTCAGTTGTCAATTTTTGGGAAGATTTTAATAAATTTAATTGATTTGGGAGGGTATATAATTGAGCATTTTAGTAAAAAAAAAATGTAGAGTTAATTTTTAAAGTGAGAATTTGAAATTTAGCAGAAGAATTGAAAAGGAAAACACAAATATACCAATTGTATCAAATTAAACTTATTTTTTGAATCAAATAACTATAGTAATGTTTATTCAATGATTTCTAGTTATAGTTTCTTTAATACTTTTTTAAAAATTGTAAATTTGAATTTTAGGGTGACACTGAACAGCATCAATTAACTTTAATTATTCAATTGTGTGGATGTATCAACACAGACTCATTCCCTGGTTGTGACAAATTAGAGCTTTATAATAAATTGGAACTTCCAAAAGGACAGAACCGTAAAGTTAAGGAGAGAATGAAGGTAAGATTTTTTAAAAATTTTATTTTAAATCATTGAGTGCACAAACAGTGTTTGAACTCATCTTTAAAGAGATGCATTTTTACATATTTTAGGCTCTGTACTAACATTGTTTTTCTTAAATGTGTAAAACTAGAAGATTGATATAATTAATAATATATGTTTTTAATACAGTATATACTTTTTTCATCTACAGTTGAAAATGTATGACACATATTTAAACATATATTGAAATTAAACCCCTTAAGTGCCAAATAAAAGTTACGCGATTCACTCCCCAGTGCCACTGTTTTTGACAGAGGCACAAGTATACTGTCTGTTGGGGTGAAAAGGCGCAAGGAAGTGAATTTTTCTCTGAAATATGAAAATCCTCTTCATAAGCAGTCAATGTTTTTTTTCTCTTCTTTACATTCAAAAGCTTTTGTAATAGTTTTACTAATAGAAGGTGAAGAAAGGAATCATATTTGGCAAGACGTGTATATACGTTCGGGGCACTCTACACACTGGTTAAGCAAGATGTGTATATACAGTGAAAATTGCTTGACTGAAATATTTTTTCATGTTTTAGCATATAGCCCAAGAAAAATCATAGGTCGACAAAGTTAAGTTTTTGAGAGATTATTTTATTTGCATAGATAAGTACATATGCATATATTTAATAAAAATCAATGAAACTAAATCATTCTCAACACCCTAAGGAAAATTAATACAAAATTTTCAAGTTTTTTGAAAACAAACATTTACGGAGTTTTTGGAAGGAAAACCTGATATTTTTCTTTGGAATGTTTTTAGCATCAAATTGTTTGATCTTGTCCATTCGGTTATTCATTTCACCATTGGTATGTCCCTTTAAATAACTGCACATACTTTTCATGATGCCAGAACAGGAGCTGCATCAATGATATTTTTTGAGCTTTGAACAACCTCCAAAATGTCTGTCATAATTGAGGCTGTATACACATTATCATCTACTACAATGAATCCTTTTGATGATACATTAGGAGAGTCCAATCCAGCTGGTTTTTTCCGTATTTTATTTCTTCCCATAAGGGAAATCTTCTCCTGTTAAGCAATTTTTTGTTTTATGTTAAGAGAAGAAAATACATAGTAGTTTGTCAGGACCATTGTAATGTTTCATGTTAACCGATATTTTGTCTTAAGCGTTTTCACATAAACATATTTCGCTGCACACTGTTGGCAGTTAAGGGGTTAAAGAGCAAACTGCTTTTTTTTTTTACCTATTAGTCTTTGAATATACTTTGTCAGAAGCTTGTTCTGAATTTTCTCTTCATGGCTAAGATAAGAAAGCTTGCTCTTTTCCATCCACTTATGGTTTTTTTGGTTCTCACATTTTGCTTTTTTATGTTTCTAATTATACACCTCCCCCTTTTGCCTTAGTTTATTCACACAAGCAGTAGCTTCACACATTTATGCAGGTTTTATTTTTTACTACTTTTTCTTTCTCTGTAGTACCAACCATTAAAATAGTATTTTATTCAAAAGTAATTACTTATCAATCAACATCTTTAACTAACCAGAATTAGTATTGAGCAAAAGAGTACTTGACAGTTAATTCTTGAAGATTATATTTTAATGTATTTAATATTTTTCAACATAAAGATGTATGCATTAATTCTGTATTATACATAATGTAAATATTTTAGATATTTTCTTACATAAAAATCCAAACCAAATTTTTGAGTTATAAAATAGATATGAAATGTAGAATATTTAAACTGTTATTACTTATGTTTTGGATATGTATATTTATGGATTGATTTTAATATACCGTGATACTGAATGTATGCAATTTTTCTTCATTCTTTTTACTAGGCTTATGTGAAATGTCCATATGCTTTGGATTTGATTGATAAATTATTAAAGCTAAATCCATCAAAAAGAATTGATAGTGATTCTGCTCTTAATCATGACTTCTTTTGGTCAGATCCCCTACCAAGCAAACTTACCAAAATGTTATCAACTTATACGCGGTCAATGTTCGAATACTTGAATTCAAAGAAGAAAGGAAATGCAAGGCATCAAGGTGCTGGACCACACCCAAGAGCTCATCCAACTGCTAATGATGGCCAGTACCGTGATAGAGTGTTCTAAATTGGATACTTATTTAAGAATTTATACATATATTTATGTATAAATGTTCTGAACATGTTCTTACAAATGGAATGTGTTCTTCAGTTAAGAAATCTCTTGAGATCTTTTTCAAATATTGCATCAGTTGTTGAATATAAAATACACAATTTTATATGTAAATGTTTTATGTTTAAATGTAAAAAAGATGTGTGTAAAAATATGACTGTGCTATCTGCATATGCAGCAAAGGAATCAGCTTCTGTAGATTGAAATATCAATCATGTACAGCTTAGGAATTTTCTTTTTTTTTCTTTTTCTGAGCACTAAATCATTTTTGTTCAATACTTTGTAATTTTTTATCTTTTTTTTTAAGAACATATTTGTTTCAAACTAATGTTCTCTGTAAGTACACACACTTAATTCCATCTTGCTGTACTTAGTATTCATATAATTGTAAATGAATTTTTTTTGTGTGCATGTTTTGTTTTAAATAAAAGAGATTTCTTCTGTATGTTATGTGAATTTCATTTCATCAAACTTCTTTCAACTACACAATTGTGATTAACATATAAAGTACTTTTCTCAAATCATGACTTATTATTTGCGAGAACTTTTTTTGATAATTTAGCTTTTTTTTGTTAAATTAAAAATGAATATAATTAATGTGCAGTGAGATTATTTAAAAATATTGAGTAAAAATTATTCGGCCATATATTTATTTTTACTAAGTGTAGAAATGTATAGTATTTTCAGATGAGTTTTAAAACTTGCTATCTAAACATGCACTGGTAGTTTGAACCCCCCTTGCATTTACTTAAAACCAATTGACATAATTAGAACAGCTAATTTAGATTTAATGATTTCTTGTATCAAACTACTCCAGCTGTCATCAAGTTATATCTTATCATGAAGTTTGAAATTTTTTTCAGTTATACAAGTTATTTTCTTTCAGGTTAATAAAGATTCATACAAAATGTACAATTTTGATTTCCCATTTGTTGAAAAAAAAAGTTTTTAATGTCACAGAAATATATCTTCATTAGTGCTGTAATTTTTTCTGCTGAGTAATATTTTTCTATAGTTACTACACTTGTAATTCACAATTGACTAACATTAATATTTAACTTTTTTGTTTGCATTGTTGACAAGTATAAAGTTGTATGATTAGTTGTGTATTTTCTTTCCAGGAAAATATAAATGCAGTAAATTAATATTTTTCGTAGCTGAAACGTTCATTTAGAATTTGGGATAGCAAGTAAATGATCTTGTGTTAATTTTCCAGTGAGGAAGGCTAATTTTTCTTCTACATTATTAATATCTTAGATATTTGTAATGTCATCTAAAATTAAAATAATATCTTGGGTAAGGTGACCAGAATTTAATAGTAAAGTGGGACATCATTGACTGGGTTGAGGAGTCTAGATTAAAATTTTGGTCTATATAGTACAACAAAATATTTCATAGAATGCAAAAATAGTGTAATATTGTTACATAGATCCGGGTTCGTGGATTTTATGCAAAACAATTACAAAGAAAATAAACAGTTCTTTAAGAGCAATGCGAATTTATTATCAAAAATCCAATCCTTTAAATACAGGATTCAGCAGCAATATTCCCAGAGTAAATCTGAAGATCTTCACAAGCACTCAAACACAATTGTCAGTGTTTAAAAATACGAGTATGTACAGGATTATTCACAAGCACAGCAGATCTAATCGCTAGCCAAAACAATCCTCACTATTCGCTGGATAAAATCAGACTAACTGGTTGCGGCTGGCACTCCTATTTATATAGGCGTGGCAGAAATATAACTGCTCGTGTCATCGAGCGTGATGTTAATGGAAAGATTCACTACTTTCTAGAAGAGTCCAGAGTGTTCCGAACTCGCCAAGTTCTTATTGAATCGCCATTATAATGTAAGGGGTGGCATTGCGTGTGTAAATAGAACAATTTTAACATGAAATAAATATAACAGTTATATAAATGCATTAAACACCCAAATACAAATTTACACAAAATTCTTAAGACTGCCCCCTCCTGAGAGACTGCACATCCCACGCAGTACAATCCCTGAGTAAGGGGTATCTATTTACAGACAGAAACTATTCTTTATAATCAAATATAAAGTAACCAATACTCAACAGCACATACAAAGAAAATAAATTACAATACGATAATAAGACTAAGGATTTTGAAAAGAGAAATAATTTACATTTACAAAATAATTAATCACCACATGGTCTGAACTTAAGGATTTTATTCATCTTGGCCAAGATGAGAGGCTAGCCTATTGTAATGTATTACGTTTGGTTTTGAGTGTGGTGGTTTCTGTATCCGCACCACAATGTCATTCAGTCCTTTTAGTACCATGTAAGGACCTTCCCAGTTGGTCTGTAGCTTCCTTTGCGACGCTTCGGATTTCATATCCACACTTTGTCGCCTTCGTGGAAGTCATGTCCGGTTGCTCTTGCGTCTTATCGGTTCTTCATCTTCTCGGAAGCTATGCCGATTCTTTCCCTAGCTAGGTGATGTATTTCCTCCATCCGTAGCTGGAGTTTCTTGATATACTCCTCAGGCGCCAAGGGAGCTGTGGTGGCCGGCTGAACAGAAGATTGCTGGCAGACGAAGATCACGTCCGAAGAGCATCTGGGATGGGGAATAGCCTGTGGTCTCGTGAACGGCACTCCTGTAGACAAGTAGGAAAAAGGCTAATTTCTTGTCCCAGTCCTGTTGATTACGTGATACCAGGAGAGAGGCTGTTCAGAATAGTCCGATTGAACCTCTCTACCATGCCGTCAGACTGAGGATGTAAAGCTGTTCTGGTTTTGTCGATGGCAAGTATTTCACACAGTCTCTTTCAAACTGCAGAATCAAAGTTTCTCACTTGATCGGAGTGCAGTTGTAGAGGGACCCCGAATCGTGAGATCCAGTATTGAACTAGAACCTCTGCAACTGTAGAGGCCTCTTAGTCAGAAATAGGGTAGGCTTCAGGCCACTTAGTAAAATAGTCCATTACCACCAGGATGTTGTTGCCATCTGATGATTTCGGAAGTGGTCCTAGGATGTCAAAAGCTATTCGTTCGGAAGGCGCTCCCACATTATACAGCTGCAGTCTTCCTCTAGGGCGTTTGCTGGAACTTTTGCGTGCAGCACAAGGATCACATATGCGACAACACTTTTCCACGTCACTCCGCAATTTGTTCTAGTAGAAGCACTTACGAACTTTTTGTAAGGTCTTCATAACCACAAAATGACCTCCAGTTGGACAGCCATGGAGTTTCTTAAGGACTGTTGAAACTCTTGCCGCCTTATTGAGGGTTCTAGACGCGAATGCAATCGGTCTGTGGTTTTAATTAAGCACAGCGCCAATTCCGACCCCACTAGCATCAGTAAATAAGTTAAACTGTTCTGTAAAATTCGGCAATTGCAAAACTTGTGCCTCAGTTAATGCTCGTTTTATCTTATCAAAAGAATCCTGTGCTTCTGTCGACCAATTAAATTTAGCCCCCTTTTTCTTCAACCGATATAATGGTTCACATATGTCTGCATACTGGGGTATAAATTTCTGATACCACCCCGCCATCCCTAAAAATTTCGATTCTTCCTTGCTATTTTTAGGAGGTTTCATTTCTGTGATTGCCTTCACTTTACTATGGTCTGTTTCGATCCCTTCTTTACTAATTACGAGACCTAAATACTTCAATTTGTCTCGTGCGAAGTGGCATTTATCCTTATTTAATGTTAGCCCTGCGTCTCCCAACAATGTAAATACCTGATTCAAATTATTTAAGTGTTCATTAAACGATGGAGATGTGATGATAACATCGTCCATATATACCGACACGAAACGCCCAATAACAGGTTTGAGTATAATATCTATGGCCTTTTGGAAATTTGGCTCCTCCCCAGAAAGGAACAAAAGCATTCGGAGGAATGCGAACGCGCCATTGCGAGTGATAAACGCGGTTTTCTCTATATCTTTTGGACTAATCGCCAATTGAAAATAGCCACTTTTTAAATCCAATGTGGACATCACTCTGGTGTGCGGAATGTTTGTTATTAGATCATCAATCACCGGTAATGGATATCGGGGGTATTTAGTTATTGCATTAAGTTTGCGATAATCAATCGCGAATCGATACGCCTCAGGAGAATCTGGAGGAAGGCCATTATTCTTGCTCGTTAAAACTACTGGTGACGCGTATGGGGATTGAATAGGACGAATCATCCCCTCTCGCAACATTTTCTCAATATGATAATCGATTATTTCTTGTTTGACTCTATCATAACGGTAAGGTCTCGACACTACCCGTCCCTTGTCCCCAGTATCGATTTCATGGTATAAAACATGAGTTTAACATGAGATCTGAAAATAGCCCTTTAAAACCATTAAATAAATTCCTTAACTTTTGCTTTTGCCCTTCACCGAGCTTTGTATCTGATAGATCAATCTCGACCGGCTTTTCCACTTTTGGTAACTGCTTAATTTGGTCATCTGGAATGATCAGAGATTTCTGATCGAAATCTAAAGTTAATTTGGACTCCTTCATAAAATCAATGCCCAAAATGCATTGGTACTGCATATTGCTAAGAATGTGAAATTCCCAGGTTTTCTGGAATTCTCGGATCCGAATCTGTAATTCGACCCGACCTAAGTGG
Source organism: Trichonephila clavipes (assembly GCA_019973935.1). Classification (NCBI taxonomy): domain Eukaryota; kingdom Metazoa; phylum Arthropoda; class Arachnida; order Araneae; family Nephilidae; genus Trichonephila; species Trichonephila clavipes. The sequence continues at coordinate 72,552 of BMAU01017631.1, read as the reverse complement.
CAACACGGAGCTCCTTGCACCGTCACTACTCTATCTTTCGTCTTTTGACGAGGTCGATACGAAAAATATTTACGATAGACTTCTTCCGGTATGAAAGATTTCTCCGTCCCCGTGTCCCAAAGTGCTGTAATGAATGTCTCATTTAAAAGAATAGGGACATACGGTAAGTCTACTGGAGTCATTCGTAATGAGGATACCCTAATAGTTTGGTGTTCTGTATCTGGAGAATTTTCCGTACATCGCGATCGATCACCCCCATACTCGCATCGATCGCTTAAAAGTTTAAATATCTGTTTCGATTATTCTGACCCCTGAAAGTACTATTCCTTGAACCACCCTGTCGATCGCCTTGATTGTGGAATCTATGATCCGATTGACCACCTCGGCGTCGACCATCGAATCTCTGATTATCCACACCTTGACTCTCAAATTTATTGAACTCTCTCCGTGGTCTACTATTGTCCGTATATCTATTGTTACCTCTCGTTTCCCTCCAATTTTCTTGTCGATTCCTGTTAGAGAAACGATTGTTCTCGTTTGGTTGTATATCTCGGGATTCCCAACTTGAACCTCTGATCTTTCTATTTAGAAACCGTTCCTCATACTTATCAATAATTTGTAGGAGGTTAGATGTGGATTGCGGATTCCTAATCTCTACATAATCCAAAATCTGAGGTTCTAACCTATTAATAATATGATCGATCAATTTTTCCTCCGTCATTTCGAGTTTTAAGATTTTGTGAGAATCTTCAACAAATCATACAAAAAATCGGACGGTTTTTGGTTATGCTTTTGAGATGATGAATAGAAACGCGTTTCTAGCTCCGACCTATTTCAAACTACGGGGAACTGTTCTGACAACGCTTGTTTTAAGTGCGCATAATCCGTCGCCTTATCTTCAACAACCCTATAACCCAGAACCGCAAACCAATCTAGTGCCCGTCCTGCGAGATGACCCTTTAAATGTGCACAAGCTAGTTGTGTGGGTATCTCGTAATATGTTAAGTTATTATCCATATTTTCCAAAAATTCCTACACGTTCTCCACCCCCGAAAAATACTGCTCAGGGATGATGCGAAAATTAGATCCGACTCTAAACTTGGGATTTACTCGTCGGGCGCCACTGTGATGACCCCCTGGGTCACACCTTTAACACCAAGATTAATTTGAGGCAAAGAACCACCAAAAGCCATTTTGAATAATAATATTATTTATTTTTGTTATAATTTCCTCAAAAATCTCTGATAACAAATAATATGATAATGTTACGTCTTCTAAAGGGATTTGCCTTTATATTAAATTAAATTACTAAGAATACGATTGATTACCAATCTAGCTCAACTCAAGTAAGGTTTACCGAAATAGGAGATTCGAGAAACACACGTATTCGAATTCTTAATTGTCATTAACTTTAAGTATCTCAAACTGACGCTTACTTTAAGCGTACGTGAATTATATTTACCGCTGGCTTATATCAGCTTTCTGGTACGTCTAGCAGCACGACGTCTTCACGAATCTAATCTCTTTGAATCTTCTAGTTTTGCTTTTAACGTTGTTGGCTTAATTGCCTACCACATCTCTCTTGCTATATCGCAACCTTCGACTTAAAAATACCCTATCTAATTTAAATATCCCAAACTTCTTTTTGGAGTTGATTGGAAATGAACGCGAATTTATATTCCCCAGAAAGACGCCTAAGAAGATTAGTGAAAAGGTTCCGTACAGATTCGTCACAAACATAGAATGGGAACATCGTTTGAGGGTCCAAAACGTTGTTGTGGACATTTTGTCTAGGAATCCTGTAGGCAATCTGGAGGGATTACAAATTTCGTGCGCAGCTCTTCGAGCCCTAGCTTTAAACTCCCGAGAACAACTCATTCGAGAGCAAAGGAAAATCCTGAGTTAGGACACATCTATCGTTATTTAGAAAACCCAGACAACGGTTCCGTTAATGCGACTATATGCGAGGGTTGGTCCCAGGATTTTAAACTTATAGATGGTCTACTCTTTTACGCGAAATATTATACAACTCTTGGAGAACTAAGAGTGTACATTCCTAGATCGCTTCGCGAAACAATAATGAAAGAATTTCATGATCTGCCATTAGCAGGCCATCTAGGAAAGAGGAAGACCTATTTAAAACTACGAGACACATGTTGTTTTCCATATATGAGGAAAGATATATTTGAATATGTATCAACCTGTGACCGGTGTCAAAAATTTAATTACAAAAACGCGCTACCAGCTGGTCGTTTTAATTCCGATAGTATCGAATTACCCCAATGAAATTGTAACGTTAGACCTATTAGGCCCCTACCCCGCATCCCGACCCGAAAGATATAGATTTGTATTAGTAATAACTGATCATTTCACTAAGTGGAGTGAGCTTATTCCTTTACGAAAAGCTTCGGCCCAGGCCATAGCTAACGCCTTTTTTGAGAATTATATCTCACGTTACGGAGCTCCGATTTCTTTAATTAGTGATAACGGCCTCCAATTCATATCAGAGGTATTTGAACACTTAAGTCACAGGTTGGACATAAAACATATGAAAACGGTAACATACAGGCCACAGGCGAATTTAACGGAAAGAGTTAATCGCAATTTAGTCCAGATGATAGCCTGTTTTTAAAAGAAAATCACGAAAACTGGGACCGATTTCTTCATGAATTCGCTTTGCGCTGCACACTTCAGTGAACGAAACAATAAATAAAACTCCGGCTGAGTTATTTTTAGGTAGAAAGATTATAACACCTTTTAGTAAATTAATAAATGTCACAGAGGGTGCTGAATATGTAGGAAGAAACATTGAGAAATAATTCGATGAAGCAAGGCAGAATAGGTGGAAACAACACAAACATTGGGGAAAATATTATAATCGGAAAAGGAGGGAAGTTAACATCAAAGTAAATGATTTGATGTTGGTACAAACTCATTTTATAAGTGCTGCGGGTAGGAGAGCGGTTGGAAAGTTTATGCCTAAGTTTGAAGGGCCATATAGAGTGTTGGAGGTTCGGAATAACAATTTAATTATTTTAAAGAGGGGTAAAAAGGTAACAGAGTTAATATTGACCAGGTTCGTGTGTACCATCCACGACAATCTGACACGATTAGTTCGGACAGTCATGTTGAGACACTATATGAAGGACAGAGGTCGAGTGATAGGTCAAGTAGATCGCAACCAGGAAAATTTAAGGGATCTAGGAAAACCTCGAGTGAGCAGAATAACGGTCATAAATCAAGTAAGGGTAATGCCGGATGGGAGGATCTGAGATTGAAACGTTAAGTAGATTCAAATGGATCAGGGGACAAGACAAATATTAAAAAGTCCAAAATTTGCAGAAAACGTTCTCTGCAGGGGTCCGAACATAGGGACCAGAAAAGACCAACCCCTGAACCACAACAGGGGATAAAAAGAGCAATTCCGTCCTCAGTTTCATCTCGTAATCATAAATATAGAAGACCTAATAACCCCTCCCAGGGATCACAGCCTATTTCAGGTCCGTCTCATCAACAAGATTCCAGGCAGGACAAGTCACCTACAGTAGCGAGCAGGCACACAGGAAGCGGACAATACAACAAGGCCCGGGAGACAAAGACAACTAAAGACGGATCCAACAAGGCAGCTGAGAGGAGAACTGTCCGGTCGAAACAGACGACAGCAATGAGACCTTGTCCGTACTACCTACGCAGCCGAGTAAGACAACCCGAAGGATTTCCAGAGGAGCGGAGGAACAGCGGATCAGCAAGTATTCCACAGAACAACATCAGGAGGAGTCTCAGTATGGAAGCCTTAGACGGAGATCCAGTGGATAGGAGCGAATAAAAAGCAAAGAAAAATATCAGGTTGTATCGTTTCTTTCTTTTCTCCTTTCGAACAAGTGGTCGGAAGAATTATTGCAATGAAGCAAGTCACGGGCGGATTTTTAATTTAAGAAGCCAAGCAAAAGTGGACACTACAATGAGTGTGTGTGTGTGTTTTTTTATGAGAAAAATCGACTTTTGTGTTTATTTTTTGCATAAATATGGAGAAAACATTTGTAAGAATGCCTTTGTTTACTTCTATGTATGACTTCGCTAAGATGCGACAATTCCTTTGGTTAATTGTTTTATTGTTATTTGAAAAATGTTTGAAATTGTATGTATATATATGGGTATATTTTATCTTACATCTGGTGACTTGGGGACGTGGCGTAATTAGGTAGAGCTAACATTTAATACTAACAAGCACAGCATATATGGAATGGGAATGTTAAGGAACCAGATGCTTCAATTGATATATAGGAAAATGTTATGTAAAAAAAATGAAGGAATCTGTATGTATTATAGATGTTTGTTTTTCACACAAAGAAATTCTCATTTCAGGGTAGTTGACCCTGAACATTGTTCCACAAAAGAAGCAAGATGCAAGTCTGAATATGTGTTATAATATTTAAGTAGATTTTTAAGTAGTTAAGGAAACCACGCAGACAGGTTTTTATACTTAGGTGGTTTTTCCCTCGCCTCTTTGCCAAATGGACGTGGTGTAGGGATATTTAATTTTGTAAATGTTACGTCCCTTAAAGAGTAATTTTTGGTCGTAATTTTATTCTTTCCCTTAAGGAAGGAGATTTTTTAGTATCCGATTGGTAGATATATATATTAAAGTCGTCGGGACTGTAAAGCAAGTCTAGGAATTGGTTACGTAATTCATTTTCAGGCCGTTTGTGACCTTCGAATAAATCCCGTTTTCTTTTTGGAGGGGCTTGTGACGAATCTGTACGGAACCTTTCCACTAATCTTCTTGGGCGTCTTTCTGGGGAATATAAATTCGCGTTTATTTCCAATCAACTCCAGAAAGAAGTTTGGGATATTTAAATTAGATAGGGTATTTTTAAGTCGAGGGTTGCGAGATAGCAAGAAAGATGAGGGTAGGCTATTGAGCCAACAACGTAAAAGCAAAACTAGAAGATTCAAAGAGATTAGATTCGTGAAGACGTCGTGCTGCTAGACGTACCAGAAAGCTGATATAAGCCAGCGGTAAATATAATTCACGTACGCTTAAAGTAAGCGTCAGTTTGAGATACTTAGTTAAAGTTAATGACAATTAAGAATTCGAATACGTGTGTTTCTCGGATCTCCTATTTCATTAAACCTTACTTGAGTTGAGCTAGATTGGTAATCAATCGTATTCTTAGTAATTTAATTTAATATAAAGGCAAATCCCTTTAGAAGACGTAACATTATTATATTATTTGTTATCAGAGATTCTTGAGGAAATTATAACAAAAATAAATAATATTATTATTCAAAATGGCTTTTGGTGGTTCTTTGCCTCAAATTAATCTTGGTGTTCAAGGTGTGACCCAGGGGGATCATCACAGTTTTATTTCGGGATCAGCCCGTTGATCTTTATGGACGCTATCGTCACTCCGCGGGTCTGATTCTGATGTTGATGGTGTTGTAACTTGGCGGACTACTAGATCTGTCACGCCAAATTTCTTTTCGACTCTCCAGCTGTATTTACTGTCCTATGTACTGAGTCTTCTCGAAGGGGCTTCAATATTTCCATCTGCTGATCCTTTTTGGTGACTACACACTTTGACTCGATAAAATTTGCACGGTGCGGATCTTTCTGATTTACTCGAGGGCAGTTATTTCTTATGTGTCCTGCTCCGCCGCACCCCAGCACTCTGTGCTGCGATCTCCCTTATTGTTTAGGGGGAAGTTGCTTCTGAGATGCCCTGATTCACCATACCCCCAGCACGTGATGCTACGTATGCTCCGGTTCTGACGTTGAGCTATGAAAGATTGCATTTCCTCTTTCAATTTCTCAATTTCCTTTATACATCGAGATTCACAGGATTCATCTGCAGTCACTCTAGCTTCTCAGATGGAATGGCGGTCTATGCAACTGGCTTGAGCGGCGGCCACAATTTTCAGAGAAGATTTAAGAGATCTTGGACATCTGCCATTCTTACAGCCATCTGGATCTCTTTCTTCCTTCAGCCCGTCCACGAAATACTCGAGAGAACTCATTTCTCGCACATTTGCTGATAAATCTGAAAAGGCTAAGTGGGGAGCCTTTGTATTTCATAGGCATACTCCCTCAAACTTTCTTCGGAATTCTGATGTCTTGTTTTTATCGGCCGACAGGCGCAGTCTTTGGAGAATTTTTGGCCGAACCGAAGATCCAGAACATTATAAAGGGTGTTCAAATTCAGCAGCTCTGTGTCTGTAAGAGTCTGAAAAACTTCAGTAGCCTTTTCTCTAAGGGATGCTACTAGCTGATATGCTTTCACCCCTTCTACCAATCCATTGGCTTCAGAAATCATACAAAATTGAATCTGTTACACCTCCCAATTGGTGTTTCCGCCATAGGTGTACAGTTCGCTGGCACTGGTAAGGCAGGTACAGGTACTCGAGAAGCAGGCACTAACTTGTTTTCATTCTTCGTTTTCCCGCAAGCTAGAAGCGCCTTTTCAAGGTCTTTTACTCGCTGAGACATTTTTTTCCATTCTTTCATCAAAGTGCTCTTTAACATTTTCTATTTTTTCCTCCATTTTGTTGATTTTCTCTTCAAGAGTATTCTTCAACTCTTCTTAGACACTTTTCAAGGCATTGCTGCCTTCCAACTGAGCCTTTATTTGCTCATCCATCGCTCTTGTTATTGGCAAAAAAATCCCACCGCTGCCCCCAAACTGTTACGTAGATCCGGGTTCGTGGATTTTTATGCAAAACAATTACAAAAAAAAAAAAAACAGTTCTTTAAGAGCAATGTGAATTTATTATCAAAAATCCAATTCTTTAAATACAGGATTCAGCAGCAATATTCCCAGAGTAAATCTCCGAAGGTCTTCACTTCTTCACAAGCACTCAAACACAATTGTCAGTGTTTAAAAATACAAGTATATACAGGATAATTTACAAGCACAGCTGAGCTAATCCCTAGTCAAAACAATCCTCACTATTCGCTGGATAAAATCAGACTAACTGGTTGCGGCTCGCACTCCTATTTATAGGCGTGGCAGAAATTTTCAGAAATATAACCACTCGTGTCATCGAGCGTGATGTTAATGGAGAGATCCACTACTTTCTAGAAGAATCCAGAGGGTTCCGAACTCGCCAATGACGCCAACTTGGCTCTGCCGCCAATATTTCGCCAGGTTCTCATTGAATTGCCATTATGACGTAAGGGGTGGCATTGCTTGTAAATAGTACAATTTTAACATGAAATAAATATAATATAGAGTAATATAAATGCATTAAACACCCAAATACAAACTATTTACACAAAATTCGTAACACCATATTTCTTCTTAAATTTGAACATAAAAATATATTTTTCAAATGTAAAACATTAAAAAATATGTATAATTACTATATAAAGAATAAAATAATACTGTATGATAGTATTGTTTTATTCTTTGGTGCATTTTTCAGTTGAATAAGTTCTTTTAGTAGAAGAATGTTGTAGTTTAACAGGTCATGAAATTTTTCATAAAAAATTTTTAAACTATATTTCACACATAAAATGGCTTTCAAAGTCTCAATGCTTAATTGTGGTTTTTCTAATGTCTTTTATTTATGGTAGAAAAAACACGTTATTTTCTGGTTCAAGCATGCATTCTACAATATTAACTGCATTATTGTTTGGAACATGGTTTATTTAAAAAAATGAGGAAATATTTCCAACCATTTTGTTCTCTATTGTGATTTTTGCTGATGCCCAAGATTCAATCTTTTCCTAATCAATGTATTTTTTTAATGATACATCATTAAAAAGATTTTTGGAAGTATTACTATATGAGAAATTTTGAGTAATATGATGTACAATCCCCTCTCTCTAAATAATATAAAACTAATGCGTTGTTGTGTCAAACTAATATCTGATATGTGCATTATTTGGACATTTCCATATTTTGACTACTATGACTAATTTACCTATCAAATTTTAACAAAAAAAAAGACAGCTATGTGTCTAAGCATTATACAGTACATAGTGGTTGCTAAAAAAAATTGCTATGCGCATCAGCCAAATAAAAATATCTCGTAAGCTATACTTTTTGAACATAACTGATGTTGGTTCAACAACCATCATATCCTGATGAAATAACTACATCACCGCCGAAAGCTGAATATTCCACATTTTCCCTAGCTTGTGCATTCTTCCCAAAAATCGGGACTTATTTTAAAGGCTATGGGACAAACTGTTAAAAATCGGTACTGTCCCACCAAAAGCGGAGCATTTTGTCACCTTACTCTAAGTACATCATTCACAAGCAATTTATCTAAATCATCGTGGTTGAAGGCATTAAAATCGTCTCAGTCGTGTACTAAACCTTAGTCATATTTCTGCATATTTAATTTATCGCATAAAATCCTTTTTAAGGTGTCCGACTACGTTCGGAACCATGATTTTAAAAAGGCACATAATTGGATAATTTTCATGATATTTAGTGTCACTTAGATACATGTATAAAATTGTTTTAAGGTCATTTTGACAAAAAAAAATATTTAAATACAACATTTCGGCAAAAAATTAACTTAGAATAACCTTTTTTCAAAATGCTCTCCATTTGTAAAAAATGCTTCTACTATAATAATACTTTGCCTGTATATAGCTCAGACCTCTGTACAGAGGCTGAACTATGATTTTAGAAAAATTTCCATTTTCAGAGTTACCACCATTTGAAATAATTATCGGCGTTTTTTTTCTTAAAATTTCTCCACTCTGTTGTCGTAAAACATGGATAAAACCCACTTCTAAGATATGCATTTCAAAAATTCTAGTACAGCCTCCGTACAGAGGTCTGAGCTATAGACAGGCAAAATATTATTATAATAGAAGCATTTTTCACAAAAGGAGAATAATTTGAAAATGGGTCATTCTATATTCATTTTTTGTCAAAATATTGTAATTAAATAATTTTTTATTGTAATACTTTTCTTAAACCAGTTTTATATACATTTTCTAATCTAAGTGACACTAAATATCATAAACATTATCCATTTATACGCTTTTGCAAAATCACGGTTCCGAACGTAGTCGGATATACCTTAAGTTTATTATAATGTATTATTCGAAATAAACTTACGTTTCCATGAATATTGATTTTTTCTGTGACTCACTTGAAGTTACACCTTGTTTGTTTGGCCCCAGTTGATTTTTGAGATTGACTCATTTGTAGTAAAGGATGCAGTGTTGCTTGTCGACTTTAGATATATTTTTAATTTCATAAAATATGTAATATTTGTAATAACTTTGAAAACTGAAGAAGCTATTTGTAATGTGGTCAAAGGTTATCCTGTGTGGGTGTGTGTACAGATGCAGCAAAATCAGTAACAGGCGGAAAATAATTTTATCTAGGGCCGTAGGTTAAGAAGATTAACGAGAAAATTAAATTAACTCATTGCTGAATTCATAGACAAGAAATGATATGTAAACGTATTCTCTTACGGGGTTATCTACTACTTTCAATAATGCTGTAAAAATTGTTAAATGTTATAAATTCAATGCTACAAATTGCTGTCTGTCCCATGTATTTTGCGAGAACTTTAGAAGCCTTCATTCTTTTTTACTACTTCATGCAGAAATAAAAAAAGGGCTTTCCTGTGACAACCAGTTGGCCCGATATCTGCATAAAAATAGTTTATTTACTCGTTGCCCTGAATGCTGTGTACCATGAATAGCATCCCGTCGGTGGTACCATTAACAGTGGTTTCAAGAACACAAAGACCGGACATCTCATCAATGAAGTAACGTTCTGTTTACTAAAAAGAGTCGTTTCAGTCTTAGTAACGTGGCCGTGGTAGCCTAGTGTTCAAGGTAACGGACTCGTGGCTGGTACGTCATGAGTTCAAGCCTAGTACCACTGAAAACCCACCGTGTAGGGTCGTGATGCAGAAGTGTTTTTGTGAAGAGACATTATATTGAATGGAAGAATAGAGTTCCATATTTTCGACTTCGACTTACTTACTGAAGATCGTTACTGAGATGAAATTATCTTCTTTTGCATGCTTCAGGTCCGAGGTTCCATTGGTTCAAACTTTATTTTGGGGGAGGACAATTCTCGTCCACACCGAGCCTCTGTTATTTAGGAGCTCCTATAAAGTAAGGATATCTGCAATTGCATCGAATATGAGTGGGATGCTTTGTGGATATGCCAAGCAGCAAGATTTTATCCTCTGGAAAACACCAGGCAGAGATAAAACATATACCCTTTGATAAGGGGCTACTCTTAACTCAAGAACTACTGGATAATTTGGGATTGATTAGGAACAAGTGGTATTCCGCTGCCTTGCAAGTAAAGTCCTGCTCATATCCCTTGTTAGGGAACCTAGGGATTTGTGGTTCCTCCTTATGGCCAGACGATGCATTTTACTAACGTCATTCTGCCAATAAAACCTTTTTCTGCTTTGTTCTATAATGCGGTAGTCTGCAAACCCCGGACCACGAGCCGGTACTAGTCTGTGGATCAAATGATACCGGGCCGTTCAAGGAACATTAAATTATTTCTATTTTATTTACTATGGTGTATTTCTCTCACGATTGTGTGACTTTTCAAGGAAATCCCTTTATACTCCATGTTAAATCCCTTTATATTATTTTTTGTGTAACTATATTTATTTTGATACTTAAATACAATTAAATTAAAATTATTAAATCAAAGATATCTAAATATACGCAACCAAGGTCCTTCCCCCTCTCTTAGTGGGCCGCTGTAAAATAATCAAACGTTGACGGGTCCGTGGAGATAAAAAGGTTACGGAGAACTGTCTTAATGTATGCGTAGAATTCATATTTTTAGCTACTATACTATCATCAACCTTTAAGTGTTATATTCTGTCTCCATAATATGAATATTATATCACCCAGTTGAATTTTTTCGCTATCAATTCGCTTATAATTTGAAAAGTTGCTTAAATTTTGCACAACAGTGTATACCTAGATAATCAGGATTATGAATATATTTTAAATTTGGTATTCTATGTAAAGATTTTATAGCAGTCAAATAGTTGGGAAATATACCATAAATTGCATTGAAAGCATCTGTGGAAGAGGTTTTGTATGCATGAGTAATTTTTGACAGATAGATCCTTTGTAATAATTTATGTTTGCTAATTTGTAAGAAGGTGAGCGAAAAATTTAATTCCCCAGCACCGGATTACTATAGACTATTTATTTGAGCAGTGTAAAAAAGAATAAATTGTCATTACAACACCAAAACATTTACTATTATTAACAATTTTAATTTTATCGTTGTTAATTTTAAAGACAGGATTCTTGCCGAATATCTTACTACCACAAGTGCCCTGTCTAGCATACAGGATGTCAATAACCCATCACTGTGGTAACTCTTGCAAAAGTTCAATTAACCTTCTCTCTTAATTAATGAAGAGAGGTGCATATTAATGTAGATAGAAGAGCAAATCAATAGTTGCAGATTAATTACCTGAATCTCCTCCGAATCCTCGGAATAATGTTTCACGGATATCAGTGGAATATTTCCATTAATACTTCAAAAAGCACTATAGAAAAGAAAATGATGAAGAATTAACAAATAGCAAAAGGTATGAGAAATTATTTACCTGTAGTTTTTTGAAAATTAGAACAGACAAGTTGCAAGCATTACATATGTATAAGTATTGATTTATAAGATATTTCTTAGTAGCAGTTTTTAAGTGGCTAGCATTTCATATTCAAATCTAGCATAATACATATTCTGCTTTAAGGCTCATTCCCACCGAGGTGGTCACTTGGAGTGACCATCTTGAGCGAAGAGGAGATATTTTTTCGTTGTTTGATTCACACCAAAGCAGTGCCGAATTAAGCTCATTTCAAACCCTGATCACAGAAGATCTACGCGCCCCCTTTGCACCAGAAAACCTGGTTAAGTCCAGCTTATTCGGGGCCCTGGGCACCCTCCCCAAGTGCCCGATGGATAAACCAGCACTGCACCAAAGCTTTTTTGTACACACGGTAGTTTTCTGCTCATTAGGTGGCGCTAAAAATTGTAGTTGAAATTCACACAGAGTTCATTCTAACTAGTTAAGTGTAGTTACAGATCGCAAGAAAAATGAATATTTTGCAATTTTGTTAGCATTGAAAAGGGGGTACAAGAGACGATCGTTGGTTTGACGCATTTTTTAAAAAATTCGATTAAGAAAAACATCTATGCTAGTAGAAGAGATGCGTTTGCAAGACACAGAAAGCTATTTAATTGTTTTTCGAATGTCGCCGAAACTTTTCGATAATTTACTATCAATATACTTAGGCCAATTATTTCTAAAAGGGATTTTTGTAGAGATCGTATTCAACCAAAGAGGATAGATTGGCTTTAAGTCTATGTGTTGGGGTGAAGCGAGTGAACTATTTTTTCTGGTGGAAGGATAACTGAGTGATCCGCCCACGCGCTCTTTTCCCGCTTCACTCCCACGCAATCCTTCTACGGGGTTGACGAGCTGACCAGTCGCTGTGTGCTGTATCCGTGATCGTTTTTCGTATTTGTATATAAATAAATGTGCTGTCCAGAGATACCTGTGTGTGTGAGTGGAAGTAATTTCACAAAAAGAACAACAAGTGGTAGCAGAGCGTGGTTAATCTGTGTGATGAGTTAGTTGACTTTGTGAACATTTAAACCTTTCTACCTACAATGGATAAGATAACTATTCTCGATTTAAACGGAACGAACTATTTTATTTGGTAGCTAAAGAGGAAAGCTGGCCTTAGCTTAAAGAGATTAGACTCCGTAATCTTAAACGAAAAACCTGAAGAACTTACCCGTAAAGACAAAATTGAGTGGCTTTCGAAAAATTCAGATGCAATAGCATACATTAAATTATCGCTCGCAGATGAGCAAGCCTTACAGTTCGCGGCTGAAGACAACGCGAAAGTGCTGTGGGATAAAATTAGAGCGACTTACATCGGTAAAGGCGAAGACCGAAAAATTGACGCGGGCAATGAACTCAAGGACATCCGAATGAAAAATGGCGAAACTGTAGCAGATTATATTGCAAGAGCACGGGGCATATCGACTGTCACTCCCTTGGACTGGACGTGTCGCCGAGGGAATTGGTCTACCATACCGTTAGAGGATTAAATGGAAAATTCTCCAAAGTCCGTGATATTCTGAAAACATAAAGAGGAAAAAGCATGGACGAAGTATTACAAATTTTAAGGGAAGAAGAAACAACTTTAAACTTACCAATTAAAACTCGCATGGATGGAATTAATCCTGAAGCATTTTAAAGAACTCTCCAAGTACAAGCCAAAGAAATAATTCGTCTAGAAAGGGACACGTATTTACAGCTTCCCATTGAGAAGAAACCCTTTGTGACAATACCTGGATTCTGGATAGTAGTGCATCCTGTCATATGGCTAAAGAATCTGTGTGGTTCAAGAATAATAGTCCAGAAGTGATGGACATTTACTTAGCCGATAGAAAATCCAAAATGATGAGCCAAGGAATTGGAAACGTTTCAGCTAAAACTGTGAGTACAAAACATTGTAATTCTATTAATCTAACAAATACTGATGTCAGTTATATTCCTCAATTAAGATGTAACTTATTGTCTGTAACATGTTTAATGGATAAGGGTTGTAAGATTAAATCAGAAAATAATTGTGTATCGATATATGATTAAAGTTATAAGTTAATAATTAAAACATTTAAAAATAAGGGTAGATTAGAAATTAAATTAGAACCTATGTATAATTCTAAGTGTTTTATTTCTGACCGATCTACTAAAAATTATGAAAATTGGCATAACAGGTTATGTTATTTATATTGTAAATATATGCTTAAAATGAAAGATTATATTGATAATGTAAATAATTTCACATGTGAAACTTGTGATATAAGTAAAGTAACTAGAAAAACTCATCATAGTATCGATATAAATCAAAGCTCACAAATTCTTGAGTTGCTCCATGCCGACCAGTGTGGTTCAATTAATATCGAATCGTATGGTGGTGCAAAATATTTTATGGTAATTGTAGATGATTTTTCTCGCATGTACTTTACTTATTTCTTAAAAAATAAATATGAAGTGTTTGATATATTTTCTCAATTTAAAGCCAAATATGAAAATTTAACTGATAAAAGGATTAAAAAGATAAAAACTGATAATGGGTTAGAATTTGTAAATGAACAACTAGATGCTTACCTGGCTAATTCAGGAATATTTCATGAAAAAACTACTCCATACAATAGTGAATCAAATGGCAAGGCAGAAAGAGCCAACTGTGTTCTTCTAGAAAGAGCTAGATCTTTATTATATGACAGTAAACTTCCTTTAAAATTTTGGACTGAAGCTATTAATTGTAGTACTCAAGTATCTAATGTTACACCACGAAAAGGGAAAGAAAAAATCCCATTAGAAATTTGGACAGGTAATAAACCAAAATTAAATTATCTCTAAAAATTTGGCTGTGTGGCCTATTTTCACATTCCGAAAGTGTTGAGAAATAAATTTGAAGTTCCAGGAAGACGTGGAATTATGCTAGGATATGCTAGAGAAAGGAGGGGAAATCGAATTTATGATATTAAAAATCAAGAAGTAATTGAGGAGAGATCAGTTAAATCAGTGCTTCTCAAACATTCAATACTGGCGCCCCCCTTTTCGATCACAATTTTTTCGCCCCCCCTTATACATTAATAATGTACTGAATGCAATTATAATGCACTTTGACGCTAAAGCTACAATAGGTGATCTTAATTATAAACCATACAAATTAGTAACATAAGTATTAAAAATTTTGTATACTACTTTTAAGCAAAATAAATAAAATAGGATAATTATGTTATTTTTCCTTTCTCTAATTTTTAAATTGAACATATTGCAAAATGCGGTAGCTGCTTAGAAGACAAAATATAGATATCTACTAAATATAGAAAAAGAACTCAGAGGGTCAATTTCTAATCATAAGCATTCCTTATAAAAACTTTGCTTTCCAAGACAAGCTCATGGACGTCATTAATACTTATAAAACTTGATCTTAATTTAGTATTAATTAATTAGTTATAAAATATTCTGTGCAGCACTGATAAATTAAAAGTATACCGGCTGAAGTGCCCGCTCTTTGCACGAGTTCATTTATAAGAAAATAACACATTATTGGTATAATAGCTGAATTGTAAGGGAGCAAAGCCAAGTGCTCGACAATGTTTACAAAAACGTAAAATGATTTTTTGAAAATGGTTGCTCAAATTATAATTAGTTTTAAGCGAATTGTGTAGTTTTAAGCGAATTGTGTAATTTTAAGCCTCACAGAATTAGCATTTATAATTGAAGTTAAACAGTAGCGCACACAGGAATTTTTCAAGTGGGGGTCCGGGGTCGAAAGTTCACCAATCTTGTTTCAGGTTCCTTTTAAATTTTGTCGATTTTCGGGAACAAAACACAGTAAAAAACTAATTCTTAAATAAATAATTAGCATTACTTAATAAAATTAATCATTAACAACAAATTCTTAATTAAATTTTGCGTACTATAAATTAGAATTATAATCAATCGGAAAAAAATCAAGGGATTTGGGGGTTCGGACCCCCGTGTGTGCGCCACTGATGTTAAATAATGATCAATAATATAAAATATCGATGAAGAATTGTATTATTTTTAATATTTAAAGTGAAAAGACTTCAACATGTTGAAACCCGGGAGCAGGCGCTCACTCGATACGGTCGGGGTTATTGAGTCACCCCAATCCTTTTTTTTTATAATTATTTTATTGTACACGATACAAATCATGATTCCAGCGAATAATTTAATTAAGATAAAGTTTGCTTACCTACTTTCAAGGACTTTTCCATTTTTCTCTGGTAACAAATAAACAGTTTTGCCAGAATTAACGATTTCGTAATCTGTGTGTCCCGCGCGACCACTTCCGGGTAAAAAGTATATTCATTATGATAATATGTATGTTACTGCTAAAAAAATGGTGTGAAACGTTTTTCGTTATGCTTTATATGTTGAGAATATTTATAAAAATATGTCTTGGCCAAGTAATCCTTCATGTGCTTGTGTGTGTGCTCTCTCTCCGTGGTTTTCTAAATATCATAAAACTCTTTTGCATGGAAAAAAGCGCAACAGAGAACACATAAGAGAGGAGTCATAACTAACTGTACCAATAACTTAGAAGGTCAAACAGATTATAGCTATAATGTGCAGTATTTCAAAAATAATGACAGTGATGAGTTTTTTATGTTCCTAAAGTTTTTCGATTCTGGGTCTGGGATCTGTTTTTTCTCTGAAAGAGTTGTATGTTAGGTTAAAAAAAGCGTAATAAAAAAATCTCTCATCATGGGATTACAGCAAATCAAATAAAAGTTTTTTTATTTGGTTATAGGTTCAAAGATAGCTAATTAGGTGTTGAAGAAGTTTTTATTTTTGCTGACTTAATATCGCGCGCGCATGCCTATAAATTATATCAGAGTAAAAGTGTATTTTTATTGTCTGAAAGTATTTTGTTTTAATTCATTCCAGTAAACTAATTATTTTTTAAATCTTTTATTTTCGATATGCTCGCGCCCCCCTCGTAAGGTCAACGTGCCCCCCAGGGGGGCACGCCCCACAGTTTGAGAAACACTGAGTTAAATTCAATGAATCTTTAAAATGTAGTAATTATTTAGGTGAGATTGAAAATGAAACATGTGGGATATTGACTTGTTTTTTGAAGTCTCTCCCGAAAGAAACGAAATTAATCAAAATACAGAGAATGGAGTGTTGTCTGATTTTGATATAAATAATGGACATGTAGCAATTGAGAACGATAACTCAATTCCCCTTCAGACCACGTCATCCCCTCAGACAGGCAGAATCCAAATTCCGGTACTTGAATTGAATAATGTGCAAAATCAAATCCCTGTTAGAAGATCGGAAAGACTAAAATCTAAGCTGATGTCTGTCCATTTGGTGAATAATGTACCAAACTCTTATTTTGAGGCAAAAAATAGTGCTAATTGGCAAAATTGGAAATTAGCAATGGAGAATGAATTAGATTCGTTAGATAAACATAAATTTTGGGAAATCGTACAAAAACCTGCGAAATCAAAATTAATAAAAACGAAAATGGATATATAGTTAAAACAAGATGATGCTGGGAAAAATATAAAACACAAAGCAAGGCTTGTAGCAGCTGGTTTTAATCAAATTAAAAACATAGATTATTCAGAATCGTATTCACCAGTTGTAAATATTGAATCTTTTCGATTGTTAATTGCACTTGCAGCTAAATTAAAGTTAAATGTTAATTTCTTTGATGTAAAAACTGCATACTTATATTGTGACTTAGAGGAGACAGTGTATGTGTTACCCCCTCCGTATTATGAAAAATTAATTGGAGAAGATAAAGTTTGTAAATGGAAAAAAGAGTATTTATGATTTGCCACAGTCTGGTAGAAACTGGTATATGAAAATAAAGGTTTTTTTAATTAGAAAATTTTGGTTTAAAACAATTGGCTTCTGATAATTGTGCTTTTATTAAATCTGATAATCAAAGTGTTCTTATATTATGTACGTATGTAGATGATTTAGCTATTTTTTGTAACAACGAGAGAGAGATTGAATGTATGAAGATATTGTTAGTAGGATTAAAAATGTATTTGAAGTGGTTGAAAACAAAACTAATTAGTTTTTAGCCATGCAAATTGAAAAATGTGAAAATGGTATTTATTTATCCCAGTGTGACTACATTAATTCATTATTAGTCAAACATAAGTTAGAAAATTGTAAAAGAAGTGTGAAAACTCCAATTGTGAAGGCGGAAGACAAAAGTTTTCCCTCTACAAATGAATTTATTGATATTACTATGTATTTGGAATTAATTGGTGAACTTTTATATTTAGCTAATACAACTCGCCCTGATATTTCTTTTGTAACGTCTTATTTATCCCAATTTAATCATAATCCAGAGAAGAGACATTAAAATTTGGCTAAAAGAGTGTTAAGATATTTGATGGGCTCAAAAGATAAAAAATTGTTTTATGAAAAAGAATTTGTGTGTGTGTGTGTGTGTGGTATTTTAAATGCTAGGTCAGATGCTGGTTGGGGAAATGCAGAAAATGGAAAATCTTTTTCTGGAGGTGTAGTTTTACTAGATAATTCATTAATTTTATGGAAATGTCGTAAACAAAAGAGTATTAGAGTTTATCAACATGTGAAGCAGAGTTATTTTCTATTTCTGAAATTTGGAAAGAACAATTTGGACTGTAAATTTGTTAACTGAATTAAAATGTGAACAATTTATAAATGATGCTGTAACTTTAAATTCAGATAGTCAAGCAGCAATTCAGTGGATTAAGGGTACCCGTTCTTCAAATAAATCAAGGCATATGAACTTACGTTTTCATTTTATAAAGAATTTAAATGAAGATACTGTAATTAAATTAGAATATGTCCAAACACAGAATTTTTAATTGCGGATTTCCTTACGAAAGCCATGAATGTAGAAAAGTTGGAATATTCAATGCAAAAAATTTCATTACTCTTGATTTTTTGTCACTGTGTTTATTTTAATTTTTTATGTGTATTGTGTATGTGTCTATAATATTTGTATTGTTTGAAAAAATGTATCACTCGCAGGAGGGGTATGTTGGGGTGAAGCGATTGAACTATTTTTTCTGGTGGAAGGATAACTGAGTGATCCGCTTACGCGCTCTTTTCCTTCTTCACTTCCACGCATTCCTTCTAGGGGGTTGACGAGCTGACCGTTCGCTGTGTGCTTTTGGGTCAGAATTGCTGTGTGCAGTATCCGTGATCGTTATTTTCGTATTTGTATAAATAAATGTGCTGTCCAGAAATACCTGAGTGGAAGTAATTTCACAAAAAGAACAACACTATGGTTTACACATTTTTTCTGAAATGGGGCTGCGTATTGGTATTTCTACATTTGCAGACCTAGTACATTCCCCAGGAGCTGGTATCACTTCTTAGTGCGGCACTTATATATATATATATATATTTAGGCGATAACTATTACCGCAAGTAATTTTGACTCACAGTTTGTTCCCCAGAGGGAGGCACCTGAGCTCTATCGATGCGAAATTTGTATAATTAATTTAAAAATTAATTACGAAATTAATTTTGCTGAGAGCATCCGAGCCAAACGGACACTCAAGGGATCTTTTTCATGCCGTATAATCATACGACATGGCCGCTGTCGATTTTCTGCATCAGGAAAATCCACCGACTTGGGTCAGAGACAAACCCGCAACCTTAGGTACAGAAAACCAGCGTCAAACCAACTACGCCACCCAGCCAGAGCTCCTGAGGTTTATACAAATTTCTTCAAATGTGAACTAATTCGTTCTGAATTTTCATGCTCTTACAAATGTTTATTTATAATGGCTAAAGTGTATAGAACAGGGGACCCCTGGGATTTGGCAATGTTTATCTAGATGCGAGAATGAATTCGGCTCTTCATTACTTCGGCGTCGTTCATTACTCTCGGAGCACGGATCGCTACATGTAGGAAGTTTGGCAACTGATTATGATCGCCAAAAAAGTTGGCTTCGCCAAGGACCTCCCTATTCTACACTTCAACCATTTATAAAATGTAAATAAGAATGTTTAATGTTCAAAACAACTTCTTATTTGCTGTATTGGTGGAAACATTGAATTCTTGTCATGTAACATATAATGAAAAAAAAGAAAAGAACATTCATTATTTGTGAATGCAATCATATTTAAAACACAATTGATATTAATTTTTCTTAACAGACATCATTATGCTGCTAATGATACATATTTCTATTGGATATGGATGCATAATTAATATGCTCAACACAATTTGTCTAGACCAGCGATACTTAACCTGCGGCCCACCAAGCCTTTTTAAGTGGCCTGGTCATGGCCCACTACCCTGAGAAATTTACTTATTTAAGAAAATTGTATTAGAAATTTTATGGGAAATTCTTTGTCAAGAAAGCAAATATATCAATTTTGCTTTTTGATGTCGTACGAGTACCAATTGATATTCTTTCTCTCTATTTGGAACTATTACTATTAGTGATAACAAACAACAGTGGAGTAGCGACAGTTTTATGGGTGGAACTAATTTTTAACTATCTTTCATATCTGGCAAGTGAAAATATTCGAAGAAAATGTATCGTTTCAAGACGTTTGAGAGGTTGACTATTTTGAAGTGAAAAACAAACATGGATCAGTAATTGTTTGATTTGTCACAAAAGAGGTCTGCATTTAAAATATACCATTAAACAGGAATCATTCATTGACATTTTTCCTCGAAGATCTCTTTCAGAAGGCGATAAATAAGCTTTCTTGAATAATCTTTGCAACAGCGACAAAGTGTTTTGTGAATGGTATTATCACTGCGGTAACAAAAACATCCTATGAAGTTTGTTACATTATTCGTAATCGTACTGATGCAGAAATTGTGAAGGATTGTTTCTTAAATAATTCTAATTTAGTGTTAGTGACAAAAATAAAAAATATAGAAAATATAATAATTAAAAAAAGCAAAACAAGAGTTATAATATTTTGATCAACTTTCCACATTTTAAATTTCCAATGCATTTCTCTCCCCCCTCCTCCATTTATCCTCGTGCTGCGGCCCACGTGATATAATATGTTATGCAGTTCAGCAGAAAAAATATTGAGTATCGTTGTTTATCTTTTTTTTCCTTCGTTGGTAGCGAATCTCAATATAAAAAAAATGTGAAAGATGTATGTTACAAAAAATCTATGAATATATTTATTTATCAAAGATTTTATTAAGTATCTGACATTATTGTTAACTGAATGAAAAAATTATCATTAGTTCACAGCAATGCGATATCATCAAAGAAATTTAAAGATTAAGTTATTTCACAAATCTTTTGTTTTTAAGAAAACCAATTTGAATCTATGTCAACTGGGCAAAAAAATTAAATATCATATATAAACGTTGAAAAACTAAATAAAAATATATCTTTTTTAGTAAATGTTGAAGTAATTACAAATACTCTTTTTAAAGGTACAAAACCCATACACTTTTAATTATTCGTCAAAAACTCTTGTGGCACATCTCATAGTTTCTTTTAGCACATAGGGTTAGGTAACACTGGACTAATACATGGTAGAAAATTAATATTATAAAAAAACTATAAAGTTGACGGCATTTTTTACAAAACTTAACCAATAACAAAGTACAACGTAAAGTATTTTCGTGGAAGAATAAATCTGAAATACTCTTTATTTAATGCCCATTTTTCATCATTATTGAATGCATTAAAACATGTGAATTAATCCTATAATATATACGCTTCAGCATTTACGAAAATTTTGAAATAGCTAAAGTGTTTTTGATATTCTGTTTTCCAAAAAGCAATTCTTATTATGAAATTTTGTTTTATAAAATGCTTCACTTTTTTTATACTGGTAATATAGATTTTTACCTAACATAAGAAAATATAAAAGGTTTTTTTTTATTTTGTTTGTATTTAATAACAAAATTAGAATGACATACAACCTGTTATCAATTTTTTCAAGAGTCAAAGATAAATATAACGTAAATGTTAATTAACTTTTATACAATATATTCTTAAGGAACTACAAATTTTTTTCTAAGCACTTTTTCTCATGCTTTTATTATTAATTAATGGGTTTTCTTCTTTTTATGTTGTAACTATGTCTGGGTCAGAATTTTAAAAGCTTTTTTCTCGCATTTTAAAGCACTGAATTGATCTGAAATTTTATATGCACGATTTTGGATGGCAACGCAATAATTTAATTAAATTAATAAAACTTATTTATTAAAACTAATTATTCAAAGAATTATAGATGCAGCCACGTTGACATCATTTCTGGTAACCAAATTTGGCGACATAGAAAGCATTTTAGCAACTTGGATCAAAATATTACAAGCTGTTTTTCTCACATTTTAAAGTGCTCATTTGAACAGAAATTTTCTATACGCGATTGTTTTGGGTAACAATACATAAATTTAATAAAAACTAAATTACTTATAATAACTATTCAAGGAATTATTACAAATATAATCACGTTGGTATAATTTTTGGTGACTTGAGACTTTTTTGGTAACTTTTGACTCAAAACATTAAAAGTTTTTCTCTCTCATTTTAAAGCATTCAACTGAGCTAAAATTTTTAAATACACACTTATTTTGAATAAAAATACAATAATTTAGCTAAAATTAATAAAAATTTGTTGATTAAAACTAGTTATTTAGTGAATTAAATTTTATTAGTAGTTCCATTTTCTATAACGGGAAACAGTTGAATATTGGAACCAGTAAAATGAAACTATCCCCTCAAAAAAATAAATTAATAAAACTAATAAAACTAATTATTGAGTAAATTCAATTTAACTCAACACTTCCTTTCGTTCTTAAAATTTCGATGTAAAAAATTATGTTACGTAAATTGTGAAGTTTGAAAGAAAACCCATGTTTATAAAAAAAACTCATTATTTATCGGTGTTAATCTTATCATTATTTTTCACTAAATCGTATAAATGAGAATACTTTTGGACTTCTATTATGAGCATCTCTTCATTATTACTCATTTTTACAAGTTGTAAAATTATAAACTAAATATTCTATCCAAAAATATTGCATGAATAGCAACTCTAAAAATTCTATATCTTTTACGAAGGTATATTCATCTGGGATTGGTTGAGCGTAAGACAGGTGACTAAACTGCATGCGCTAAGCTGCCTCAAGTTTACTCATTTTGAAGTTGAAATAGTCGCGATCATCACATCTTCGATTAGATTTAAGCCGCATTCACACAAAGGCAGTCAGCGTCGAGCGTCCAGCCAATTAGAGACTTAATCTCGGACGAGATGATGTCTCCGATTGGTTAAACGCTCATGCTCAACTCCGACAGCCTTGACGTGAGTGCAGCTTTATTCCGCTCACTTTTGACTTCCATGGTGTTAATGCGGCTTTAGAACACTAATATATTTAAAGACATAAGCAAGCATTTAATTTTAATCTTTTTTAAATGCACACTTAAAGAGAAATTTTAAAAGTCTCCAAATTCCTTAAAATTTACTGGTCACGCATAACTCATTGACAAAAGATCCCCAAAAATCGTTCACTGAATTGAACTGAATCCAGAAGGATAGCTGTTTGAAATCCTTAACGCACTGCTTCTCAAACTTTTAATACTGGCGCCCCCCTTTTCGATCACAATTTTTTTTCACGTCCCCCTTATACATTAATAATGTACTGAATGCAATAATAATGCACTTTGACGCTAAAGTTACAATAGGCGATCTTAATTATAAACCATACAAATTAGTAACATAAGTATTAAAAATTTTGTATACTACTTTTAAGCAAAATAAATAAATAAATAAAATAATAGGATAATTATTATGTTAGTTTTCCTTTCTCTAATTTTTAAATTGAACATATTGCAAAATGCGGTAGCTGCTTAGAAGACAAAATATAGATATCTGCTAAATATAGAAAAAGATTTCAGAGGGTCAATTTCTAATAATAAGCATTCCTTATAAAAACTTTGCTTTCCAATACAAGCTCATGGACGTCATTAATACTTATTAAAATTGTTCTTAATTTAGTATTAATTAATTAGTTATAAAATATTCTGTGCAGCACTGATACATTAAAAGTATACCGGCTGAAGTGCCCGCTCTTTGCACGAGTTCATTTATAAGGAAATAAAACATTATTGATATAATAGCTGAATTGTAAGGAGTGTGTAAAGCCAAATGCTCGATGTTTACAAAAATGTAAAATGATTTTTTTAAAATCGTTGCTCAAATTATAATTAGTTTTAAGCGAATTGTAATTTTAAGCCTCACAGAATTAGCATTTATAATTGATGTTAAACACACAGGAATTTTTAAAGGGGTGGGGGTCCGGGGTCGAAAGTTCACCAATCTTGTATCAGGTTCCTTTTGATTTTGTCGATTTTCGGGAACAAAACACAGCAAAAAACTAATTCTTGAATAAATAATTAGCATTAATTAATAAAATTAATCATTAATAACAAATACTTAACTAAATTTTGCGTACTATAAACTTAGAATTATAATCAATCGGAAAAAAATCAAGGGCTTTGGGGGAGATTCCACTCCCCCCCTTGTGTGCGCCACTGATGTTAAATAATGATCAATAATATAAAATATCGATGAAGCATAATTGTATTATTTTTAATATTTAAAGCGAAAAGACTTCAACATGTTTTAACCCGGGAGCAGGCGCGCACTCGATACGGTCGGGGTTATTGAGTCACTCCAATCCTTTTTTTTTATAATTATTTTATTGTACACGATACAAATCATGATTCAAGTGAATAATTTAACTAAGAGAAAGTTTACTTACCTACTTTCAAGGACTTTTCAATTTTTCTTTGGTAATAAATAAACAGTTTTGCCAGAATTAACGATTTCGTAATCTGTGTTTCCCGCGCGACCACTTCCGGGTAAAAAGTATATTCATTATTATAATATGTATGTTACTGCTAAAAAAATGGTGTGAAACGTTTTTCGTTATGCTTTATACATTGAGAATATTTATAAAAATATGTCTTGGCCAAGTAATCCTTCATGTGCTTGTGTGTGTGTGTGCTCTCTCTCCGTGGTTTTCCAAATATCACAAAACTCTTTTGCATGAAAAAAAAAGCGCAACAGAGAACACATAAGAGAGGGGTCATAACTAACTGTACCAATAACTTAGAAGGTCAAAGAGATTACAGCTATAAAGTGCAGTATTTCAAAAATAATGACAGTGATGAATTTTTTACGTTCCTAAAGTTTTTCGATTCTGGGTCCGGGATCTGTTTTTCTCTGAAAGAGTAGTATGTTAGGTTAAAAAAAAGCGTAATGAAAAAATCTCTCATCACGGATGACAGCAAATCAAATAAAAGTTTTTTTTATTTGGTTATAGGATCAAAGATAGCTAATTAGGTATTAAAGAAGTTTTTATTTTTGATGGCTTAATATCGCCTATAAATTATATCAGAGTAAAAGTGCATTTTTTATTATGTCTGAAAGTATTTTGTTTTAATTCATTCCAGTAAACTAATTATTTTTTAAATCTTTTATTTTCGATATGCTCGCGCCCCCCGGGGGCGCGCCCCACAGTTTGAGAAGCACTGCCTTAACGAGAGAACAATTTTTATCGAGGAGGAAAGAGAAAAGCAACAGGGTTCTACAGGGGTTTCTGGTTCAAAACTATTCTCTCGCCAATATCGACGGCTCAGTTGAATATGATGCCAAATGTTTCATTTTCACCGTTGACGAGATAAAAAAGTTATGACTAATTTTTGCAATTATCTTTTCACGGGACAAGTTATTTTTAATGAAATAAGTAATTGATTTTGTCAATCTTTCTTGTTTTTTTAAAATTAAATAAAGTAATTGCAAAGTTTAGTAATACGATTTAGAAAAGGTGTTTTAAAAAAGAATGATCTCGAAGGGGTGTGCATGTTTATTTAATATCACTTGCAACTATGCATTTCCTACAAAAGGCTCGAAAGTAAGTAAGTAAGTAATTTTAAGTGTATAGCTAATTATGATTTAATATAACCATATTAAATTTAAAAGTCTATCCCTTCGATATTAAGGCAGATACTGTAATGAAAAAAAGAAATCTAAAATTGAAGCAACTCCGTTTTCATGGATTACAGAAACATTACAAATATTAAAAAAAGGGAGCTTATTTTGTTGATTTTCTTAAAATTTAATTAATGTGACAAAATGGTAAAAAAAATGATTTAAATTAAAACGATTAAAAAAGTATTTTTAAATTCTATAAAGTTTGTATTTTTCCCATTGAATATAATAAATAAATAAATAAGGTACAATATATATATATATATATATATATATATATATATATATATATATTTAAGTATATAACGAATATATATTTATTGGGATATAGTATGTATCTCTCTCTCTATATATATAAATCAGAATTTGTTTGGGTAATTATATTGTGTGGACATCCTTTTTAACTGTATAAAATGTTACGTAATCCTCGTACTTGTTTTTATTAAGAATTTAAATCAGAATTCTCTGAGTATAAGAATATATTTTATAAGAATACAAAATATGTATGATAATTCAAAACATTTTATTTCATAAAGTAAAGTAGGGGATGTACTGTTGGCCATCATTTTCAAATAAGAATCAAGTTCTCAATGAATTTTTCGTGTGTTATACGAACAAAAATATATTTTGAAAAATTTTGCATTTTACTATTAAATGTAAAAGCTTCCATAGCATTAAAAATACGCTTCAAAAATTATTTGAAAACAACAGTTACAGTGTGATCTCAATTTAACGAATTCATCGGAACATTTTGATCATCAATTTTGGACGAAGCAAATACAAATTCTTTGCTCTTATCTTTTGGAAATTCTATAATAAAGAACTACTTAAAAAATATCCATAGTTTGATAATCTGCTTAAAACCTTTTGGCGGATCTTTACACAACCTTCACACTAAACCTCTTGGGAAATCTTTGGGCTAGCATACGCGTCTAATTCACAGCCATCCCTTTCAAGAAGAAACCTTGATATTTAGATTAGTTCGACTACCTAAAGTCAGAATTTTTGTAATCAGCGAAGGAGCTAAGAAGCTGTTACATTCGCAACGCAGGTGAGCTAAAGTAAAATTGACTTTCGCAGCTTAAGATTAACTATTTAATAAGTTTTATACCTTCATTTTAACCGGGGACGCAAAAAAAAAAAATTGTGAAATCCCAAAATTCGTTAAATAAGGGTTCGTTATGTTGGGTCCTACCATATGTATATTTAGTGAGTGAGTGAGTGGTGTGGGTTTTAAAGGCGCAAGGGACAATTTTAGCCAAGCAGCGCCAAACACTTGTTTAAGTATTAAAAGTATAAAATCATTAAAAGTTTTATAAAAGGAGCTTTAGTAATATAATTGTAAAATCTCATAATATGCATAAAAATTATGTTCCAAAAATAGAAGTAAACAGTTTTGTTTAGGGATTTTTCCCCCAAGTCCGATGAATATGATTACAAAATATTATTTCCTGTATCTGGTCGATGGTAATCATCGTTTTGTATTTGTTTTTACTTCTTCCTGTTCTTCATTAGCGTCATATGCAAGCATGTCCTCCTCTGACGTGTTCGGTAAAGGTATACTTCAGTGGCGCACACAAGGAGGGGGGATCCTGGGGGTCTGGACCCTCCCAAAACCCTTGACTTTTTCCGTTGGATTATAATTATATGTATATAATACGTAAAATTTAATTAAATATTTGTTATTAATGATTAATTTTATTAATTAATGCAAATTACTTATTCAATAATTAGTTTTTTACTGTATTTTGTTCCCGAAAATCGACAAAATCAAAAGGAGCATGATACAAGAATGGTGAACTTTTGAACCCGAACCCTCCCCTTGAAAAAATTTGCGTCCGCTACTGGTATACTTTATCTAGGTTTATAAGTTGTCATCTGTATCTCTATTTTTCGTTTAACAGGAGGTTGATGTTGGTTAATATTTCTGTTAGGAAGTTTTTCCTGTGAGTTTTTGAAGTTTGCTTAGAAGCTCGGGATGTAGAGGATGTGATTGTAGAAGGTATACTACTGGATGGGGAGGTGGTAGTTTCTAGGATAGATGGATGTGTTTCAGTTGATAAGGCTGTAAACATTGAACTTGTGGAGGGGAATGTGCTTGATTAGATGAGGATGATGTTACAGATGTACATAGATTATTGCAGTGATCGCCAAACTTTTTGACCTCACGGACCAGTAAATTCATAATTTAAATCCCGTGGGCCACTAATATGATTTTTTAAATGTTTAATATATTTATAAAAAAATTGTGATGAAGATCACATAAAATGTACCTAATTAATAAAATAAACCTATTAATTGCAACCAAATTGTGGAAGCTTTATTAATAAACCATAATAAAATAAACAAAAACGGTAAAAAAAAGAATTAAAAAACGGTTTATCAAACTTTTAGCATTATATATTCCTAGAGTGATGGATGTTCTGGCTTACTCGAAATAAGTTTGTGGATATTTGGATCCAATGTTGTTACTGTAAGACAAATAACTGCATTTATTTCAAGATGAGATTGGTACTGTGTTTTGATGGCTATGACAGATGAAAAGGCATTTTCACGCAAATAAGTCGTGGAGAATTGAAGCAGAATTTTTATCGCCTGTTCCCTAACACAAGGGTATTCACTTTTTATAGAAAGACAAAAATGAGAATGAATGAAATTTAAATTTGAGAATTTCGTCAGACGATAGGTCGACGAGGCTTTCTTTCATATTCCTGCTTAAATTATTATTCCGAATTTTCGCTGCGAAAGGATCTATTATCCACATGTTACCATGTCTGGAATCTTCATTCTTTGGATGATAACAAGCAAAAGATTCAGTAAGTGATTCCAAGCGCTTTTTAACTAGGGTTACTGCTTTCTGCACTTTAAATCCTAACTTAACGTGATGAGTAAGTATATTCTCCACATTTTGTGAGGGACCATCGAAATTTTCTCACCGACCACCACTTTGGTGACCTCTGGACTATTAAATGCGAAGGTTGCAGTAATAAGTAAAGGAATAGGTGGTTTAGACTCTGATGATGTCGTAACTGTGACATAAGATGGGGAAGGAAAGAGGTGTGCCTGAGTTGTGTATCTAAAGTGTGTTTTTTTCAGAGGTATAGAACTTTAAATTGCAAAAAAACAACGATGTATTATTCGATTGACATGAATTTTTTTTATTCGAAAGATAATCTTGTGGCATTACATTTTAAATATGATTTCTGGCATATGACTGCCACGGCTGGCTCGGATGTATTCCAATCTGGACGTCCAATTTCCGATGACTTTTTCCAACATTTGTGGCCGTATATCGGCAATAACACGGCGAAAGTTGTCTTCCAAATGGTCAAGCGTTTGTGGCTTATCCGCATAGACCAATGACTTAACATAGCCCCACAGAAAATAGTCTAGCGGTGTTAAATCACAAGATCTTGGAGACCAATTCACAGGTCCAAAACGTGAAATTAGGCGGTCACTAAACGTGTCTTTCAATAAATCGATTGTGGCACGAGCTGTGTGACATGTTGCGCCGTCTTGTTGGAACCACAGCTCCTGGATATCATGATTGTTCAATTCAGGAATGAAAAAGTTAGTAATCATGGCTCTATACCGATAACTTTTGACTGTAACGTTGTGGCCTTCATCGTTTTTGAAGAAGTACGGACCAATGATTCCACCAGCCCATAAAGCGCACCAAAAAGTCAGTTTTTCTGGATGTAACGGTGTTTCGACATACACTTGTGGATTAGCTTCACTCCAAATGCGGCAGTTTTGTTTGTTGACGTAGCCATTCAATCATAAGTGAGCTTCATCGCTAAACAAAATTCGCTTATGAAAATCGGAAACAACGGCAATCTCGTTTTGGGCCCATTCGACGAATCTACGCCTTGCTTGATCATATTTAAAATGTAATGCCACAAGATTATCTTTCGAATAAAAAAAAATTCATGATAATCGAATAATACATCGTTGTTTTATTGCAATTTAAAGTTCTATACCTCTAAAAAAACACCCTTTAGTACTTGAAAGCCAAATCAGATTATGAATTTCACTCATTTTTAAATAAACATTATGAGATAAATGTACCTTATCACACTTTTCTAAAAATGTTTTTTTTTAATCAGGAGTGAGACAGCTTGTCGAAGTTCTCATCACAGTCTTCTAGTTAATGTCAACCCCTAGCTGCCTCTATACCAGTGCCAGTTTAAGTTCATTTCAGGCCATTCTGCACAGAAGATTTACAGAGCTCCTTGGCCCTGGCTAATTGAAATTTATATAACCAGAAAAGCTGGTTAAATCCAGCTTATCCAGGACCTTGGGTGCCCCCAGCACCCAATGGGTAAACCAGAACAGCCTTATACTTACTCTTGTTCATCTTCATGCAAGAAAAACTTTTCTCACAAATATGTGTCAACCCAAATGTAGAGAACATTTTCTCTATATTCGGTTTTCTGATTGTCTTGACAGGTCACAAGTTGTACTCGGGCCGCCATTTGCCCTAACCTGGCTTGTACTTTCATAGTATAAGTAGAAATGCTGTATATAAAGATTTAAGTTGAGAAGTTAACCTTATGCCAAATAAAATAATTGAAGAGATATTTAAAGGTTTATATATTACTTTGATAAATGCAATCATTATCCATATTTGACTGCATATTCTTTCTTGTTATGATAAGCGATTCATTTTTTTTAAACAAATAAGGAATTTTTTCTTTAGTTTGTACAAGACAATAAATTTATAAATTATTTTAATTACATACTGTCTGGGATCAGGGGCGGCTCTAGGGCCGGGCAAACCAGACCCCTGCAGGGGCGGCAAATTTTAAGGGCGGCATTTGGATCAGATTTGAAAAATATTTATTTTTGTTACGAAAAATTTGATATATTTTCTGAAATATTATTTGGTATGAATTTGGTATTTCATTTAACGTATCTTACTTTTTCTTTTATTTTTTACTCTGTATATTTAATGACAGTTTTCTTTTATGTTGAAACTTGAAGGGTTCGAGGTGGGATTTTGAGTGACAAACGGGAAATTTGCTAAGTGTAAACAACTTTCTCAAGTAACTTTCTCCCCATGCCGGAGTGAGATCACAACGGACATTCCTTTCCCATTTACGATGTCCGGTTTCAGCAATCCAAAAAGAGACAAGGGTAATAAAGGTTTTTGTGGACAGAACCACAGGAGATGTTTTATTTTAATCTTGAGTGTAGTTACTCTAAGTTAAAATAAACACTTGTGATCCCCACCATTAGTAGTCTATTCTTCAAAGAAATTGACCTGATTTAATAGACAATTCTTTCTCTTTTATATCACTTGTTTGAAATAATAACTATTACTTATGTACTTAATTTCAAATTATTTTGAATTTTTTAAGACTTAAAATAATATATGGATATTCATAGAGAGAGAGAGAAAGGGGACGGCGTTTTTTCCATTTTTGTCCGGGGCGGCAAAACCACTAGAGCCGGACCTGCTGGGATATATTATTCCTGTATTATTTATAATATAAAGCTTTAAAATTATAAATCATGCCTATATTTAAACAGATCTTATTTATTTTTTTTAAAGTCTGAAAATTTCAATAATATTATATACAAGAATTATCAATACCTTTTTCTCCTTAAACTATATTAAATGCCGAATCAGGTGCGTAACTACCGGCATAACAATAATTCAGGGCTTCCAAGCTACAAGGCCCTAACATGTGTAAACAATTTTTTTTCAAAATGTTGTATCTAGTTTTATTGACAGAGCTTCAGTTTACAAAATAGCCTGTCTACCGACTTCAAACATTTAAAAAAATTTCATTTACTCTATTTCCATGATTAGGCATCTCTAAAAGCAGGTATTGTTTTATTTAAAATAATGAGAAGGCAAGTGCTGGTATCGACTCGGAAAGAAGCCTAAAATATTCCTATTTAAAATGACAGGCCAGAAATATCGCTTGAAGTAAAATAAAGACGAAATTTCAAATGAAAAAAATTCAATCGAAATGTTATTTGCTTATACTGAAACAAAAATAACAATAAGATACTGCATTAATTGATTGAATATTAACGTCGCACTGTTCAGCTACACGAGGGCTTTTGGCGATGGACCGCGTAATTTTGAACCACGGTCAAGTGACGTGGACGACACCTCAGTTGGCACCTCCTCTCCTAACTACCACACCAATGGGAGGACGCTTCAGCTCTCGACAGATTTAATATGCATCGCTGCTCTATACGGCGTGTCTTTAGTGGTACTGGGCTCGAACTCGTAACAACGCAAGCCACGATCCGATGCCTATACCACTCGGCTACCGCGGCTATGGTACGGCATAAAAACAATGAAAGAAGAATCTTCGAAATATAGGAACAAAATGTTGAAATGTTTCTGTCACATAAAAGTCCTTTATTTTTTAATGGTATTTTTTTGTCTTAAATAGTAAATGTAAGTAAGAAAAATTCCAAATACATTTTATTATTTTAATTTCTTAGAAAGTATTTATTGTTTTATATATAAAATAATGAACGGGACTTCAATTTTCTATAATACGTTACAAACGATTTCTTTATTCTTAAAAAATTTACTGAAAAACCGTAAAAATATAAGAAAATACTGAAAGATTTTTATCAGATAGCAATATATTTTTAAAATTTTTTTTATACAGTTGATATTAATAAATTTCTAGGCTCTTCCCCCAACCATAGTTCTTTTCTCATAATTACATATTTCTAATGGAACAATCAAACATTCAGAAAAAAGCAGTGTTTTCAATAGTTAAAGGTAAGAATTTTTTGATTCATTGTTTAATTAAAACGGATATATGAGCTAATTCATTTTCTTAAAAAATTAAAGCAGTATTGTGTTTTTATTATTCTTCATTTAATAATAAAATCGCATGGTGTCAGTATTCTTGTGGATAAAACTACATTAGTTTTGTAAGTTTTTAATTGAAAATAGAAATTTGAAGAGCTATCGTATTCCTGGAGCAAAAAAGAGGGAAAAGAGTTTTATACTCAAAAAGCCCGTGCAGCGGCGGTATAAAGAGAAGGAAATTTCTGTGAAGGTGAGAAATTTCTTAAAAAGGTATTTTAATTCCCCACCCCTTCCTAGAAGTGCTCGCATCCAGAGGGGAAGGGGAATGTTCCATGGGCCAAAAAGTTAGATATTCGAAAAAACCCATGCAACGTCGCGGCAAATAGCTAGTTTGCTTATAAATGATAACAGTCTTAAGGCTCTTTTTTTAGGCCCAAAGAAATCTTAAGATTTTTTTATGCCACTATGCAAAAATAGGCCTTACCTGAGATCTGGAAAAGTAGACAGTATATAATATGCATTATCAAATACTCGTTCAAACGGTAATTTGAAACAAATAAATATGCACGACTCGCAATCTCAAAACCCTAGGCATAAACCGTCTCGACCGATGGCCGTATCTTGACTAAATGAGTTGGATGGTCTTAGGCCTAGGCTTAGACATGGACAACGGTCATCACATGATAGTACAATCTTACCACTTTTACCAATTGATATGCAGTTTGAAATTCTCTGTTTTTCGGAGAACATGTACGGGAATAAAATTTGACCATTAAAATTATCCGGATCATACTGATACAAAGACAGAGTCGAGAACGAAACGAGGCGCCCACCCAGTGGGAGGCACTGGTCTATGCCTTGAGACACTATTTGTAAGGTTTGGTCCTTAGTCGAAGTGTGTCCAGAGTTGGTCTAATGAAAGAGAATAACGGATTATTTTCATAACTGTTCTTTTTTTTTACTTGTATAACATCCAAAAGATCGAATGGCCATTTATGGTCAGAAAGGGTTGGAAAGCTGTTTTTCCTTCTGAGAAAAGGCAGGACCATGAGCGCTAGAAATTCTCTGTCACCCTCCCAGGCCCAATGAATTGCCCAGTATAATAACTACTTCTATGATTTGTGATTCTTTGTTCGAAGTATTATGTTTTCCAAAAATTATCCGTCTAATGACATACCCATATGAGGTTTTAAAGTTTGTTTCATTTCAATCTATATAAGCCATCAGTGATGGTTTATCTATTGGGTGCTTGGGGTGGGCGTCCTTGGGAATAGGGCTCAGAAGGGCCCGAATAAGCAGGACTTGCCAGATTTTCTGGATATAAATTTCGATCCCCCGGCGATAAAGGTCCCCAGATCTTCTGAGCCCAAGGCCTGAATTGAGCTTAAATCGGCCCCGTATGCCATTGATTGCATTGTGAAACTGTATACTGTAAACTATTGGATATGTGAATGAAAATTGGAAATCATAAATACAAAATTTAGAAAAATAAAGGAAATATTGCAAAGAAAAAAACCTGCAGAAATATTTATCTATTTTTAGTGCAATCAACAAGTCTAACTCAATTGGACTGTAACGGTAAGATTTTCTTTTTATTACTCCCTTATACTGTATAATGGGGTTGATAATGCATCCGACTTTTTTATTGTATACAGTTGATACGTTACATGAAACATCGTTGCGAAAATTATTCAATAAATCTATTAGCATCCATCCAAAACGCTACTTTCATCATAGGTGTGTGTGGGGGGGAGCGGCTTTGAGAGCGATTGTTATTATTATTGACAAATTAAACACCAAACGCAAAACAAAATAATAATCTCAATTCCAAAGTCAATTTTTAAATTATTTTTTTTATTATTATTTGAGAAGGGATGAAGTTTATAATTACTTAAAACATCGGGGAGAGGGGTTTAGGGGGGATTTTTTTTACGGCATTTTGAAACGGAAAAGTATTTCCAAAACTAAGAACACATTAACTGCCACTCAACTTGAATAATTAATTTTTTATTAATAATATTGCTCTTCACATTTGTTTAGTTTAAATAATATTGCTTCCGCAACATTAAATTTCCCTGATTATTTTTTTAGGTTTTAGATTAAAAAAAAATAGAGTTAAGTGTTATAGTTTATGACTAAAAATAGATGCTCAACGAGCCCTACATAGCGAATTAAATGCTTTTGTTCAAAGTACGAAGAAAATGACTGATTGGAAAAAAAATCCGAAAAAGTTCCAAATGGAGATCGAACGTAGTATTCACATACTTTAATGTGAATCCCTAAGATTATAAGAAAAATGTACTAAAGCACCAAACCGGACAATCCCGAATATTTATGGTATTAATGAGAACCAATGAGAAGAAGCCTTTCCTCTGGGCAAGGAGGGAGAAACTTGATCCCTTGT
Organism: Trichonephila clavipes; assembly: GCA_019973935.1. Lineage (NCBI taxonomy): Eukaryota > Metazoa > Arthropoda > Arachnida > Araneae > Nephilidae > Trichonephila > Trichonephila clavipes. The sequence continues at coordinate 37,834 of BMAU01017631.1, read as the reverse complement.
TCCTATCCTATCTTCCTTTACCACTAGAGGGATCATAACCTGTGTTGCTTACAAGAGTCTAGTCCCTCAACAGCGTTTCCTCCCTGGTGATCTGCGCATATTCTCACGCATCTCTCCTCCCTGAACATCTGCGCACTCTCCCGCGCAGCATGTTTATATTAGTAAGCTCGGTATGCAGAACGGAATCACTAGGGTTATTTTTAATTCGCCGCACTGTTATGCTCTGAACTAACTATTAATTTAGGGGTCACGTACGATTCAATTGGCAAAAATCGGTTGAATATTCAAATTAAAATTTTTTTAGTCTGAATTATTCTTTATGAATTTTTCATAATCAGACAAATTACAAAGCTCTAAGCTAAAAAAAAAAAGTTATGATAACTTTTATGTTTTTTTTTATTTACATCCCTGTGATAAATAAAAATTTTAAACGGATTTATCCTTGTTAGAAAAAAACTCATTTAGCTTTATTTGAAATGCTGTGACATTTTTTTACTTATTGCTATTGGTACATGTAACTAAAGTTGGTATGCAATTTTTGAATCAAAGCACTACTTATTTTTTAAAAATATTTAAGAACTTTTCAATAAGCATTCAGAAAAAAAACAACTTTTTACGTATATCAGTTATGCTAGTAGAAGACCAATATCCACTTCTGTTGTACATAATTTGACATATTTGCAAACCATATTTCATGTGTGTACTTCAATTGTTGTAGGAGTAGCATTTTGAAATGCCTTCATAAATTTTAAAACTTTTCTTTAAAATATTAAATGGTTAGTTTTTTCTAGCATCTTGAGAACAAAAACTGTTTTATGTAATTCATATTCATTGGTTACAAGGAAAAAAAAATTGTAAAAATCATTAAATCAAAGATTTTTAGTGAATTGTGTACAATGTTTTTCTTGAGGCCTCAATTTTAAAATAAAATGTTTTTATTTTATTCTTAGCTGCTGCAACAGCAATTGTGACACATTGAGTGGGTAATATCAATTTACCCCTATCAAGTTCATTAATTTACACGGCAAATTTCAACATGCTTTTTTCTGTTTGTATTCAAAGGCAACAAATGACAATTTTCCAATCTTAATTCTCTTATCCTAATACATTCAGTGGTATATGTTAAAATGGATATAATACAAAATTGGATATTATAGATTAAAAATATTGTGGTATTATTTAGATTCAATTTATTATAAATTTCATGGTTCTTATTGTTTTAAAACTGAAACTTATTTCAAAAACAGTGTCCTTTTTTCTCAAAAAAAAGTTAAATAACTAATAATGAAAAATAGTTTGTATCCCTATTTTTTATATAGTTTTCAATGGATGTGTTAGGCATTTTTTCTATGTGGGATTAATTTTTCCAAAACAGTGATCTAATATAATTTTTAAAATTGCATTATTGTCTTCATTCTGAGAAGTTACTGTAGAAGTTTTGGATAGTTTCCTTTTCTTTTTTGCATTTGAGAATCTTTGGGGTATTGTATTTTTATTAGGTGGAATATCTTTATTGGCAGTTGGAAAATGTATTTCTTGTGCATTTAACATATCAATAGCTTCTAATTGCGGTGGTGCTGATTTTAAAATCTTGTCAAACACATCACATTGTTTGTCTGATTTTAATGAATTTATTAGTTCTAAACACTTTTTTCTTAGTTTTTCCTTTCTGCGTTTAAGTGAGAGGGTTTATGATTTTTTTTGGTTAATTCATTAAATATTAATTGATTTTCTTCATCTATAATAAGTCGAGATTTATCGTGTATTGTGGTAGTTGTATTTTTAATATATGTTTGCACATACTCCACCTAATTGATGAATCAACACAGCTGCATATATATCGGTGAATGCATATGTTTCATTCGGTGCACTGTATGTGACATGTACAGGTTTCGTTATTTTTATTTATTGTATATATCTCTGTATTATGTGTTGATCAAACAGACCACCCATTCTCATTCTCTATCACCTGTAAGGATAGTATTTCACTCGTTTTGTGTCTGGTTCTCAGATCTCGTATCTTACTTGTCAGTTTTCCCTTATTTGCTATAATTAAACGATCAAACAGTTTATCTCTTATGAATCTCATAATGCCATAAATAGCCTTGTCTAATCTCTTAACATTTTCCCCGTGTAGATAAATATATTTTTAGTGTGCGGTGCATTTTTCTATGTGCATGTTTGTGTTGATGCCACTGTGCAGTCTATAACAGTAGGCCCAGCTGGATGTATTTGGTAAATAATAAGTTTCAAAGTAATTAGAAAATTCCATAGTGTCAGGATCATTAAAGAATTTAATTGGTGCTTCTGTCAGTGTTTGAAAAGTATGAATGTCCCGTTCTTCTAAGAGTGATCTAATAATTTTATACATTCTTGCCTGTTTTTCAGCACCATTGATTTTTTAAAAAATTTTTCTCCAGGCTCTGTCTATGCCATGCACAAAAAAAGACGTTTTAGCGGTAAACCCATTTCAGACTTCCATGCATTAAAAAAAAAAGATTCCCATTTCATAAAAACTTGAGACTTCCATGAAAAAAATTGATAGAACATTAAAAAAGAAATTAAAAAGCGCCATTATTAAATTCAAAGTAAAGTTATTAATTCAAAGCCATATCCATTAACCCCATGTGTACTATCAATACATATACAATCAGAACTAAATTTCTTAAGTATCTCCCCTTGAGCTTCAGTCATAATTATCAAAACAAAATAATTTTCTTTTAAAAATGGATGTTGTATACAAGATGATCCCTGGGTTTTATAAAACAAAATACACAGATTTTCTGAATTTTGCATTTCACGCACCCACATATCTACACTGACCCCATCATTTTCATGTTTCACAGAATTGGAAGACAGATTAAAAGATTTTTCGATATTATGTAGATCTGTTTTGGTAAGTAAGTGAACCCTCTCAAGCCCAGCATCCGATATATTGAATTTCTAATTTCATCTAAAATATTATCTAAAGGAATTTTTGCTGCTATCTTTGAGGCAATAATTTTCCTTTCATCTGCTGTTAAAAATAAATGACATATCATTCTGGTGTCCAATATGTATTTTTTGATACGATACTACACATTTGCCATCTGTATGTTGTGTTACTTTTAACGCAGCTGGGCAATATGCATTTATTTTATTGCTACCAAGGATTTTTAAATGACGCAGACCTTTACTGTCTAAAACAAAATTTCCTGAACGGTGGCATTTGAAATAATAGCATTTTACATCATGTGTGTGTTAATATGTTTGCTACCATAAGAAACAAATTTTGATTTTGTACGACTTTCAATTTCTGCCTTCCATGCCAAACAATCATTAAATGAATTAAATTCTAGCTCAATATGATTCATATCAATATCGTGAACATTTTTAAAATGAAATATTATTTCTCGCTTTTTAAACTTACCATAACATATAGGACACATATAATTATTATGCGTTTGATTGATAGTTGTAGTATGAATTTTATTCAGATGATGTCTAAGATTTTTTTGGTTAATACATTTGAGATGGCAGTACTCACAATTGAATCTTATTAACTGATCATTTTTAAAGAGTTAATTAATGCAATATTATTAGAGTGTAATTTATTTGCATGGCGTTTCAAATTGTACTTATTTGTGAAAATTTTTTAGCAATCAGGGCAAACAAAATCATTCTCAGCCACACTATAATCATTTGCACAGTCAACCATATCATTCACCACAGAATCAGAATTACCAGAGAGAACCACAAACTGATTTTCAGGCAAAACAACAGACTCATTATCAGAAAAACAACACATATTATCAGGCAAAAAAAAACACATTATCAGGCAAAACAACAGACACATTATCAGGCAAAACAACAGACTCATTATCAGGCAAAACAACAGACACATTATCAGGCAAAACAACAGACTCATTATCATACAAAACAACATATGGTGAATCAAAATTACTAGAGAAAACCACAGACTGATTTTCAGACAAAACAGATTCATTAGCAGGCAAAACAACAGACTCATTACCATGCAAAACAACAGACATTACCATGCAAAACAGACTTATCACATAAAAAAACAGACTCAGAATCACACAAAAAAGATTCATTTCACAAGGAGCATCACACACGATTATTCCTTCCACATTTTTATTCAATTTAAAATCTAAAATTCCTTCTGAGGAAACAGAAAGATTTGGCCCTGAAAAGGACCGTTTTTCTTGCTTTTGAGTGCAATTGATTTTGACTAAAGCAAAATATAAATAAAACTTTTCATGATCTCACACTGGAGAATCTAGAATAGCAGTAAGCCAGAAGCAGTGCTAGCAGCAGAATGAATTTGGTAATAGCATTTCCCCACGAGGCAACTGATGTTATGCGCGGGAATGTGCGTAGATGATGAAGGAGGAAAGTTGCGCGAGATTATGCGCAGATGACCAGGGAGGAAACTAGCTGTTGAGGGGCTAGACGCTACTGTGTGTTGCTCTATATCCCCTCCAACCTTACAATCAAACGCGTAGCGTTAAATAAAGAGCACTTTTTGGGGTGTTCCTCACACCTCGGGCATTCCTCTTCGGCACGGTCAAAGGAAAAGAGGTTGCTTGTCATTGGTAGATGTACAATGACGTCATTATTCTGGGTTGCCTGGTTTGGCGTTATAGCATTTTTCTATGCCCTAGTGGTTCATTGAAACATAAAAGTTTTGTCCCCATTTGGGAGATTGTTTTTCAGGCAGTTTTTTCTTCCGTGTCTTGAGTATAATAGTTAAATTTTCTTGCGTATGAAATTTTCACTGTAAAAATTACAGTCGGTGTTTTTTTTTCATTCACGTAAATCAAAATATTTTTAATGGATTCAATTTTGTAGAAGAAATATATATTTGAGCTTAGTAAATGAGGAACTCAATTACAAATAAAAAAAATTGTTATATAAGTTTTTAATAATCCATTTACTGTGATTAATAATACTTTGAAAATGAATTACATGTTTCGAGTTTTATCCTTATGTAAGAAAAAAGAAGTCACTTATAAATAAAGAAAATTTAAGTTTTTTTTTTTAATATATATTTATTGGTAATATTAATGTACATTTTAAAGCTAAATGAATTCGTTCTTATATCAGAATGAATTTGTACAGGCAAGTGATATTTTAAATTATTAGCTTAATTTCATTTTTGTAATTAGTGATTTGTTTTTTGTGCATGGGTGAAAGATTCATTTATTCGCATTTATAAAAAAATTCGTCTAATACTTTGTTTCCTTTTAAATTTTAGAATTAAATTTACTGCAAAAGTTTTATCTATTATAAACTTAACTATATAAATAAACTCATACTTAAATTTTTATTTTCTATCTTTAGTAAAATACTATAAATAACGAGATTCGTGGCTATTGTATAAGAAACACCTTACTGTTCTAACTTACACATCACATCCATATTATTCGTTCAAGTTATCATCGACACATTTATTCACATAATTCTCAATTTTTGCAATTATTTTAGAGGTTTTCTCTTCTAACATGCTCACACATATAAATCTTCATTCAGGGTTTAAATCAAAAATCCTGAAATAGAGTACCACTTGAATCCCTTCATCAGTGGTTTGTCATAGAAAAGATGAAGAAATGGTCATTATTGGAATTTGGATTCATCTTAAGAAGTATTTACTGATCTGCAGTAGCGCACACAGGAATTTTTCAAGGGGGGGTCCGGGGACGAAAGTTCACCATTCTTGTATCATGCTCCTTTTGATTTTGTAGATTTTCGGGAACAAAACACAGTAAAAAACTAATTTTTGAATAAACAATTAGCATTAATTAATAAAATTAATCATTAATAACAAGTAATTAAATTTTACGTGCTCTATACTTATAATTATAATCAATCGGAAAAAATATCAAGGCTTTGAGGGGGTCCGGACCCCCCTTGTGTGCGCCACTGCTGATCGGTGTTGTGTCACTCGAAGCATATCAATTTTCTCCTTTCCTAAAGTATGTTTCCTCCTGTAAAGCTACTGCTCGGAAATTAATACGAAAATATGACATTGTGAAAAGGTCTCCTAGGACCTCACTTTGAGAACGAGAATAAATAGGAGTCATGTAAGAACCAGTAGCCATTTTTATAAGCAACTTTCTTTATTTGGTTATCTTATCCAAATAGAATCAAAGACTTATTGACAAATTTATCTACTAGTATTATGAGGTTTTAAAGGTAATATCCTTTAAATTAACTTAATTAATGATCCAATTAATTAATTTATTAAATAACAATCACGCAGAGATTACCACGATAAGAGATCCCAGAATTATATTTAATAATGTTCACATTGAACATTTAACTTTAATCTCATTCCTAAAACTTTAATGAGACTTTAATTATAAATCTATAATTACCAACGGAATCTCAACTCTTCTTGAGATTAATTTATCTCCAACAAGAAATCTTCAATTCAAATTCACTATAACTTTATGCTTCAATATCTATCTCCTACTGCTCTAACTTTACTATTTCGTTTGACTTAAATACTTTATCTAATCTGCATATATAACAAGGAATCCTGTCCGCTTTTTTTGGAGTTGATTGAAAATAGGTAGGGAATTAAATTTCCCTAAAAAAGGTCGACTCAGAAGGTTAGTGATAAAGTTCCGTATAGATTTGTCACAATCCCCTCCAAAAAGAAAACGGGATTTATTCGAAGGACTCGTACGTCCTGAAAATAAATTACGTAATTCCTATCACTGTCTTATAGTAGCGACGACTTTAACTTCTAACTGTATATTATTGAAAGTTCTTCCTTAATGAAAAAGGACAAAATTTTGATTTATAAGTAATTGCTAAACCTCATAATACTTCACAAGTTTAAATTAATCCCTGCACTCTATCCATTCGGCTACGGAGGCGTGGGAAAAACCACCCTAGTGGTGGTAAAAAACCATCCCCATAGAGTTTACTTAAGTTTACTATACAGAAAAGAAATACAATCTTCTGTGGCACTGGAACATCGAAGACTTCAGGGTCAGCTACCCTGAAAGATTAATTTCCATTTGAGAAGTAGGTAAAAGCAGACATGAATTTATACACTTGTCATGAATTTCATATACAATATGTCACATGAATTTCATATACAATAAATATCTGGTTCTTTTGCCTTCCCATTCGAAAAACTTTATGCGCTAGTTAGTGTTAATGGTTAATCCTATCTAATAATCATCAATAATCATCATTTCACAATAAATAAATAACACAAACAACCAAATGAATTGTCGCATCTTAGCGAAGTCATACATCGAAGTAAACAAATGCAAAATTTACAGATGTTTTCTCCAAAATACAAAAAATTAACACAAAAGCCTTTTTTTTCTGGTACAGAAAAAAAACACACACAATGCAGTGTCCACTTTTGCCAGTCTTCTTAATTTTAGAGTCCGCCAGTGACTTGTTTCAATTGCAAAAATTCTTCACTTGTTCGTACCGCGAAGATAAAGAAACAATACAACCTGGTTTATGTCTGTTAAATCCTATGTACTGGATCTCCATCCAACGCTTCCATACTGAGGCTTCTTCGTAATTTGCTGTGAGGTATGCTGTTGATTTCGATGTTGCTCAGCTCCTCAGGAATTTCGTCGCTTTCTTGTATACGGCTTCGTAGATAGTATGGGCAAGGTCTCCTTGTAGTGGCTTGATTCGACCGGATTGGTTTCTCCGCTTGTTTGCTGCGTCCTCTCGTTGTCGCTCTGGTCTGGCGGGTCTGGTTATCACGTGCACTAACTTCCATTCGGGATCCGCCTGTAGTCGTAGCAGTCCTGCGATCAGGCAACCTTGATGGACCTGCAATGGACTCTACTCCTGATGAAGAGGTATTATGTTTCTGAAATTTGTAATTCCTGGACGAGATCGAGGATGGGATCGACCTCTTGACTCCCTGCCTTTGCTCAGGAGCGTGTCTTTTCCGGTCCTGATGCTCAGACCCTTGCCGTGATCTCTTCCTACATATCTTGGATCGTTTTAAAGCTTGGTCCTTCGACCCAGCACTATTAATTTTACTTTTATTTCTGGGGATCTCCCGTGTGGCGTTACCCTGCCGTGATCTATACCCCTCACTTTCCTGACTAGAGGTTTTCCTATGCTCTTTAAACTGCCCTTGATTCAATCTATTCGACCCATGACGAACTTCTTGTTCGTCATACAGTTTCTACCGGACTATCCGAACTAACCGTGTCTGACTGACGAGGTCGATACACTCGAACCTGATCAATATTAACAGTTATATTTCTTCCGTTTTTCCAAATAACTAAATTATTTCCATTTATTTCCAAAACTTTATAGGGACCTTCAAACTTAGGCATAAATTTTCCAACCTGTTTCCTACCCGCAGCACTTAAGAAATGTGTTTGAAGTAAAACTAAATCGTTCACTTTGATGTGAACATCCCTCCTTCTGCGATTGTAATATTTTTCCCATGACTTATGCTTATTTCGCATATTTTGTCTTGCCTCATCGAATAATCTTTCGATGTTCCTACCAACATATTTCGTATCCTCTGTAACATTTATGAGCTTGCTAAACGGAGTTATGATTTTCCTTCCCCAAAACAACTCAGCCGGAGTTTTATTTGTCGTCTCATTTACCGCCGTGCGTAATGCGAAAGCGAACTCGTGTAGAAATTGGTCCCAGTTTTCATGATTTTCTTCAACAAAAGAAGCTATCATTTGAACTAAATTTCTATTCACTCTCTCCGTGAGATTAGCCTGTGGTCGGTACGTTACCGTTTTCATATGTTTGATGTCCAACCTGTGACTGAGATGTTCAAACACGTCAGAAATAAATTGGGGGCCGTTATCACTTATCAAAGAAATCGGAGCTCCGTAACGCGCTATATAGTTATCAAAAAAAACATTAGCTATTGCCTGGGCTGAAGCTTTACGAAGAGGAATCAGCTCACACCACTTAGTGAAGTGGTCAGATATAACTAATATGAATTTATATCTCTCGGGTCGGGATGCGGGGTAGGGGCCTAATAAGTCTAGCGTTACAATTTCATTTGGATATTTTGAAACTGTAGGCATTAAACGACCAGCTGGTAGCGCGTTTTTATAATTAAACTTTTGACACCGGTCACAGGTTGAAACATATTCAAATATATATTTTCTCATAAATGGAAAATAGCACATGTCACGAAGTTTAAGATATGTCTTCCTCTTTCCGAGATGTCCTGCTAGTGGCAGATCATGAAATTCTTTCATTATATCTTTTCGAAGAGAACCAGGAATATAAACTCTTAGTTCTCCCAGAGTAGAAAAATACTTCGCGTAAAAGAGGAGACCATTTATTAACTTGAAGTCCTGGGACCAACTCTCGCATACCGTCGCATTAACAGAACCGTCATCAGGGTTTTCTAAGTATCGATAAATATGTCCTAATTCAGGATTTTCCCTTTGTTCCTTAATGAATTGTTCACGTGAATTTATTGCGAGGGCTCTAAGAGCTGCGCACGAAATTTGTGACCCCTCGACACTGTCTACTGGATTTCTCGATAAAAGATCTGCGACCACGTTTTGAACACCAGGTCTGTGCTCCCATTCTATGTTAAACTCTGACAATTTCAATGCCCATCGGATCATCCTACTTGATAAATTCTTACCATTGGTTAACTTTGTTAACGCTGCGTGATCTGTGATCACTTTCACAGGTAGGAGTCCAAAATAAGTTTTAAACTTATTTAGAGCCCATATCACCGCCAAACATTCTCTTTCGGTAACTGTATAATTACGTTCTGCTTTATTAAGGGTTCGAGACGCGAAAGCAATAGGTTTTTGATTTTGTTGAAGCACAGCACCAATTCCGACCCCACTAGCATCAGTGAATAAATTGAACTGTTCAGAAAAATTTGGTAATTGCAAAATCGGTGCCTCCGTTAGTGTGCGTTTGATCTGATCAAAAGAATCCTGTGCTTCTCCCGACCAGTTAAACTTCGCCCCCTTTTTTTTAATTGGTACAATGGTTCGCATATATCTGCGTATCGTGGAATAAATTTTTGGTACCAACCCGTCATCCCTAAAAATTTTGACACTTCTCGATTATTTTTGGGAGGTTTCATTTCCGTAATTGCCCGAATTTTCTTATTGTCAGTTTCGATTCCTTCTTTACTAATAATCAGGCCTAAATACTTGAGTTTGTCACGGGCGAAGTGACATTTTTCCTTATTTAACGTTAGCCCTGCGTCTCGCAATAAGGTAAAAACCTGAGTTAAATGATCGAGATGGTCTTTAAACGATGGAGATGTAATAATACATCGTCCATATACACCAACACGAAACGCCCAATAACAGGTTTGAGAATAATATCAATAGCCCGTTGGAAATTAGGTGCCGCCCCAGAAAGACCAAAAGGCATGCGTAGGAACGCAAAAGTGCCATTGCGAGTGATAAACGCGGTTTTTTCTATGTCTCTTGGACTGATCGCCAACTGAAAATAGCCACTTCTGAGATCTAGAGTGGACATAACGTCGGTGTGAGGAATATTGGTGAGTAAGTCATCAATCACCGGTAATGGATATCGAGGATATTTGGTAATTCCATTTAGTTTTCGATAATCGATCGCGAAACGATACGCCTCGGGAGAATCTGGAGGAAGGTCATTTTTCTTTCGTGTTAGAACGACTGGAGATGCATAAGGCGAATTAATAGGACAAATTGTACCATCCCGTAACATCTTATCTATGTGATAATCAATAATGCCTTGTTCGACCCGGTCGTACCTGTATGGTCTCGACACTACCGGTCCCTTGTCTCCAGTATCTATCTCATGATATACAACATGCGTTAATCCCGGCTGATCGGAAAATAACCCTTTAAAATTATTAAATAAGGCTTTTAATTGTCTCTGTTGCTCGTCACCAAGTTTTGATTCTGTTAGATCAATATCAACCGGTTTCTCCTCCTTAGGCAATTGTTTGATCAGATTATCGGGAATGATCAATGATTTCTGATCAAAATCCAATGTTAATCGTGACGCCTTCATAAAATCGATTCCTAAAATACACTGATACTGCATGTTATCAAGTATAAGGAATTCCCAGGGTTTCTGAAATTCCCTGATCCTAATTTGTAACTCGACCCTAGCCAAATGATTGCACGGGGCTCCTTGTGCTGTCACGACTCTGTGTTTTGTCTTTTGACGAGGTCGGTATGAAAAATAGTTGCGGTATACCTCCTCCGAAATAAAAGATTTCTCCGCTCCCGTGTCCCATAGTGCTGTAATAAAGGTTTCATTTAATAGAATAGGGACATACGGTAATTCGACTGGGGTCATTCTTATAGAGGATACTCTGATAGGCCGATGATCCCAAACTGGAGGATTTTCCGTACCCCGCGATCGATTACCCCCATATTCACATCGATCACTTAAAAGTTTAAATTTCTACTTCGTTCATTTTGACCTCGAAATGAACTATTTCTCGACCCACTTTGCCGACCGCCTTGATTGTGTAATGGTTGATCCGATTGTCCACCTTGGCGTCTACCCTCGAATCTGCGATTATTTGCGAAACCTTGGTTTTCGAATCGATTAAATTCTCTTTGTGGTCGGCTATTATTGGCGTATCTCATTATTTCTGTTTTCCCTCCAATTTTCCTGTCTATGCCGGGTATTAAAACGATTGCCTTCATTAGGGCCTGAACTTCTAAATCCCTCACTCGAACCTCTGATTTGTCTATGCATAAAACGTTCTTCGTATTTATCAACGATTTGTAGGAGATCGGCAGTATTTCGTGGATGTCTAACTTCGACATAATCCAAAATTTGAGGTTCTAATCGACTAACAACGAGATAAATTAATTTTTCCTCCGACATTTCTAGTTTAAGGACTTTATGAATTTTCAACAATTCATAAATAAAGTCCGAAGGCTGTTGATCCCGCCTTTGCGATGAGGAATAAAATCGCGTTTCTAGTTCCGACCTGTTTCTGACCACGGGGAATTGTTCCGACAATGCCTGTTTTAAGTGCGCGTAGTCTGTTGTCTTATCCTCAATGACCCTATAACCAAGAACTTCGAACCAGTCGAGTGCCCGTCCTTTGAGATGACCCTTCAAGTAAGCACATGCTAGTTGTGAAGGTATCTCATAATAAGCGAGATTATGATCAATATTCTCCAAAAAATCATCTATGTTCTCAATCCCCGAAAAATATTGTTCCGGAATAATTCTAAAACTGGATCCGACTCTATTCTCGGGATTTATACGTTGGGCGCCATTGTGAAGGTCTCCTAGGACCTCACTTTGAGAACGAGAATAAATAGGAGTCATGTAAGAACCAGTAGCCATTTTTATAAACAACTTTCTTTATTTGGTTATCTTATCCAAATAGAATCAAAGACTTATTAACAAATATATCTAACTAGTATTATGAGGTTTTAAAGGTAATATCCTTTAAATTAACTTCATTAATTAATGATCCAATTAATTAATTTATTAAATAACGATCACGCAGAGATAACCACGATAAGAGATCCCAGAATTATATTTAATAATGTTCTCATTGAACATTTAACTTTAATCTCATTCCTAAAACTTTAATGAGACTTTAATTATAAATCTATAATTACCAACGGAATCTCAACTCTTCTTGAGATTAATTTATCTCCAACAAGAAATCTTCAATTCAAATTCACTATAACTTTATGCTTCAATATCTATCTCCTACTGCTCTAACTTTACTATTTCGTTTGACTTAAATACTTTATCTAATCTGCATATATAACAAGGAATCCTGTCCGCTTTTTTTGGAGTTGATTGGAAATAGGTAGGGAATTAAATTTCCCTAAAAAAGGTCGACTCAGAAGGTTAGTGATAAAGTTCCGTATAGATTTGTCACAACATAAAATTATACGTTTTCGAGCAAAAATAAAAATTAGCCATCCAATTATAATTTCCAAAAACTTATTTAGATTTATCATACGGCAGATACCTGTGGAGGCCTTTCACACATTTTGAGTGTAAATTATTGGGAGAGGGGATTGATCTTACATTGATTTTCAAATGTAATGGTTTTTATTGCTATGTGAATAAAGAATATTCGATTATTGTGAATTTTTCGATTTATTTTTGGACTGGGGCTAATTTTTTTTCTCTGAGCTGCACATTTGGAAACTATTGTATTACCATACGTCCTAAAGGGAAGATTGTGTTTAGAATTAGAATGTCGCGTGCATTATATTTCTTAAAATATTTTTGAAGTTTATTTATTTTTATCACACAGAGATCAAAGCATTTATCTTAGAATTTCAGCAATGTTATACTAACTGATACATCAAAAGAATTATAATTTATTGTAACTTAAGAATAAGAAGCTAACAAGTTTAACTTCTATCCATAAAACTAATAAAATAACCTTTTTATATGAAAGATGAAAAAGTAAGAAATAAATGTGTTGTAATTAGTCATAAAAGAACAATTAAATACGAATAAGAATAGTTTTTTCCTTATATAAATAAGTTTACCAAGATACGTGAATGATTTGCTCCTTGCTGACTTAAAGATATGTGTAGTCATAATTTTGTCTTATGTCAACTAATTGTTTGCGTTTTACTAATCAAGAATTTTTCTAAAAATTCAAAGGATTTGATATTTTATGCTAACGAAAGCCGTATATTACAGTTGGAAAAATATAAATTTTACATTTATTCATTTGTGTATTTAAAGGATTTATTTTTCAGAACATGCAAATAATTCGATAGTTTATTAATGTCTCATTCAGTGGAAACATGAGGGATATCGCAATGAGACGAACCTCATTATTTGAATAACAATCAAGTAACGAGGATGATATCCGATCTGGAACCCAGTCTATTATGTTATGATGGCAATGAAAGTACTTTAAGCCCTTAGAAAGTTAACGGTATTAGAGCCCTGCTAGATGATGGAATCCTCAATTGTGATCACTCGGCTACCACAGCTGTAAAAACATGTGGAATCTACAATGTGATACTGTTTAATAAGTGACATTTATTTATGATTTTGAGATATAGTATTAAGTTAACGCCACATTCCTGCCATTTATCACATTTAACTATCATTGTTAATCGATTGTCATAATTTTCAGCATACATAGGAACAATTAGATCAAAGATGAACATTATCATATAATTTTAATCCTTGAAAAATGCTTGGTGTAAAAATCTAAACTTAATCTTAAGATTCAATAATTATTATGAAATCTCTAATGCATCAAAACAGAATGAATTATCGAGGCAATAAAAAAATGACATTTATGAATGTTTTTATTCTTTTAAGAAAGAAAGTATATACAAAAATTCTTAACAGTGTTATATAAATAACTAATTAATTCTCAGAGAAGCAATTATAGATTGATTAACCACAATATAGCTTAGTTGAATATTTACATGTCTATTGGTACACAGATGTTCAATAGTTATAAGATTTTTCTGTCTCGTGGTAAATCTAACATCATCTTGGTTTATTGTCTGGGTTTTCGTGCGAAAACGAGTAATACATTTATTTAATATTCTTCTTACACGGTTCTGACCCGATGGGATCCAATAAAACTGTCTTATTAAATATAATGTGGTTTGCAAGCCAGAATGTAATGATTTCTTGTGATAGTGTTCAATTATTAAATCAGTTAAATGATGAGACTTTGGCAACATCATTTGATGTTTTTGGAATTCAGATAGGGTCGAATGTTTCAATCTACCTCCCACTCTCAGTATTTCATCTTCGTCCAAAAAAAACGTTTAAAGATGATATTTTGCTGCTCTTTGGAATCGGTTGTCCGTTTTTGAGACACTTTATTTCAGTTAGAAATTCATTTCATTGTACTTGTTTTATTCACACTTTGGAAATCACTTATATATTTTTTTTTCACTGTGAATTTTGATAATCCACGGTTTCACAAATAACACTTTTCCCTTCGGTCGCTTACCTCCGGTGAGGTGGACCATGAATTTATTCAACACACACACACAGTAAACACACGCAGTGGACTGTAATATTTTTAATCTCTCTCTCTACTCCGTACACAACCTCTCGGAGTGAGTGTTACACTTACACTGACGTTTTTCTTTACAAGCCGCTAGAGGGCGCTGTTCATTAACAGAACTAACAAAATCAAAGAAAATTGCATTATTGTTTAATTTTTGGGCATATTTGGTAACAAAATAATAGTTTCATTCTATGTAGGAATCCAAATAAATGGCTAAGTAATATACTTAATTATAAAAATATATATCACGGACAGTTTTTACGGTATCCTGTTCAAGAAGATATAGGAGGTCACAGTAGGCAAGAGTTCATGGTTACGAACTCGTGATCGGCGTGGTGTTGCATCGTCGGTTTGAATTCTGGTGTCCCTGCTGAAGATCCGCTATGTAGAAGGCTGAACCTCAAAGCACATGTTTGAAGTAGATGATACTATATGTTGCTGTTGGAGGAAATTTTGGGAGATTGCGGTTCCAGCTCTGATTTCGTCCTCGTCACTTGATCGAAATGACGAGGTCGGCGATAGTCCCAGTGAAGCTTCAAAGCTTGACGTTAATCAAGTAATCATTCGATAATATATAGGTTTCATTTCCTAACCTATATCAATCATTTTCTGTTTTTTGCTTCTACTAGATTCCTCTACATATAACGGCTCCCTCAAAGGCATATTTCGTGGTGCTCTTCCATGAAGAATTTCAGGAAGAACACATTTAAAATAAAACTTTTCTATAGTTTTGGAATAATTCCTTTCCAAAACTCTTCGTTTGCCTCTATACGCAGAGTTAACGAATCTTTTTTGCACCATAAATACAGATCACACCATTTCCATTATGTAATAAATAACTGACCTTGTATTTGAAAGTAAAATTTATTCTTGAGCGTAACTTTTCATAACTTCAGCAGTCACCTTTTCACAAGAGGCGAATTTGTCTTTAGACATGTAGCGAACATTCATTACACTGAATTTTCTTCGAATTTATTCGAATCTAAGCCGCACTTTTTTTCCCGATACTTAGGCTACAAAAATTCTGGTGCAGCTTAGATTCGAAGACTGAAAAAAGTTTTTAATGCTGGTAAAGTAAATTAATTATTCACTTTTTATTAATTCACCTTTATTATTTTTTTTATTTCGTTTAGTTAGTGATTGAATATAAACGTCATATTGATCAGCTACACGAGGGCTTTTGGTGACGGACCTCGTAACTTTGAACCATAGTTAAGTGACGAGGACGACACCTGAGCTTGCACCTCCCATCTCCTAACTACCACACCAATGAGAGGATGTTTTAGCTCTCAGATTTAACGTTCATCGCTCCCCTACACGACAGAACTTCAGCGGTACTAGGCTCGAACTCATGACACGCCAGCCACGAGTACGTTACCTTGACCACTAAGGTATCGCAGCCACTTTTCATTCCGTAAATATATCATATATCGATAATATATTTTACACTATTTTTTTCACAAAAATGTGCTGAGAATTTGGGGTGCGGCTTAGAATATGAACATAATTAATTGAAAAAATAAGTTTCTGTTAATTAAATTAGAAAACAATATTTTGTGTTAATAATTGTTCCAATGGTTTATGGTAAAGTTTTACGTCAAATATAAAATCGATGGGAAAAAAAATTTTGTTAGTTAAAAAGAAAATAATAATATAATAATAATAATTGCATTACACAATAATTAGATTAAAATTTTAATTTGTGAGCAAGGAGTAGTAATTTGTGTTCTTTAGAGTTAATTCACAACTTTCGATCAAGTATAAAGTAAGTATACTTTCATTCTTCGTTAAGTCATTTCGCAGAATTTAAATATTCTTACAGACATTCCTTCAATAACAGACAAAAAAAAAAAAAAATCTAAGCTGTATAATTATAAACGATTTTTTTTAAAGCACACATGCAGAAAATATTTAAAACTTTCCTAAATCGGAAAGTTCGTCAGATTTGAGATGTTAAATCTCTGTACATCATAAATCTTTTCCATTGTCCACTATTTGTCACAATTTGCAAGTTACCATAATTTCAGCTGGCGACTATATTTCAGAAAGATATCGCCAAAAATAAGTATTCGTAGCCAAGAATAAATTCGCTTTTCAAACGATGGTGGTGCCATCTGTTTGAGATAGTCCTAACTACGCCAAAAATAATTCAGAATGAACTTAAAATTTAAAAAAAGTTAATTAAGAAAAACATAAAACTTAATTCTGGCTACACTAGTCCAAAGAGGGAAGCTTGCTTTCTTATATACTATTTAATTCTACTCTAAAAAAAATTTTTTTTCTGTTAAAATGTCTTGCGTTTCCACCTCCTATACTTTAACATAGAAAAGTCAAATTTCATTTTGCAAAAATGCTGAAAACTGTGTAATTTTCCAAAAAATCAAAATTCAAGAAACACTATCCTTTAAACAATTATTTTCTTTATATCCATAAAAATTTTTATTATTATTGGAGCTTTTTCCTGCCCACAAATGTCTTTGCCGTTTCATCCCTATCCTTTAACATTGACCGAAAACATCCTTAAGCCCACAATATCAGTAGGGTTTCTAACAGGTGTTAAATTTAATAAATTGCTCAAATGAGCGTTAATTAACATGTTTTTATTTCCAAATCTATCTTTTAATAAATCAAGAGCTCTATCATAATTATCATCAGAAATTGGAAATCCATTAATGCAAGCAAGCGCATTACCACACAAATATGATTTTAAATAATTAAATTTATCAACTATGCTTAGTCTATTGTTATTATGAATAGAGTTTTCAAATAAATTATAAAAATCTAACCATTCAGAATAATTTCCAGAATACTTATTTATATGCAATTTAAGTAAATTTATGTTCATACATTCAAAACCATTGGAATCAATAACTTGGATATTTTGAGAAACTGTATCAACCTGTATGTGTGGATAGAGTCACAATTTATTCTCTTAATTTTAGAAGAAAGCCTCGATTTCCAAAATATAATCTTCTCTTTAATTTCTTCCGAAGCTTCCATATTTTCAGTAATATTGTCAGCAGACAAATGATCTTCAATTAATGTATTAAATAAATTTAAGTTACTTTCTTTATCATTTAATAGATCTAAAAAAGCTTCAAATTGATCAACAGGTTCATTTTCCTTGTTGATCGTGCCTTCGATTTTGTTTAGCCATTTCGTCGACGTAGAACGTACCGCAGTACGCTTCTTTTTCAATTTTGAGAGATCTGACATTTTTTAATCTTCTATATATACTCAGGTATAATTCAGTTTCAATAAAAATTCGGATTACGTGAATTCACTGTCGACGATGATATTTCCAATTTCAGGCCGAGGCTACCAAGACCTACATTAATAAAATTTGATATGTATGTTGTTAAATTGAGCAAGTTTGGTGAATGGGTCTTTCAGAAATCGACTCTCAAAGGTGGTTACCAGAGTTTATTGATAGAAAAGCTCCGTTTTTGAACTATTAGATTTAGACTTGAAATTTGGCAAGCATGTTTATTTCATTGAGTAGAGGATTAAAATATAATTCTACTTCAATTTTAGAAATTATTGTTTAGAAGTTCTGTCCTTTTTAAACAAAGAGAAAATTCAAGAATATTTTTTCAATACCATCAAATTCCTAAAAAAATGGTATTGTTGCTTAAGTTCTTTGCCTTTCTTTATGAACTAATCTTACGAATTATCATATCAAGGGCCAGGCATATACACACAATGAATAAATATGTCTTTCTTCTCCTATATTTTCTCTGCTTCATCCAATTTTTTCCTTCTTTCTTCTAGATTTAGCTTCACTTTTATATAATATAATGATGAACTTTCTTGTTAAAATTCAATCAAAACTGAATTTCAAATAGTTTCAGTCGCAGGCTAACATATGATGTTATGTATTTAAAAATCTCCTATTTAAATGTCCTCTCAAATTTTAAGTTTATTTTTTAGAAGTTCTTGCCTTACTTTTAAAATGTATTATTGTAAATTTTAATTTCAAAAAAATAATTTACTTTAAAAATTTATTATTCATTGGATAACAAGAAATGGGGTTATGTGCTCGCTTGATAAGTGTCTTTTGTTATTTTTTTTCTCCCGACTGTTAAAATTTATGAAAACTCTCCCTACAGATATCTAATATGCATTTAACTGTACTTTGAATAATATATTTTTTAATGTTTAAATTTATTTTTCCTTTATTTTGTTTTAAAAATTTGTTGTTGAAGTATATTTTCTTGTAATAGTAGTAGATATTTTTAAAAATATTTCCTGTGTTATATAGTCATTTGTGTTCCTGAAGTCTTTAATCAGAGTAAATAATATTTAACAATTAATTCATCGTCAGCCGTGTTTACTTGGAGCAGAACTTTAATTTATTTTTTTATATTATTATTTTTTTGATATATTTTACTTTATCAGCAGAAATTTTTCAGAAAATAGGAAAGTGACTAAGAGATGAGTGGTCTCAAGGGGGAAGACGGGGGAATTTTCCGTATTTTTTCTTCAGATTGGGGGTTGTTACTGTAGATCTTGATAAGAATGCAATTCGCTATTTTTCTCTTAGCAAAAATCTGTTAATATCTTTGGTCCCATCCTTATTTGCCATGTCTTCCCATAATTTCAGATGACGTCATTTCTAGGATTACTATATATAGTTGAAAAACTTCACGGGGATTATATACTAAATTTTTTTTCTGAAATTTTATTTTCAATTTTAATATTTTTAAACATTGCTTGTTTCGGTGTTTTCAGAGGCGTTTTTTAAAGCATTTTCTCACTTTTAATAACGTAAAATTTTTTCTTTCGAAATAAGGAAAAAAAAAATGTTTCTAAATTATGTTATTTGTAACATGTGCTCAAATCGTTTTCAGACCACGTCAGATTTAAGAAATCATTTAACGGCTGTTCATCGTGTTAACGATCCTAAAGGTTTTATTTGCGTATACTGCGAAAATTCCTTTCCAAAGAAGTTTAATATGCAACGACATATGAAACTGATACATAAAGTTGATGTACAGGCAAAAAGTATAAGTGACTATAATCCAAAACTTTCTTTTGATAAAGTATACATGGAGGCATACAATAGACAAGAATTAATTTTTTTTTCTTTTTCTTTAATTTTGTTAAAATATATGTTTGGAAATATGGAAAAAAAATTTCGAAAAGGAGGAACAAGTTCATTTTGTAAAACATTTCGGAGGCAGGAAGGTTCGAACTGGAAAAGTGATTTATTTTAATTGCTTCAGAAGTGGGAAGCACTGTTCCAGATCAAAGGGTATTAGAAATGTTTATAAAAGCATAAAAACTAATAATCTATGCACAGCGGAAATGAAATTAATTTTAAGAGAAACTGGTGTAGTAACTTTAAAAATGTACTCTACACATTATGGGCACGGTGATTGCTTGCCTTTTATGAGACTAACAGGCGAAGAATAAAAACGCATTGCATTTTCTTTAGAAAAAAATTGAGGTTTCTGTAATTCTGGAAAACATCAGGAATGACACGTTGTCTAGAGAAAATCTATCCAGAATTCATCTCACCACTAGGCAAGATATAAAGAATATAAAGAGAAGTTTTGGCCTGACAAATCAACGGCATGCTGATGATGCCACAAGTGTCAGACTAATGCTGGAGGAGATGGCAGAGTTTGGCACAGATAATCCCATTTTAGGATGTAAATTTCAAGGATGCCTATATTATCTGAGTATGAAGGGTTAAATAATGAAGATTTCTTTCTAGCTTTACAGCATCCCCTCCAAAAAGAAATGTTGAAAAAGTTCGGAGAAGAAATCGTTTGTGTTGATTCTACACATGGAACCAACAGTTACAATTTTAAATTAATAACTGTGCTAGTGATGGATGATTTTGGTGAAGGGTTTCCTGTAGCTTGGTGCATATCAAACCGGGAAGACTTTACAGTCTTAAGAAAAAATTTTCTATTAATTAAAAATAACACAGATACCAGCATCACCTCCAATTTCTTTATGAGCGATGATGCACCTGCTTTCTATAATGCTTGGTCCGATGTTTTTGATTTCCCCGTTCAAAAAATATTGTGTTATTTTCATTTTCATAAATCAATCAGGAGTAAAATCGAAGCATTAATTAAAAACAAACTGAAAGCTTGCGAAGTGTATAAGGCTATTACAATATTATTTTCTGAAACAAACGAGCAAATATTCAGGAAAATGTTCATAAAGTTCTTAAACAATTTAAAAGAAGATACAGATACAGAAAAATTTTATCATTATTTTTTAAATAACTATAATAACAGAGAAAAGGAAATCGCCATGTGTTTTAGAAATGCTTGCAAAATCCGAACAAATAACCATTTGGAGTACTTCCACAAGGATTTTAAATACAATTATCTTTCTGGCAAAGTTAATAAGCGTTTGGACTTTTGCATTTACAAGCTTATGGAATTTGTCAAGGACAAAGGTTGTAAGCACATCATAAAGTTAGAACGTGGGAAGATAACTTCTCAAAAAAAAAAAAAAAAAATCAATTGAATTGAGGCACATAAAAGTTTAAATCTGGATATATATGCTTCCTTAATACAAAAAGAATCCAACAACTCTTTTATTGTAAAAGGGAGCACACATCAGATCATAATGTAGAAATTGCTGAATCCGAATGTGCAGTCAAATGCCATTTGAGATGCAGTAAATGCTTAATATGCATTCACGAAATAAAATGCTCTTGCCTGGATAATGTACTGATGCGACGCTAATGATAGCTTATTTAATTTTTCTGTCTCTGTGACTAAAAATTCTAATTTCTTGAAAATTCCAGGTTCTTAATTTAACATCGCATCATGACTTAAGTTAAAAGTAGTTAAGTTCTATTGACAAATAAACATTACACTAAATTAACAGTCCGATCGTATAGTGGTAACAATTATATTTATTGATTAACATATTGGTAAAAGAAACGTTAAATATTACAAGGGTGTTACTTATCTGATGAGATTAGGAGGAGTGCCTGAGGGGTGACCTCGGGTAGCGAGTGCGCTTGTTTTTCTGGCAGATGTAAGAGGGAGGAAAAGCCCCGATAACGAAAACGAAACGAAAATTAGATTTAACGGGTGCCAGTGAAATGAATCGCTTATACCCAAATTCGCGGAGAAAAAGTATCAAGGAGAATGAATATCTGAATACACTTCCCCGCAGGGGGAGGGTGGAGGAAGAAACGGCCGAACGAGAACGAAACTGAAGTACGTCACGAGGGCGAGGAATGGAAGAGCGCAAGGAAGGGGGGGCTTAACAGACCCAAAACGCGTTCGAGGAGCACCAAAAACGCAGTGAGAATGGAAAATGCTGCTGGATTTTTTTTTTTGCAGCTGGGATGAAAAATGGATGGAGTCTTCAAGGGAAACTTGCAGACGGCACAGTTGTTGAAGTCGAAGCAGGAGCCAGCTTTTTACACTGATCCTATTTCTGATGTAAGGCAAATGCATATGAATGTTGTTAAGTGTAGCAATTAAATGTTTTTGTTGTAATTACGGCGGCTTCAAGGGCAGATTCCATTTAGTAGTTTTGTAAGCAAAATTTAGTTTAGAGTGAGGATACGTGAATAGTGTTTGTGCTTTAATTACTGGGCTGTCGTGATTTTGAATAGAAGTAAAAACATTTCTAGAAGTTCTAGTGATGTAATTATCGATCGGCTCCATGTGTTAGTCGTGATGAATGACACTATTTCTAACGTACCAAGGTGCGTTAGCAATAATTCTAAGAATTTTATTTTGGATAATTTGAATGCGTTTTGTGTGAGTCGGGGCCGCGGCCCCCCAAATGGGGGACCCATACGTTATTGTTGGACGCAGAATTTGCTTGTACAGGATAACTTTATTTTCCAGGGAGAGAGGAGAGCTTCTCCCAATAAGGGAGATAGCTAACGCTATTCTACCCCAGAATTTGTCTGAAAGATAGTCAATATGATTCTTGTAAGTTAGTCGACTATCGATATATAAGCCCAAGTAACGGACGACCGGGACCCACTGAATTTTGTCATCAAAAAGAGTGAGTTCAGTTTGGGGGTCAATGACTCCCCATTTTCTGAAAACAATGGCTTGTGTTTTTTCTACATTTATTGCTATTCTCCAATCTGTCAACCATTTCTCTAGTTTGACGAGAAAGTGTTGCATAGTTTTAATTGTGTACTTGAGATGGACACCCTGAGTGAGCGCCGCCGAGTCATCTGCGAATAGACATGTACTGACAGTGTGGTGATCTGGAAAATCATATGTGAATATGTTGTAAAGATACGGGGATAGTACCGAACCCTGCGGGGTACCACTGCGACAAAAACCCGTTTCAGAGAATGTGTTATTTACACGAACCCGGAAGGTTCTGTTGTGTAAATAATTGTAAATATATATATAATTTTAATTAAATAAGCAGGGTATTTGAGTTTGATCATTTTGTAAGTGAGGCCATCATGCCACATTTTGTCGAATGCCCTTTTGACATCCAAAAAGACACCTACAGTGTATAGTTTGCTAGCGAAGCCTTCATTTATAATATTAGTGACACGTATCAATTGGTGTATAAGCCCCGATAATTCTTCCGGACCAGCTTTTAAAGCCGACCAGATCACTTCGAAAAGAATCCTCTACGGATTCATTACCGTCCAATCTACCACCCTGATTGGAGCGCAAGAACATAACCTTGCCGGCCATCAGGTCCGTTGAACCCGACGCACCCATTCCTGTGTAATCCTTATTTCCTGTAAACAGGGCAAATGCAAAAATTACAACTGTATCTCAGGGGCCGGTGGCCTCCCATCACTCCTCCCCTCTTTCAGATTAACAAAACTAGAAATAAAGAAACACACAAAAAAATCATTCATGAAAATGTAAATATTATAGATGCAATAGCGACGATAGTTCAAACAGTCCCGTCGTCCCTCGTCAAACTCCTGGTCAAGAACGAATGTCCACTTCTTGAAGAATGATAACTGAAACGTCCAATCTTAATGAAGACTCCTGAGGCTGTGTGAAGCATAACATCACATGTAATTGCAATCATGACAACAGTTCAACAGTCCCGTCGTTCGTCATCAAACTCCTGGGCAAGAACGACTGTCCACTGAAGCATAACGTCACAGTCCTCAGCATTATAGAGACGTTGTTGTTGTATGCAGTAAATCTCTCGTGAAATGAAGAACCGGTGGGTCTGAATCCCGCGGGGGCTCCTCCAGTGGTGCAAAGGCTAGGTGAAACATTGAATCGCAGTCTCAACATTTTGTAGGATACTATCTCGTGGAGCAATCAAGACCCGATGCACAGTAAGTCCGGATGGCATAATGTCCTGAAACAGAGAAAAAAACACGAACACTCTCGTAGGAGAGCCAGCATCAGTAGAGTATCTAAAATAGGGAGAACAAATTTTCCCACTCTGCCACAGGGCTTTCAGATACCCGAGGTCCCCATCTCGTCCTCCCATCACTCAACATAAAAAAATTCAAGAAGCATTGTCTCAAAAATTCTATTTTGCACACAAAAAAAACCCACCAGAAAACTGTATGTTAACCCTAATTCCTTAAACGTTGCGAAAGGAGAGAGAAAAACAAATTAACCACTAACAACTACAATTAAATTCATGTACGAAAAAAAATTGCCGAATGGGTCACCAAACAATTCACAAGGACAACATACATAAAATGACAAATAGAAATAACTGAATAATCACAAAGAATCGTGTGCCATTAAATAATAAAAAAATAAGACGAGTAACACATAATAAATTCAAAATTTGTATATCTAACAGCTGCGCTACTCACAATAAGCACACATGTGAGCATCGAACAAAATACTTTGTGATAAGAAATAAGTACTCTAGTGAAAACATATACATACAATACAAACGTGGCACCCAGAAACAGACACCTCATAATCGTTTAACATCGAAATCCTGACACGATTAATGTGATGTGCATGTCCCAGACCACCAAAAAAAATTACTAATTTAACCCTCAACATAATCAAAGCATAAGAAATTGCAATGGTTCACTAAGAGCATTGATAACAATCTTTCGTAAAAATAATTAATTTAAAGTGAAAAATTAGAAATTGAAACGATGGGTGTGAATAGGTGAAAAATTTATATATATAACCTCCGTGAATGCTTAATAGCCTAAGAAATTTAAAAAATTCACTACAAGCATTGGTTACAATCGAAAGTTTAAAAAAAATAAATGTAATTAATTCAGATTTGCAAATTAAAATCTATAAATTGAAACGAATAGTGTAGACGGTGAAAAAAAATTTATAGCCTCTAAGAATGCTTAGTAGCATAAGAAATTTAAAAAATTCACTACAAGCATTGGTTACAATTTGAAATTAAGAAAAAAAATTACTGTAATTAAATTTAGAATTGCAAACCATGAGTGTGCATTTGATCAGGATGCATCCCCAATGTTTACAAAGGCAAAAAAAAATTTTGCACATGCCATCCCCTGCGCAAACGATTTGCTGCATGCCGCAAACGCCAGCACAAGAAACAGAATTAAAATCAGGACAAAAAAATTGCAAATCCGATTGTTAAAAAAATACTATATCGATTAATACTATAAAAAAATTTTGAGAGAGAAAAAAAATTTCTTCTACATTCAATACATTCGAATTTCCATTTGAGAAATGAATTCCAGAAATCACAAATGCAGTTGAGAATTTCAGAAAAAAAAATTATAAACATAAAATTGATAATGCAACCCATGACATATGAGGCGACACATACAGAGTAAAGTAATTTAACTTAAACAAAAAAGCAAAAAAAAATTATTACAAGTGCTACATATAATTAAACATAATTCCCCAAAAAAATATCACATAACTAACCAACATAATTTTTTAACATTCTATGTAATACAATGTATCAATTCTAGGTAATAAAAAAAACTCAAAATGTTTCACTATACGCGCAACAAATATACAAACACAAAAAAAAAACACAAGATCCTCAATTTACAACAATACCGCTAACTCAATTCATCGAAAACCATCGAATTAATAACTCAAATATCATTCTATAACACTAACCTAAAATTCTCAGTAATCTTAAAATGATTCCTCAATAATTCAAAAATGCTTTTACCTCAGATCATTCATATCTTATACCTCAATAACACTAACTAAACTTATCTGCAACTTCCAAATAATTAATCGACTTCTCCTCAATACCAATAACTAAAACCCATCTTTGCTCATCAACTTATTTACACAAAATCTCACATAATCCTCAACTCGAACTTTCCTAGATTCATCTCAAAACATTCTTAAATATACCACACAATCATTAATTCAACTTATCTATGTTCATCAACTTATTTACTCGAAATCGTACAAATTCCTTAACTCAAATTATCTTCTCTACATCAAAACAACTATCTCAAATATACCGTATAATTATTACAACTCAATTTTCCATTGCCCAAAATCCTTAACTCAAAATAACCTTCTCTACATCAAAACAACTATCTCAAATATACCGTATAATTATTACAACTCAATTTTCCATTTCCATATCAAACAACTCTCGAATTTACCACATACTTTTGAACACAAACTTATCTATCTCCAAAAAAAAAAAAACTTTCCCAATTATTCAACAAATTCATCAGTTTAAAATTTATCTATCTCCTTCGAATAACTCTCAAATATTCCACAAAATCCTGAACTCAACTTATCCAACTCATTCAACAATTAGTAAAACAAAAAAAGTTCACACCCGATCTTCAGCATTTTCAAACCCAAAAAAAATTATCAACTTAAAATCTAAAACAACAATACTAAATATTACGAAAGAAAGGCTACTGCGTCTAGGAAAAAAAATTTTTAGCATCGAGCACCAACGAGAGAAAGTAACAAACAGGAAGCAACAAGGGGGAAACGAAGACCCATAGAAAAAGGAGATGCTGAGTTTCTGACCTCGGTTGCGACAGCAGGGGGGCGCGAAGGGAAAAATTCCTCCTAAGGCGCCGAGAGAACCGACATCCAAAATTCCACCCCTGGACCGTGCTACCCGCGGGGAGGGGAGTTCATGCGAAAAGGAGTAACCAACAAGCAGAATTCCAACTAACAACCAGTCCCACCCTTGGGCCGAGGCGCCCGCGGGGGGAATACCGACGAAAAGTTCTCCGACGGAGTTCACCGGAATGAATGGACAGCTAATAGCGTGAGATAGATTGTTTTCCTTACACTTTAATATCTCAAAATTCCAAGTACTACAGCCAAGAACGCCTAATCAATTACTATCAAGATTTAACACAATTAATCTCTCTAATTTAAGCAGCGCAACATCCAACCAACTGTTATCGGAATTAACACCATCATAACACTTAAAGCGCTCAAAATGTACTATCTACACTACGGACAAATTTAACAAAACCATATCGACTACAACTTGAAACAGCAACAACACAGAATTTCCATAACGATAATAGTCAGCACAATTAATTAACTGAACAGCCTCAACATCGGAACAAAAAAAAATTTGTTAACTAGCAACGAAACACGAATTCCATATGACAATATGCAGTCGAATCAATTAAACGGAAAAAAAAATTAGAACACACCAAAATGCACACCTGACCACCTTCAAACAAAAAAAAATTCATCGAACTCAATATCTAGAACAAACAATACTGCATAAAAATTCCCCTCCTTTGTCAATACCAAACTCAAAGCTAACACAACCACGCGTACAAAAAACATAAAATTCAACAATACCATTATCTGACCAAAAAAAAAAAAAAAACTTATTTCCAAATAATAATGCAAAACTACCATTAAAATCCAAAACCATAAAAAAAAAAATTAAATCAACATCAACACTCAATTCAATAATCTACCCAAGCGCCACCATGAATCTGTAGGAAACAGGAGAGTTACTATATGAGGCGATGCATTTGGATGTAAAACTCAGTTTATTGTTAGAGTTCTATCATCTGCTCTCGGAGGGATACGTGCGCTAACAAGGAAGTCTGAGTCCGGAAAAGAGAGGGAAAGCGCGGGGTCGCTTTTGTAGAAAATCTAACGCATGCGCAGATTGCATTAAAGGTGCTTGCGCGAGTAAGCACTGCCCGCAATTGCTCTAGATCCTGCGCACGCACAGATCGTAATGAAAAACTTATGAGGAGTTGATAAACTCTACAGAGTATCCCCCCAGAGAGTATGCGAACGATAAATACATACAGAATACAATTACTGAAATACAACAAATGGTACATAAAACAATATACAAACATTATATACATGGGAAATGGATAATACAATTTGTAAGGGTTGAAAATTTACATAATGTTAAAATAAATATGAATGAAAATATCATGGTCTACACAATATAATAAAAAAAACCAATGATTTGCGCAAAATACTTAACAAGATTTTGAAAATATGTACATTTAGAAATTGCATTTTATATGAAATGACAGTAGCATTATAGGTTTCAATAGTAATATACATATGAAATCAAGGTATATGTTGCAGATTATTCACATGTAGAATTATTTAACTATGCATATTAAATGTAAAATGTACTCACTAATCCAACTTATAATAACAATTGAAATATTACATTATTTCAGCAGCAAGATAAATTCTTGGGGTTGTGAAAGTTAAGAATCAAAAGTTAATCCTAATGTAAACAAACAATTGGGATTCTTACTAAGACCAGAATTAATAACTTGACAGTTTATTATTTAAAATATAAGCAATCAAAATGTACTCAATCACTAATAATAGACTCATAGAAGGCATAGGAATTAATGGATATTTACAAATACTGGCTGAACACAGGCCATTTCTATATTGTTGACAACACTGAAATACAACAAAATGTACACAATATTTCTGACAAGTATTTTAAAGAAGTTGAAAATAACTTGAATTTTCAAGAGTTAACTTCTCGCACACTTACATACAAGGCATAACATTGTTAATACAGAATTATTAGCAGTAAGTATTAGTAGTGTCAGTAATAAAGTAATTAATAAATAAAATTTTGTATATATATACACGTATAACACTAGTTTAGAATATAAAATTTTCCACTATCAATCACAATGAAAAATAAATCTATCTAATATATACACAATGTTGAATTTCCTTTTGTTTAACCAAGATTTGATACATAAAGTACATTTTCTTTTTAAAGTTTGGAAGAAAGAAAATAATTAGACAAATATTATTATTGATATACCATTTATCAAAAGGTATTTGTAATATTAATTCATATGTGTTATTAATTGTAGTAGTCTGAACTTATATAGTTTTAGATTTGTAAACACAGAAATAAACAATTGAATAAAAATATATATATACATACTAAAATGCTTGAAAATACACAATTCACCAATTAATATCTGAAATATAATTATCTTAAGTGTTTGAAATTTATACAAAAGGCAATTTACTGTAAATGTAAATAAAAAAATTACATACATATTATGTTATATACTGTTCCAGATCTTTGGGAAATCTGATATGTCTTCCACTTCTAGTCTTGTTTACAGTTTTCTCATTTGGTTGAGGTTCAGCTTTATTTATGTGAGACATAGTTTTGTCTTTTGAATGATGATCAGTTTCATCTGTTTGTTGCTTTGATATTCCAGTAAGAGGAATATCATCGGTGTCATCCCAGACATAAGCTGGTTTTACACGATCAATGGAAACTGTCTTCCTTTTTCCATTTATGAGGATGGTGAACACTTTGTCTGTTCGACGGATTACTTTATGAGGTCCTGTATAATTTTGCGAGAGTGGTGGCTGGACACTATCAATTCTTAAGAAAACATGTGAACAGCTCTTTAATTTAGTTGGCACAAAAATAGAGCTATTTGAATGAGCAGATGTAGGTGTCGGTTGTAATGCTCTCATTTTCTCACGTAAAAAATGATACATAAGTTTGGTTGCAGGTAGTAGTAATCTTGTCTGTGGAGAAAAGATCAGATGGCAATCTGAGAGTAGTTCCATAGACAAGTTCTGCACAAGTAGCATTGATGTCTTTCTTCACAGCAGAACGCATGCCGAGAAGTACAATTGGAATGATTTCGCTCCACTTTGAATTCTCATGTGCTTTGATGGCACTTTTGAGATGGCGATGCAGTCTTTCAACAAGACCATTGGCTTTTGGATGATAGGCACAGCATCGTATTCTATTTGTGTGCCGAGAATATTACTCAGCTCTCTGAAAAGGCTTGATTCAAAGTTTGTACCTTGGTCTGTTGTTATAATAGCAGGACAACCAAAACGTGATATCCAAACAGATAACAATGCTCGACATACTGTTTCCGCAGTCATATCAGCAGTTGGGATTACTTCCATCCATCTCGTAAAGCGGTCAACTACTGTCAGGCAGTAACTTTGACCATTGGAAGGTGGAAAGGGACCAATGAAATCAACGTGAATTTGGGAAAATCTGGCATCAGGTAAAGCAAATGTACCGATTGGTGCTTTAGTGTGCCTATAGATCTTGGATCTTTGGCAAGGATGACAAGAGTTAACCCATGTTTTAATATCACGCCTAATATTTGGCCATACAAAACGTTGAGTTGCTAATTTGGTAGAGGCAGCAATTCCAGGATGTGAAAGACCATGGAGATGTTGGAAAACAATTTTGCGATAATCCTTGGGAATGAAAGGTCGAAAAACGTTGGTGGAAACATCACAAGTAAGAGTAATATCTTCCAAAGGAAAATATTGTTGCTTAAGTGTTAAAGATGTTGAGTTGGTTTCCAGGAGTTGTTTAAGTTCCTCATCTACCAATTGGGCTGCAGCAATGTCCTTGTAATCGAGACAACTTGCTTGGGAAATGGAATCAATTTCGATACGAGATAATGCATCTGCTACCAAATTCTGAGTTCCAGGAACATGTTGTATGTTCGTAGAGAACTGGGAGATAAAATCCAGGTGTCTAAGTTGACGTGGACTACATTTGTCAGCTTTCTGTTGAAAGGCATAAATGAGAGGTTTCTGATCAGTGTAAATCACAAACTCTCTTCCTTCCAACATGTGCCGAAACCTTTTGACCATTGTGTATATGGCCAGGAGTTCTCGGTCGTAAGTAGACCAGTTCTTTTGGGATGCAGATAATTTCATGGATAAGAAAGCAAGTGGTTGCCAGACATTGTCATGAAATTGTGCTAATGCACCACCGACAGCAGAATCTGAAGCATCAACCCAAATGCTAAGAGGTGCATTTGGCATGGGGTGATGTAACAGAGTAGCATGTGCTAGGGCTTGCTTCACCAGTTCAAAAGCTGTAGTAGCTTCGTCCGTCCATTCTAGCGCTTCTTCAGGCTTGATTTTGACCTTTCGCTTTGGACGTTTTTTATTTCTGATGCCTTTTAAAAATTTTACTAAAGGTGCAAGGATATGGGCAGCCTGTCTAATGAAACGTCTGTAGTAATTCAGCATTCCAAGAAAACGACGCAATTGAGTGATGGTGGTTGGTTTAGGAAATTTGAAGATTGCTTCTACTCTATCCTCTAAAGGCTTAATTCCAGAACTGCAAACTTGAAAACCAAGGAAATTTAAGGTGGGTACTCCAAAAGTACATTTAGAAGGGTTTATAGAGAGTCCATATTGATCCAACCGTTGAAAAAGCAACCGAAGATGTTGGATATGCTCGGCTTCAGATGATGATGCAACTAAAATGTCATCAATAAAAGCATAAACAAAATTTAATCCCCTTAAAACCTCATCAACAAAGCGTTGAAAAGTAGAGGCAGCATTACAAAGGCCGAATTGCATTCGAGTGCTCTCATACAATCCGAATGGGGTTATTATTGCAGTTTTATGTATATCCTCTTCATTTATAGGAATTTGATGATAGGCTTTAACTAAATCTATGTGTGAAAAAATATTTTTGCCATGCAGCTCAGAAGTGAAATCTAAAATGTTTGGAATAGAATATTTATCTTTTTTTAATTTGGGCGTTTAATGCACGATAGTCACCCACTGGCCTCCAATCATTAGAATCTTTTTTAGGTACTATGTGAAGAGGTGATGCGTAATTACTTTTAGATGGTCTAACATGACCTAAATTCAACATGTGCTGGAATTCAGATTTGGCAATTTTAAACGATCGGGAGCTAAACGTCTTGCCTTAGCAAAAACAGGTGGACCAGATGTCTCGATAAAATGCTTAATATTATGCTTAACCTCTTGTGAGAAAGAAGGCGGTTTGACAATTTCTGGGAATTCTCTCAAAACATCATGAAAATGCTTTCACCAGAAACGAGTTTAATGGAATGCACTTCAGGAGAAACGAGTTTACAATTTGTACTAATTTTAGTTGCATTATCGATTAATTTTCTATTGCGAAGGTCAGGTGAAATATTAAAATTGTACAAAAAAAAATCAGCTCCAATGATTGGTACAGAAACAGAAGCTATTAAGAAAGGCCATCTAAATACCCTTCGCAGATTTAAATCGAGGGTTAAAAGTCTCTTACCGTAAACGTTGATAGGAGATGTATTAGCGGCTGACAGTTGCTGAATACTGTTGCCTTTCCTTTTCTCGGAAAGTGAAGCTGGGAGAACGCTGACGTCAGATCCGGTATCGATGAGGAAAGCGGTGTTGGATGATTTGTCTTTAATGAAAAGGCGACGTGAAATATGTGGCTGCGAGAAGGTAGTCGCATTTACTCCTCGCTGGATTCGTTTTTTTCTTTATAGCTGCATGGTGGAATGCATTTCTTAGCTCGTTCTTGAAACTTTTTGTGATACCAACAACAAGATTCCCTGGAACGTGAAAATGATCGATTTCGGGAACGATTTCGTGGGCGAGAACTATTTCTTCGTTCTGGAGTTCTTCTTTCTTTCATTGTAAGATCGTCTATCCTTTTATGCAGTCTCTCGATTTCTTGGAGGATACGATTTTCGCTGGATGAAGCGATGGCGTTTGTCGAAAGTGAAACGGTGGGAGTACTCACTTCGAGGATTCTGTCGGCGACTTCTGCGGCTTTCTCGACAGTTATTGGCGTGATGGATGCCAAGATAGTTTGCACTGCGGTCGGTAGCTGCTGAAGAAAAAATTCCAACATAAGCTCCTCCGGAATGTTGTGCGAAGCTGCACGCCTATTCATTGTCCTGGGGAGTTCTGAAGGCTTCCTGTCTCCTAGCTCTTCGCCGGTTAACAGCTTCCGAATTTCTTGTTGGGACGACTCGCCGGTTCGCTGGATCAGTTGAGCTTTAATGGCGCCGTAGGGATCCGTTTCATCAGGAGTTATTATTAAATCCCTTACAATTGCGGCGGCTTCCGGTGGCAGGTTGGACACAATATAATTAAATTTTGTGAAAGTGTCCGTAATCGCCTTCGGTACTCCGAGGGCAAAAGTTCGTTCGCACGTGGAGAACCAGAGTTGAGGGTCATTGAAATTAAAGGGAGGAATTTTAACTGCAGTTATTTCCGCCATTTCTTCAGTAAAATAAATATTCAAATAAAGGTTGATTTTCATGAATTGTTCGGGTCACCAATGTAGGAAACAGGAGAGTTACTATATGAGGCGATGCATTTGGATGTAAAACTCAGTTTATTGTTAGAGTTCTATCATCTGCTCTCGGAGGGATACGTGCGCTAACAAGGAAGTCTGAGTCCGGAAAAGAGAGGGAACGAAAGCGCGGGGTCGCTTTTGTAGAAAATCTAACGCATGCGCAGATTGCATTAAAGGTGCTTGCGCGAGTAAGCACTGCCCGCAATTGCTCTAGATCCTGCGCACGCACAGATCGTAATGAAAACTTATGAGGAGTTGATAAACTCTACAAATCAAAACAAGTTAACCTAAATCAACAAAAAAATACTATATCAACATCAACCAAAACATTAAATTCCTAGTACAGTTTAGCACACAACCGAGACACAATGATTGACTGCACATTCATTTAAACAAACCACAATTAATCTAAACGAACAGAAGTACTATATCGACATCAAACAAAACCTTCAATTTCTAGTACAGTTTAGCACACAACCGAGACACAATGATTGACTGCACCTTCATTTAACCAAACCACAATTTAATTAGAGCCCTAAGCAAACAAAATTCCAAATCTGGAGCAAAACAAACACAAACAAAAAATTAAATCACCATTGAAACACCTAACCGAAAGACTATAAAAGTTTTAAATTAAAATTAGCAATCATATGACAGAACAAAACAACTTGAACAAAACAAAGTAAAGTGTCAACATAATTTCTTAAGGACAAAAAAAAAAAATCAAACGACCACTCCTATCCATATCTTAACAAGCAAAAATTCCAAAGATATCAATTCAGTAATACACAGGCACTTAAACTTAATATACCCCAACACAACTTATCAATAAAATTGCTTCTAACAAAATGCCGCCACCAAAAAAAAAATTAATCTTTTATGCAAACTCATAATTTAACAAGAAAGTACACAGTCATACACAATCAAATCAGCATGAACTAACTTATTCCATAAAGGAACCTTTTTGTATGAAAAAAAATTTAAAATACTAGATAATAACCACAACACAAAATTATTTAATAAATGAAAAATGTCCAATATGTATGTATAGTAACAACATTCAAATTTCATGACAGGTGTCCAAAGACCTCAAAATTTGATTTTTTGTTGCAAACATGAATTAAAGCTTAAAATTTATAAAATTAAAATTGACGTGCATACATGAATCGCATAGCAAAATTGAATAACAATCCTATTACAAACAACAAATTTTATATATTGTATAAAACACATAGCATCAAAAAATATTTTATCTAGAGCTATTAGAGCTATTTTATTTAACCACATACAACGTTATGTCATTTAAGCATCAAATCAAGACATGAAACAAATTGCATAAAAAAATTGAGCTAGAATTCATTAAATAACTAAGTACAAAATTTTATCTCACTAAAACATCAAACATGACATAAAACAAGGTGCAACAATGAGACAGGTACCATTCCATATGTGTGCTCTCGAAGTGACGAAGCGTAAAAATTGTGAAAAAAATTTCAGTTTCCTCCAGAAAAAAAATTTAGCGTGGTAAGTGCATTAATGAGCCGAATTGCCTACACGGGCCCTTAAATTATACCGTGTGGACTTGGAACAATACCCTTAACCCCCGTCTCGTCTGGTTGCAAATCATCTAAATTATTTAAGTGCAAATATGAGAATCTTTTAATAAATGGAATCATTCGATTGACATGTGTGTTAAATCTCTTCCTCAATTGTTCTACATGTTGAACCCTATAATTGACATTAGAAAAACGCTCTATTACTCTGTAAGGACCTTCGAACTTAGGTCTGAGTTTTGGAGATAAATTAGATTTAATATTAGGCGTCTTTATAAAACACAAGGACCCGATTTTGTAATCGTAATGTTGTTTTTTCGCTCTCGTACTCAAATCGACATGCGATGCCTCCTGATCTTTTAGATTATTTAAAACTTTATTGAAAGTTTGCTCCAAAGACGGTAAAAGTTTCTCGACATATTCATACTTATTTTGTGGTGTGTCGGAATTTTTCTCGTAAGTGTAAGATAATCGAATATCTCTGCCATGTTCTAGGAAAAAGGGCGATGTGTATGTAGCTTCATGGATCGCTGAGTTTAATGCTAACATGGTGTGCGGGAGTTGCTCATCCCAATCATTTGTGTTTTGTGAAATTGATGCCAGGATATTGGCTAGCGATTGATTGGGTTTCTCTACCCTCCCGTTGCCGTGAGCGGAATAACTTGATATGTGTCTTTTATGAATACCCATAACTCTGCAAAATTCAACAAATTCGGAACTCTTAAAATATGTAGCGTTATCTACGACTAATTTATGTGGGCAACCCCTGTGTACTATGTAATTATCAAAGAAAGCTTTAGAAATCGTACTCGACCTAATATCCGGAAGTGGAACAATATGAATGTATTTTGTGAATGCATCTATCATAGATAAAACATAGCTATATATATTACCATTAGGCGTGGTTTTTAAAGGACCGAAAATATCCATATGACACGTTTCTCCCGGTTCTTGACTTTGTTCTACTGGCTGATGAGGTGCTGGCGGAATTTTGAAAGCGTTTTTTCGAGATAAGCATATAGTGCAAGAACGAACAAAATTTTTAGTATCTTTGTACATATTCTGCCAAAAGAAGTTTTCGCTGAGTCGATGATATGTTTTAAAAAATTTAAGATGCCCTCCATATTCTGAATGGACAGATTCGAGAATTTTAGCTTTTAGACAATGTGGAATGCAAACTTGTTTTCTAGTGGTGTTAGACCTGGGTGATCTGGAGGGGCGCTTGGACAAATGACATAACAAACCTTCCCCATTAATAAAATAGTTGCAGACTTGTGGGCTAACGTCATTTTGATCAATTTTTTTGTATAATAGGACTTAAAACAGGATATTCATGTTGCATTTTAATAAGATCTTTAGAGTGAGGTAAAGCTATTGTGATATTGTTAATACAACGGGAAAGA
The DNA here is from genome assembly GCA_019973935.1 of Trichonephila clavipes. Classification (NCBI taxonomy): domain Eukaryota; kingdom Metazoa; phylum Arthropoda; class Arachnida; order Araneae; family Nephilidae; genus Trichonephila; species Trichonephila clavipes. The sequence goes on along the minus strand of BMAU01017631.1, from coordinate 1,421 downwards.
TGATCTGCGACTGAATTTAAGGAACCCCTGATGTAGTGTATATCGTAATTAAATTCTTCCAGAGCCAATTTCCAACGCAAAATTTTGGAAGAGGGATTTTTATTAGAAAGAAATCCTGCAAGAGGTTTAGAATCAGTAAAAACTTTAAATTTTCTACCCAACAAGAAAGGTCCAAAAAAATTTAATGCTGTATATATCGCGAAGAACTCCAAAACCGTTGCGTTATATTTAGATTGCGAGGGATTTAATTTTTTTGAAAAAAAATATAAAGGTTTGACTTCAGAGTTAGGATATTTTTGTTCTAAAACTGCCCCTATGCCGCGAGATGAAGCGTCCGTCGTAATTTGTAATTCTGTGTTTGGATCAGTTAGTGCTAAGACCAGTGGGTTCAATATGGCTTTCTTAATATCATCGAATGCCTCCTGCGTTTCAGATGTCTACTCAAATGGAGTGTCTTTTCTCAAAAGATTCGTTAATGGAAGTGCTCGTTTTGCGAAATTTTTAATATATCTCCTATAAAAATTACAACACCCTAAGAAAGATTTAATTTGCTTTTGATCCGTTGGAACTGGAAACTCGTTAATTGAAACGGACTTATCTTTATCTATAAGGATACCTTCCGGCGTTACTACAACCCCCAAAAATTTACAACTCTTTGTTAAAAATTGACATTTACTCGGATTAAATTTTAAGTGAATTCTTCCAAAGCGTTCAAAAACCTTACCCAGTAATTCAAAATGTTCATCTATAGTTTTAGTAAATAAAATAATGTCGTCTATATAAACCAAGGCTCCGTTGTGTAATAAATCTCCCAAGACTTCCTGTGCGATTGATTGAAAAGCTTTAGGCGAGTTTTTTAAACCGAAACAAAGTCTATTAAATTCTTATTTGTCACCGTCGGGAGTAGAGAATGCCGTCTTATGCCCGTCTGCAAAGTGTAGTGGAATTTGATTACATGCTGACTTCATGTCTAAAGCCGAAAAATAGTTTGAACCCGAAATTTCATGCAAAATGTCGTCCAATGTTGGAATAACGAAGTCTTGAGTCAAAGTTATTTCGTTCAGTTTCCGAAAATCTAAAACAAGGCGCCATTTTTCTCTTTGCTTGACAAACAAGGCCGGAGTATTGTACTGAGAATTAGATTTCCAAATAATCCCTGCCTTCTCTAAATCTGCTATCTGACGTCGAAATTCCTTTCTTAAATTAAATGGAATCTTGTAAATCGGACATTTAATGGGATATTCATGTTGCAGACTGATTCTATGATGCTCCGTAGCGGCTGCAGATAATTCTACCGTAGAGCGAGCGAAAGCACTTTTGTGCGAAATTAAAAGTTGAAATAATCTGTTTTTTATTTTGCTGTCCAAACCTGAAAGGTTAAAATCCTTCTCCGTGAGTGGGGGTAAAATATCTTGAGAAAC